>JANBWZ010000035.1:0-347002 GCA_026743855.1 Pleurotus sapidus | reverse complement strand
GTCATATGGTCCTAATTGCCCTCTACAGTACACGGGAAAGAAGATCACCATTCATGGATGGGTATATGACCTTTCAACGGCCGAAATTAGGGATCTGAACGTGACGACTTCATTCGGGTCTGGGAGTTAATGGAAAATTCTCTGTATATAACAAGTACTTGGGCTCAATGGGTATTCCGTGGTTTTCACTAATGACCCCTATCAACCTCCTAAGATGAGCACGTGATATGTGGGAACAGAAGTGATGAGAGTTCGAGTTCAAGTTCATCTCTTCATCTCTTCATCGAACGCCTTCACTCAAGTTCGGTCAACTGGCACTCTGCTCTTTCAATTGAATCAACTCGTATGAAGTGCTCCATCAACACTTTTGACTTTCTTTGGATTACCAAGCACAAGAGAAGCCGGGGTGATGACAAGTGAGCCTTCTTTCGTTTCGTTCAGTAAAAGATGGAATGTAATTGAATCAGTTCTAGACAAGGCACGGTATTGATGCAGTGCAAAATCTAATTCTTCAATCTCGGAAGAATGCAGAACCTCCGTAGGGTACCATACATCAGCGCTCAGCGCTCAGCGCACTGCGCTTCAATTTTGACCTTGGAACTGCGCGCTGTCTCGCCGCTTCTCGACTCTACCCTCATCCGTGTTCACTTGCCTAAATCGTCACCATCATCATATACAGCAGACCGGCATCTCTATTCGGAAATAGACAGGCAATACACCGTGATCGATGCCAGTGATTCATTGATTGATTCAACTTAACTCGATCTACGGCGCTTGGAGAGTTTCCTCGAAGCCACGTACTTATGTACCACTCACGTTATGGGAACGTGGACTTCGTCATCACGCGTTCTCTGTGTTGGCAAGTAAACCATCAATCCCTCTCTGCGTTCACGCAAGTTCTTTCCAGCTCTGGCTATCATTCCTTGATATCGCGATGGAAGGTTGTTTCGTGTCGTCCTCGTCGGCTGATGGCTTAGCAATATACTACAAGGCGAATGCCACCTTCGCAAGATCATGCGTGCACAATTACGCAGCACGTCCGGCGAAATCTCGTCCGACTGAAGCCTGGAGCCTAATTACGATGATGGAGGCTGGCGCTACCCACAGTTACGTCTCCTGCCTCTTTGGCAACAAGGTTAATCATTAGTCATCGCTTCAAGCGACTTCGTCGAGCCGCGCAGAACTCACGAAAGTTTCCACCTGCCGGGGTCTTCTTCCAACGGAACTCACCGACCTGTGAGTGGGTCAGACTTCACTAGGTATCATGTATCATAGTGGAACAGTCCCTAACCTGTCGGCGACCACGGATAACGAATCCGTCCAACGCTGTCGTGCTACCAACCGCAGCATCACTCTAGGAACGGAGATGGCCCACGCTGATCACGAACACGAACGTTCCAATCACGAGTGGTATTTGTCAGTTATTCGTATGTATTTTGAGGAAGAAAGGGTACCTTCACCCCATTTGTGTATGTGAGTTACCGGATTTCGTGTCGTAATCGTGCTTCTACTTCTCCAGTGCACGCGGGTGTTCTCCATAGGAAGACCTGAACTTGAATTGGCTTAAACCTCCCGGCATCTTTCCCGGTGAGTTATGCTACACCCTCCGTCATGGTATTCTTCAAGGGCGGATTATGTTGCCATTGGATCGGTCATGTAACACAAATAGGACAGGCAGGCCAATACCATTCATCCTTCTAGAGTTTATTGCACCTTTGACATTTCTACCTTAATCAACTCCACTAGGTGGTAGTATCCATTGCGACCGATTCCATCAGGCCTATATTGTGGCGTGCTGCGCAAGTGTCTCGAGTGTAATTCGAATTCGAATTGCTTTACTCCAGACATACATGACACGCGGTTTGACGTTTTTCCGGGCAAGGTTCTCAATTCTCGAACCTCATGCACAAGTTTACGCGAGATGCCTTATTTCCAACGATGCCTTCAAATTATTGTTACTTGACAACATCGCGCTGCCGGACCGACAGCACGTCTCGCCCATCAAACTACAAGAGGACCTTGGGAATAGCACCTCATGGTACCTGCTTCTTTTCCTTTCTCTATGTCTTCGTGTCCATAAGGAGTTCATTTAGAAGTATTCACCGGCTTCTGAGGGCTTCTCTTTCAGACTGCCACCCTAGGGCGACATATTCCCATCCTTCAAGTCCCCATACGAATGGCATGCAACATGTTCCTTCCAACGATTAATTTGCCGTAAACACTCAGACCTGCACCAGCCAGTACCGCATAAGACGGATGCCTCAGAAACAATGATCGGAGTAGTTCTCTAGGCCTTGCTTGAGGCCGAAAGGCAGTTGCCAGTTGCGGGGGCCACATTCCGTCTTCAGTGGATCGGCTTTGGTCTCTTGTTCTGAAACTCCCTTGCTATTCGTTGCGAGTCGCAAACCGTAGGTATGTTTAATGCGGAGATGTGGTACGGTGGACTTGGTGATGTCAGGGATACTTGTTACGCTGTCGATCGATGATCTGTGGGCAGTACAGCAACATTGTGAGATGGTATTTCTGTTGCGCGTTGGATGCAATGTTCACGCGCATGAAGGGATGGGATCGTCCTGGTTTCCGTTAAATCCGCCGGAGACCACGCATTGGAGGTAAGCCCTGACAGATAGGACACCGTGCTCCAGTCCAATTCTCTCATACCAATTGTTAACATCTATCTTCTCTTTGAGACTCTGTGGATGCTGCATTGCCTGATTAATTGCACCCGGAGAAATTTTCTTGGCTAGACTCCCCCGCTAACGTTACTCGCCATCTCCGTTCGAGGTGGCCCGACGTTGTTCCCAAAGTCATCAGATCTCATTCTTTCCAGGGACGATCCTACTTGCTCAATGATAGTCGATTATGGCACGGACCTGCGTGCAAGTTAGTGTTCAACAAATGGAGGGATGAAGTAATCACTGACGCGTTCGCATGCAGTTAAATCTGACATCAATGAACCGAACTGATGTATGTATGTGCGCCATCAGCGTGTCAAGAGCTTCGCCAGCAACATATGCGATCCAGATGCCGATATGATGAAGGACGGAGGGAAATAGTGACCCAGGTCAGCTCGCCTCACCCGCTGTGAACCAGCCCAAGCAGGAACCTTGTCTAGGTCCCGTGTCTCAAGTGGTCTATCATTGAAGGTGACTTCGGAAAAGAAGTAATCCGGGATAGCGGCAGGGGGATTATACCGAGGTTGGAGGGTGGCAACACGTGGAGAGGGCTCAGAGATGATATATCTACAATCCATTATGAATCCGTGGTGAACGGTGCTAGTCAACTGATGAGCTGTGCAAGCTGTTTGCCAGTGTCTGACTCGTGTCGAAATATCCCAGAAAACGGGAATTCCACAAGCGGGAGAGGGACTGCGGCGGTGCTGAGCCATCTAAAATATTATATTGCTATTCTTGTCCAGTTTCGCTTGAAACCAATAACAGCTTACCCCTTGTTTTGCAATCGAGCGTTGCCGCATCACCTATGGAATTATTTCTCACTGGTCACTTAGCGCTATCCATATTTTTCACTGCCTGTAACGGGGCCGTTCTCCGTTTTCCTGATTTGACTCGATTTTACTCAATTCCAGATCTATGGCTGACCTTGGCGCCTCCGTACCTAAATTGTCGAGTTCCTATAAAGACATGGGCGATTCCGCTCTACCTCTCCAGATTTCTACTCCCCAGCGTCATTACAACCACTCGAGCATCCTCACAACTTGCCTTGCGCTCCAACTCATCCTCCGCCTCTACCACCACCAACCACCAATACCATGAGCTCTACATCCAAGCCCAACACCTCCAAGCCTAACGGCTCTGGCACTACAGTAAAGGGCGGCGCCAACTCTACTGGGCCCGTCTTCTTCTAGACCAGCGACGCGTCCCACAACCCAAACATTCAACGCGCGGTCATCATCATCCGGGACACAGTCCCCTTCGTGTTTCACCACAAAACCATTCACCATCACCATCATTCACCACTCACCAATTCAATCTACACGCATATTTATTGGCAAATTGCAGCCTAGCCTAATGCACGCGATCGTCGATATGCCTTACATTCTCGCACTCTCGGCGAAGCATAAAGTTGGAATCGGAATCGGAGATCGGAGACGGAGGCAAAGGGGATGGCCGCCCGACGGACTAGAATTCACATCCCCTCTATATTTATTCATATTCGACTATTCAACACCTATTATTGTCGTTCACGACACTTCGCCCCTAATTCCCCTTCGTATTTATTCGAACCTTGATGTAGCTTTAGTAGTCTGTATTTCGTCTCACTCTCACTGCGGATTTTTGTAGTCAAATTTGATTGTTGTCATGCGTCATAATATTACAATCACTTGTTCAGACTGCACAAAGCCTCCATGCGAAACTCTCGACTATCAGCCAGGCATATGATGGTGGACTGAGACAGTAACATCCGGTGGTACTAGTAGGTAGGCTATCGTATAGTATCAATCATCACATATGTTAACAACAAAGCAGTCCATAGTTGACCCACTTTCCAGTCTACAATTTACCCTTTATTCCTTGCAGCCACAACCCCGATTTGAGACCTCCCCGCGACCGCGCCTCCCACCAATCAAGGATAACATCGACGACCTCGTCTTGCCTACCCGTGAAATTATGATCGGCGTCTTCCATCAAGTGAAGAGTGTGCGTGCCCGGAGTCCTGTTGCTGAGAGCCCTCGCATAAATCACAGCATCGTACCTGGACCGACAAATATCGATGTGAGTACGAGTGTTATGTGATGCACATCATCCCTGCGGCCCGCAGTGGAGACAACTCACGGAGGAACAGTAATGTCTGAGAGCCCGTGCAGGGTAAACACATCGACAGTGCTAGGAAACTTGTCCCACACAAATGATGTATCCCAGCTCACAAACTGTTCTACATCGCTGGGGTTGATCCTGGCCGTCACGGCCTTTCGGGCCACTGTGACCTGCCATTCATGGTATCCCTTGGCCTTGAAGCTAGATTTCCAAACCTGTCCCGCGGGTGACTCTGGACAAGAATAGGTGTTGCTTAGTACGACTCAAAAGGGACGGGGGCAAACTGAAATGTTGTCACCTAATATTCTCTGCACGGGTTCATCAGAGTCACGCGTCCTTGCTTAGAAACCTGCTTACCTGCATCCTGTATCGGCCTGAGGCGTTGACGAATGCGCTGACTGATCGACCGTCGGGGTAGTGGCTGATCCAGTGGAACCCGACGATCGAACCTCGGGAATGGCCAACGACCAGATCGATGACATACCCGTATGTCTTCTTCAGGTGTTCGACCACAAGTAACAGATCCTCGATATCTTCGTGTATGGCTCCTTGCTTCCAAGTCCCTCCGGTTTCATGATTGCCTCTACGATGCGGCGAGATTGTACAACACGAAAAAAAGTCCAAACGGCAAGGCAAAGCATCATAATCAGTATCATCCTCGGAAACATGTTGCGCAGCCACCGCGGAGGGGACAGCACCACACCCGCACAGATCCACAGACGCCCGAAAGGGGAACGAACTCACCGAAAATCGAACCGAAATGAGTCGATGGGCAAGCGCAAGGCAAGACGCTTGAGGAAGAGGTAGTCTTTGTGCCTGAAGCCCGGATGTTACTTTGTGCTTTACCACCGACCTGAGCGCTTGCGCCCTCGGAGATATGGCGATAGGCTTACCCCAAGGTGCCATGCAAAATCTGCAAAGAGGACCCAAGACGTCAGATCATATGTTTCTGATTCCATGGTGACGGTTTGAAACATACAAGTGCTAGTTTACGTCCGGAGGTGGGCTGTTCGGGGACCACTTGCTCAAGCACGCCCACTATGGATAGCTCTGGCGCTGCTTGATGAGGGATGGAGAGTTTAGTGGAAAGCCGTGCCATTTCTGGATCTGAATTGACGGATTATTTTGAACCTGGAACAAAGCTTATGTGGTTCGCAATGATGGAACACTTATACCCTTCCCGCCGGTAAAGGACTTAAGCGACTCCGGCGATCCCACGCGAGGAGGACAGCAAACTCAGGGTACGTACCTATGTACATAGGAGATGAATGAATTTACACGGATATACCGCTCATTAGACGCGAAGGACATTTCGAAATCTGCAATATTGATTTATCTGCGCTGTGAACACCACAAGCGGCAATCCGTGGAGATGAGGCTTGATCATCATCATCAACAAAAATTGCAGCGTAGCGACCAACGCCGACCTTGTACAGAAACAACTGATCCGGTAGGATTAATGGTTTAAGCTACTTTAGTCCTTCAAAGGCTATAGGAAACTGGCAAATTCGGGGCAGTGGCGTACATCACGACGTTATTAGGACACGTTGGAAAGCTACCCGCAGGATATTTCTGTAATTGATTATCAGTGAATTCTAGCGTATACGCGTACGACATGCTACGAGACGAGGGCCGGCAGCCCCCGACTCGTACCCCATTAATACGTCTCAAGTGGCCTAGACAAGAATTCAGTTCGCCCGCTGTCACTGTGCATCGCACATAGACCACTCGGGCTGTTGAGCCACCTAAGTTCCGACTGGCCGCAAGGCCTGGCGTGTGTCGTGCTATCAGTGCGACGAGAGTCAGCTGTGTCAGTTTAAAATGGGATTTCGGTGTCACGTCGATCACCTACGTTGATTACGGTTTGCCGAAAGAGCGAACAAGAACAAGGCACTTGGGATGGAATCGCCGCGGTGAGCCCGTCAAATACATGGGAGTATTTTGGACGTGTTCAATGTGAACATGCTGTTGACATTGTTGGGACCTATGCTGGCTGCTCATCATGAACCAGAGCGAACCCAGGAGCAAACCAGGCAGACCAAAGCGACTCGTCAAGGAGCAGCTTGCGGGGGTGGTATCGCCATACTTTTCAGCCGCGGAGAATGTAAAACAAGGGCTAACGAGACCAGGACCGCTGTACCTTCAAGAATCGAACAGGCATACCGGAAAGACCAGAACCTCCCATCATTACGGCAAATGAGCCAAAAACTAGCCGGCGTTGCTGTGTTTTTGATATCTGGGTAGACAGAAAATGGAGTCTATGTCGGGAGTTTCGCCCGCGGTATTTCAGAAGTGACGATGGGGCCTTTACCATGTGCTGCCCGCGTCGGTGAAACGGACATGATGGGAGGGACGAACTCGATAATTCCGTGGTTCCTAGTGGGAAAATAGGTCGTCAACGATCATTCCATCAACTCCGATCTACTTTCCTGGTCTTGCCATTATTTCTACGGTGACACCTCTAGCCCATCCGTTGAGTTCGTAAAGGTAAGATCAAGGTAAGGAGTCATGACTATCGCCTCTGAAATTTAGAGTTAATCGGCTATGTTTGTTCGTACAGTCTAAAGGCTTCTCGCCTAAACAATGGCCACCGTCGAAGCCTCTTGAACTTGCCTCAGCATGGCGGCGTTATCAGAAGTCGTCGACCGTAGGGTCGTTGAAAATACAGCAATCAATCAAATAACGCGACCTTGCGGCGACTGATGGTGTCTCGCATTGGTCCCGCATGCCAAACGTGACAACTGGGTATATGAAGCCAGACCTCTGACATGAATTTTGTGAGCGCATCCCACATTCGAGTCCTTTCTGTCCTGATTATATGTTAAAGAAAATCCTTGTGATATTCAAAATGATTTCATGAGTCGCCTCGTTTGATGCGGTCCTGCACCCGTGAAGCTTGAGCTACAGTATTTAAACGAAATACATGTCTATCAGCTTCACCCAACCACCAAAATGCGACTCTCCATTTTGTGCTTCGCTCTTGGGGTATCCATATCAGCCCTAGCCTCTGTCGTGCCTTCAAGCAACGACCAGGTTGTGAATCTGGGCTATGTGCGATACTTGGGGAAACGAACCTATCCCAATACTAATGCCTTTCTGGGTATTCCATACGCTGAGCCACCAGTTGGGCGTAGGCGATTCCGTGCTCCTGCACCTTTAAACAAGCTTCGAGTGTCACTGGAAGCCAGAGGGGATGTTGTGGACGCCACCAACAATCCGCCACCGTGTATCCAGCATGGTTCGAACGGTATGCCCCACCATCTCTCCAGCTGCCTGATCACCGGTGTACTCACTTACACAACAATAGGCGCAAACAATCTCGAGGGGGACGAAGACTGCCTTAAACTTAACATCTGGGCCCCCGTTGGAGCGAAAGCAGGAGATAATTGTACGCGGTCTTTAGTGAGATGCGCATGTCCGAATTCTGATTACTTACCCGCGCTCCTATCAGTACCAGTACTCTTCTATATTCACGGCGGAGGTTCGTTTACCCGTGGCAGGAATCCTCGCTACTGACTTACCGTCCATCGCATCAGGATACATAAACGGAGCTCCCGCTTATTGGCCTTTCGATGAATGGGTTGATCGCAACCCAGACGTAGTCATCGTGAGCGTGTCTTACCGACTCATGATCTTCGGCTTTCTGGCGACGCCGAGCTTCGACAACCCGCACTATGGCGATCTCAACGCTGGCTTCAAAGATCAGATCGAAGCCCTTAATTGGGTCAAGAAGTACATCAGTAACTTTGGTGGTCAGTTATTAATACTTTTCCGTCTGGAAAACTTCAATATCTTGCGTATTTCTTATTAGGCGACCCGAATCAAATCACTATCAATGGCCAAAGCGCCGGAGGAAATTCTGTTATGCTCCATCTTGTATCCCACCAACCAACCAAACACTTCAACCGTGCGATTGCACAGAGTACATGGAGGGCTCCTATGGCGTTCCCTCAGCAGATGGAGGTACATCTTCTCCGGTAGACTGCTGGTCTGTATGGGACTGATTTTGTCTGTAGCCATTGTTCGACTATATCGTGGACCAGGTTGCGTGCAGAAGGTCAACGATGCTAGCCACGATGGATTGCCTTCGGTCCGTCGACGCGGACCAGCTCGTAGCGGCATACGGTAGCGCTGCCACTAACAAGTACGTCCTTTACCCTCCCCCTTGGCATCCCTTCGCCGCGTTTAAGTAATATTAATCCAGTACTGGCCCCCGCCCGATTAATACCCAACTGGCGCCAGTTTTGGACGGTCAACTTTTCACTGAGTATCCTACGGAGTCATTACTGGCAGGCCGATTTACCCAGGTCCCACTTATCGTTGGGTGAGCTTCGCTGTTGCCCACAATACACTGTATAGATCGTCTGACGCCTTCGACAGAGCCACTACGAACGACAGTGTCGACCCGTATACCAGTCACAACGCCTTGAAGGGCAATTGGCCGCTTCTCACCGATCAAGATGTTGAGGACATCTTCGCTCTGTATCCTGCTGAGGATTTTCAAAGTGAAGAGCATCGGATCCGAAGAGCAGTCGGTGACTCCCAGTTTAGATGCAGCGTGAGTCCCTACAATTCGCAGGTCTCGTTTTCCTCTTGTCGACCCTAAATATGTATCTGTTAGCGGGTATTAATGGGATCCGCGTCTTCCGCCCGACCCAGGGCTTGGACGTATCGGTACGATCAGACGGAGCCCAATTCTCCATATAACTCTGGACCCAACTACGTGGGGCATTCAAGCGAGAACTACATGTTCTTCCAATCTGCCACGACGAAGTGAGTACCCGTACATATTGCCGCGTCGCAGGACAGCCGACTAAATACTCTCTAGCCCTCGGCCTGTCAAGTTCACGCCGATTGAAACAGCGTTCTCGGAGGAACTCGTATCCTACTGGCTGTCTTTTGTGCGCACGGGGGACCCAAACACGCAAAAGCTGGCGCGCTCGCCAAGATGGCCTGCGTACACTACAGCACGCAGAGAGCGGGTGGTGTTCCAACAAGACCCCAAGAACGACACGCTGGGAACTGGTATCTTTGTGGAAGCAGAGCCGCAGAGAGAAAGAGAGATCTGCGAGTACATCTACACGAATAAATACGTCAACCAGCAGTGTTGATCGACGTCGCGTCATTTCATAAAATGCGGTCTCAGGTTCTGAGGTGTAATGGATGTAATACAACAATCATTGTTGACGATAGATACACCGAGTGACTAAATGAGATTATGACTTTGCTACCTTCTTACCGAGCAGCGCAGCCTTGACGCTCTTCGAGCCTTTCAACGCCACGGTCTTTTCTTTTTTCTTCGCAATGGCCTCCACAAGTCGTTTCTTTTTCAACTCTTCGGGTTTTATCGAGGGCGGTTGTGGTGGGGCAGAAGTAGCGGCCTTCTTAGACGGTTTCAACAGTTTTTCAGGCTGGGACTTCGTAGGCTTTGTTGAGTTAACATCCGAGGTGAGGGGGGTTGGAGTAGGTTTAGATGTTTTATCTTTGGTAGGTTTTAGAGATTTCGTCGGGGTGGGGGCGGTCGGTGTCGGGGACGCCGGTTGTTTTGTTTTTGGGGGTTTGCTACTGGGAGCAGGTGGAGTTGGAGGGTTAACAGGTATTTTGTCAGTTTTCTTGGAAGTCTTGCTTTTCGAGTTAGCTTTCGGAGGGGACGTCGCGGGGACACTTTGTCCCTCCGATCCTTTCGCCTTCTTCTTCGGCGTATCCACGATTTCGGCTGCCACACGTTTCTTTCCCTTCTTTCCCTTGTCCTCCACTTCCTCCTCCGCTTCTACATCAGACCCACCATCCTCGGACCCGTCAACCTCATCCTCCGACTGTGCCTCAGCATCAGCGATCAGGCCATCCCACCGACCGCCGCTCTCATCATCTAGGCTACACGACCATATTGGGAGGCTAACGCTCGAGTTGGTCTTGATGTGCAGGCTTTGAATATTATCCCAGCCATCTTTGATAGCGCTGATCACGGCGGGTAGTGCGGTTTTGATGTTGGCGAGGATATGCGTAGGCTTTTGGGACAGGGTGCCTACTTTGATTGATCTGAGGTATAGAAGAATAGATGGGCGTGAAGGGTGAGTCGAGTAGACAAGTAATTGAGTAGACAGACGTACGTGCAGGTCCCTTGATTTTGATGCATGTATGTGGATGAGACGGCTCGTTCCAGCTCGCCTTTCAGGTCTTTACGCGAAAGTGAGACGGGGATAGGTTGCCTAATTTCAGATATCAATACACCGGTGATAGTGGAGAGTAGGTGGATTTGCGTACTTTTTGGCCTGAAACCATTTAGAACCTAGTAATTTAGGCAATATGGGTATTATCCTGTCGTCCGCAAGAAACAGCCCGTTTTCTTTTAGCAGCATCCGGCGCGCTTCGTACGGCTTGAATTTGCCTTTGAGTTTCGATATTCCTACCACCCTTGAGATGAACTTGATCCCCTTCTCCTCTAACAAGTCCTTGTACTCCCGTTGTGGGTCCTTCGTGATCAAACATATCGGTGTCGTCCTAGGATCCACTATTGGATGCTGGATTGGACTAGGAAGAAGATCAGCACACGTCCCCACGAAACGGTCACGCCACATGCATTTTTACTGGCTTTATTTTGTGAGAAGATGCCATTTTTTTGACCGTTACAAGGAGCCAGACATTTTGCTCTTTGGCTGGCAATAGCTCATTTTCATTGCGGGCTTCTTCGGCTTTGGATTCGTGGGCTACGAGGGCATCTACGGCACGGGTGCACTGAACCAAGGATACACGAGCGTCGATGAGCTCGTCCTGTGCCATAGCGTCGAAAGGTCAGTGATCTGGAGTTGCACCTAAAGAGAAGTTGTGGCAAATATTCCATTGGCGCCCTGTGGAGAAGGTTCGCACGGGTGCTGGACCCTGGGTGGCAGCATTGGGCATCCTCCGCCAATCGGTCCAGCTCTTTCCCTTCGCACATTATAGCGAGGGGAGTTTTCACCATTTCCACCATCTCCACCGCCGCAAGTTCGGCTTCGAGCTCGCTGTGAGCCATATCGACCTCTTCGTGGTGCGCTCGACGTGATGGCGACCATGACCCAATCAGCGAGGATACCTGGTCCGTCATGGGACGAGACAATCGTCCCTGCTCTGCGGAAACGTATGTGTCTCCTGCTCGTACTCTATATACTATAAGATAAACCCTTGATTTAAGGCCTTGAAAGTGAGAGTCGGACTCTGGCCAAACGCATGTCTGCAGTCTCCATATCCTCGCTAGACGAAGGGCCAAGTGCAGCGCCAGTTACTACCCTAGATTCTCGCGACACCCGAAGTGCATTTACCTCAGGAAAAGGATACGACGCTCGGCCGATGACCAACCATACTATCGCTGAAGGTCAACCCCGATATCAATTCGACCGCGGTATACAGAGCTCTGCGCACGCGGCTTCTTCTTCAACTTCTTCAGCCCAGTCAGGGCATCCTCAACGGTCACGAACGTACTCTCAGCCTTACGCCTCAGATCAACCGAAGAACCGGCGAGCGAATGGTAATGGAGCAACTTCAAGGATCAACGGGACGAAATCACCTACGCCGCCTGCCTCGAGCCGAACGGTGTCTCCTGCTTTTTCAACCAAAAACGCTGAGTTGAAGCCTACTCGTATACCCCAACCACGTGTGCGTACGGCAAGTGCTTCAAGTCATCAGCTGCCTCCCCAGCACCGGGGAGTAAATGGGTATAATCACGCTTCAACGCCGTCGTCTGATCTCTATCCCGTGCACGAAACACGTCCTCCGCCTACTGCGCGTTCTGACACTTCTTCGATTGCAGTTCCATCACGGCAAGGCTCTGGTTTACTCAATGAGACACCCCCGTTCACAACAAGTTCAATTACGTCTAACACCTACCACCCCGTGTATGGCCTGAGCAGAGACTCTGTTGACCGTGATCCATCACCCTCACGCATGTCCAGCGAGTCAGAAGAACGTCCTTTCGAACATTGGTATCGCGGGGAGGTGTCGCGTAACGGAGGCGTCGGCGAGCTCAGAGTTGCTAAGCGGATGGAAATGCTGGAGATTGCTAACTACGGCCACACTATCAAGCAAAAAGTTGATCCTATCGCTAGCTTACGGGGTGCTCCCAACCGTATCGTAGGCAATGGTCTGGATGCAACGGTGAACGGTGATGGACGGCGAGATCGGCCTCGGAGAAGGAAAAGGGCTGATAGCGTTTCTGGGATATTGGGAGACGGCAGGGAGAGCTTGTATCTGGACGACGAGAGGGCGCGTGAGGTTGCCAGAGTAATGGACGAACATCCCCCCACAGACCTCGATGATGATGGCGTGTACAACGACGACGACAGAGGTAGTGATACGGAGACGGATGATATCATCGCGCAGTATGGCCGGGACGACGACGACTATGGAAATACCTCAACCATGACTGCCCCGACGCCAACAAATCACCGCAGTACTACGCCAACCAACTTCTCTCGTCCTATATCCCGCACTCAGAACCATCCTTCGCGAATACCAACACCCTCTGGTACCCGTAAATCCTCTGAGTCTTCAACACCACACGCACCACCACTTCAGCGCGGTGCTTCAGAGCCTCTTTCCATCACAACGACTGCGTTGCCCACTGCTTCTTCTTCGCAAAACCGACCTACCCCCACTTCATCCACATCTCAACATGGCAAAACGCGCGCAAAGAGCCCCACAAGTGCAAAGAAACCTCCAAGTGCAAGTGCAAGGACTCGTGCCAAGGCGCTTGCCGCGAAGCAACAGAGAGAGGAGGAAGAGAGTCGAAGAAGCGTTGCTTATTATCCCACACCGTCTGGGGACGAAGGTTTGTTAAAAGACGCAATACCGACATGGACACAACCTAAACCGAAAACGGGCAACTGGGATGAGGTACCTACCCCAATCTCTCCCTCGTTGACTAACTGCTGGCTCTTTTTCGCTCATGTTTTTGTATTACGTTAGGTTGTATTGCCTGTCGTCGCTCGGAAGAAGGGACTCGACGATCACTACGAACAGGCGGATGGAAGTCCTCGAGCCAAACAGCAAGCGGACCCTGTTGCTCCAGTATGTGCAAAACTCTCTTTTCTTGGTTTGTCACTCAAAGGACACGCCATAGGCTCCCGGTACATTTGGCTACGACCATTCCAAATATCGTCCACCACGCGGCGAAGATATTTCCATGGACGAATTCGGACGCCCGCCTGCAGAAGAAGACGAGAAGGAAGATAAGCCAGGCGACGCAGACAAAGTCAAAACCAGCGAACCAGTCCGCGTCAGGCCTCTTCGGCGGAATCTGGAAACGCCGCCGCCCTTTTCACATTATCTACCTGCGAACGATATCTCTGGTTCTGCCGGGAATGTGAAGCTTTCGCAGCCAATACCATTGGAATCATCGCACGCCCAGTTGGAAAAGGAAGAGGAAGGCGGCGCCGGTTGTTGCAAATGTGTTATCATGTAGTGCGGTCGCCATCTTTCTTTGGCCTTTCTGGGTGTCAACCTTCTTGTCTATGAGATCTCTTGGTTTCGTTACTCTGCTCTGCTTGCTTATATCCACATTCTCGGTTATACCATCCAGCACGCATCCACTCATTTATCGTCTCTGGAATCTGCCCTTTTCATGGAACTCAACTATTCTGTGTCCTTCCCCGTTATCCGCGTTTCTCTACACTCGTTAAAGGTATTCGTATCTCAACCCATGCTTTGTACTTTTTATTCGCTAGCTTTTCGTTTTCTCTCGCATTCAAAGTATAGGTATTGCCGTGAGGTTACCTCCATCCCTATCCCTTTTCATCTCACCAGCAATAGCATACAATTCAGCTACTTATCGGGAATCCTTTCAACGGGCGCACTCACTACAATACTGTACCATTATCCTGATAGATTTTACCTACTTCTTTTATCACCCTCCATGCTCCACATCACGCGCTACACCTTTCCGTCACCTCGAAATTTGCTGCATCACGCAGACGGCCCTTTGGATCCACACGCACTTCCTCCGTGATGAATCGGACTGCAACACTATAGTTCCCCAGCGTGTCACTGGAATCATCAAGGCGAACTGATGTCTTGTTGGTAAAGCTTTCTAGAACACGGCCATCTTTTTGCCACAGGATCTCGTAGGTTTCGGCAGTTGGTGAAGGTGCTTCTCTGAATTGCCCGACAGGCACCAACTGCACGCCCAAGGTTCTGAATATTCCATTATCGGCGGTGACGCAGGCGTGGGTGGTATTGTCGATGAGATTGATATCTTGAAGGAGCGCAAGCCATAGCCCTTCGATGCAGGCCTTGCAGAAATTTGTGGCGGTTACCACACGCATAAGGCAGTCCTCGTTCGTGGGTCGGTAGCTCGTTCGGTTTTGGTCAGAATATCTATGATAAACACGAGCCGGAGTCAACAACCCCGAAATAAGGACATTGGAACAAGCGAGTAACACACGTAGGAAAGGCTCCATAGAATCCGGGTGTGGCGTTGAATCTACGATACGTGTATTAGCGTCTTGCAGCAACAAGGGACAATTGGGCCCGAAGATCACTCACTCGTCCTCGTTCCCGAATTCTAAACCTTCGGCGCTGCATAGCTGTGCAACGCCCTCTCTATCCTTGTTGACAAGAGTGAATGCTACTTGATGTGTACCACCCGATAACGGTTCATCTCGATAGATATCATAATGCCACCGGTCGATGCCGATGTCTTCTTTCGGAACCCAGCCCAAATCGACGCCATCAAGCTCAACTTTCAGATCACTCGCTTCCGGTAAGCCAGACAAGGAGAAACGTATCAAATGCCTGGAGAATGTTCCTGAGGAAGTGAAGTTGAGAACCCACGGCGCTGTGGTGTTGAGAATGGTCCATGGGTAAACTTGAAAGGGCATGACGGACCGCTCTGGGCGGGCCGTGCCGTTTGCTTCTGGTTTGGTTAGCCATTGTGCCCACGGGAGTGGCTCGTCGGCGGTATCAGCAGCGTTTGGCCCGAAATATGCGAATCCGCCGTCATATTCTTCGCCTACTTCAATGATGGAGTGCCCAAGTTCGTGGCGGAGGACAAGCGGCCCGTTGGCGAGAGAAGAAGTAATAACGCTGTGTTTCTCAGAGTAAGCCATGTGGACTCTGGAGGCATACTTCGCAGACATTCTCACGTGAACTGCCCGCCTAATCCTGTGTAAGATAATATGCATGAGTACATATCGTGTACGATGATTAATTCAATGTGCATACCTCCGTACAATGGATCGTTGCCTGGACGATAAATGAGTGAGACTCCATTAGATAGTAAATATTGCGCTGCGAACCGAGGAGAATCGCATAGTCGCATTGATCGCCCAGCGAGCCGCAGGCGGCCAAAGCGACGTCTTCCTTAGAGTAGTATACCGCGCGAAGCTCAGTGCCGTCGCGATAGAGCCCGAAGGGCGTGCTACATAGCAAGGCGGTGGATCAGAGGCTGTATGAGCGGGAGATTCAGGTGTGAGCGTACTCCTTTGGCTTCCCACCTACGCCGATTCCACTCTAGACATCGGACGTTAACAAAACCAGACGTCAGCAAAACCCCATGAGTAGGTACTTATATATAGTACCTCATTGCTCGGGGAGAATGCAGCCCAAAAGTTCAACAACGGCTTGACGGTGTAAAATGTCTGATTTGCGGAGATATCTTGGGCAAGACGCATAGCATCGTCAATAAATTTGCCACGCTCCTCGGGCAAGTCTGACAAGGACAATAAGTCTGTGGGAGCTCAACAGAACGCTGGCAGAGTGAACATACAGCCATCGGAGAAGAACACTAGATCAGCGCGGTTGGTAATTGCACCGGAGATGATCAGAGGTTCGATTTCAAGCGGTGGTGGAGTGGCATTGCTGACCCTTCTGTCGAGTTTCAGGGTATACTGCCTGTCGTGTAGGTTCTCATCTGAACCAGCCCTTTAGGTAATATTTCATCCAACTGTCCAGGCAACTCACCAGAGAACGGGCATTTGCTTGCACCAGTGCCATCAGCACCGGCGATACGTTCAGGATAGGCCTTGTGCCCCAGTATCTGGGTAGGCGCAACCAGAAGGCTCAGCAACTGCAAGAACAACATGGTGAGAATAAAGAAGAGAGTGCGAAGGAATCTGTATTCAACTACCTCATGCCACAGAATCAACTGGGTCACTCCATGATTGCTCCATGATCACAGTTATTATGATTGAGCGTCTCTCTTAGGCGCTTATGCCGTGTCGTCTCTGCAAAGAAAGTTGAATATACTGTTTAACGTTCAAAAGTCCGAGGATGGCAATCTGGAGGGAAGCGCAAATGTTCTATGAAGCGATAAATTTGATATATTTCAGAATTTACGCAAGGAGGCGCAAAAATTTCGTTGTAAATTGCCAGTCCATCAAGTATGCCAATTTCCTAGTGTTCACCTCGATCAGGCAGTGCCTTTGACCCCGTCTTTGACAGCTTGCCAGGATGCGCGTGATGAAATATCTTCAAACCACCTAGTGCTACCCCGTCAGCGCCTACAAAAGGCAATGACGATGGTGAGAAGGGTGACTTGCCTTTTGACATTTGGCTTCTCCTGTATGGTATTCACACCAGAAGGAGGCAACAGGGTTCCGTAAGGGAGATGGAAGATGTCTGCTAGAGTAAGTTCCTAGTTTCATGTATTGAGCTGATCTCTGCGTTTCCAGGACATATTCAATCCGTGGCTCACATTTCCTCCAAGGTATTTCTGCTTGCTCAAGATAAGATCGTAGGTGTCAAGACTTGCGTTCAATTTCTCAATCAAATCCTTTGCTTTTACTTCGTCCGGCTCCTGCCCGAACATACTAGGAATCGTAGGTTAGACATTATAGTAACTGTCAGGCAAGGGGACCGACATACGGCTTAAAAAACCTCTCGAACACGATTGCAGCGGCATACGGATCGAAGTTGCAGAGTTCAATAGAGGCGGCTTGTTCGAACTTCGCAGAAGCCTGTAGGTCCTTTGGAATCAAAGGTGTTCCTTGACCGCCGTATTTGGTCGCAAGATAGCGGGAAATAGCACGACTCTCATATAAGATGAAGCCGTCATCGTCCTTCAAGTATCGCCAATCAGCATCGCCGTCCACCAGTCAATCGGGGAACAGCATCACTCACGATGTAAGGCACCTTTCCAAAAGGCTGCTTCTCCAAGAATTGAGGCGTCTTCTGTTCTCCCTTCCTCAAATCGATCGGGACGAGCTCGAAGGGTACATCCAACTCAAGTAGCACAGTCGCTACCCTCTTGGTGCAAGTCGAGACGGGCGATCCGTAGAGCTTTAGAACCATGGTCGTTGGGTGTTAAATGTTGGTTCTAGTCGAAGAAAGTTGAAGTTGGAGAGGGGAATGGTGTCCATCTTATCAAGAACTGATCGATATTTAAAGCCATCCAAGGATATAATCCGAAGTCTTGATGTTTCTAGAAACTGCACTTTACACGATGTAGACTTTGTTGACTGTCCCATGTCATGCATGACCCATGACCGGTGACCACCGAGAAGACGGTCGGCTAGTGGCAATGACAACCGGTATGGGAGCACCACTAAAGCCTCTTCCATCGTCATGCTATCACCAACATGCCTTTTTCGCTGTACATTAATGCCGTAAAATCATCCAGAATCAATCATGGCCATGGCGATAGGAATGCGTTAAGGTAGAATCTACAGTAAGCTGACGTGAATACGATGACACTGCAGCAAAAAGACCAACGTTCTTTGTACTTGCTTCATAAGCCAATATGTCAGCATCAGATGTTCGCGTCAAAAATGTTAATGGCTGAACGGTTGCTGACAACCCACCGACTGTGGGTAACCATTACACGTTACATCTTCTACAGTTCAGTCGTGTAGTTTGGGGTGGACTTCCTCTCTCGCGATGCTCGCCCTAGCATACACTGAACTTGATCAACCATGTTGCCGGCTTAGGGTGTGAAAAGAGAGTAGTTAGAACGTGAAATATGACTATTAAGGAGTGTTTGATCAAATACAAATGCGGGATGGCAAACGAAAGCAAGTGTGCGCGACGAGGGACCCAGGAAAAAGGAAAAAGGAATAATTATACTAAAATGTCACCTTTGCAGACGTCGTGAGCTGCTACCATTCACAGATGTCGAATATTCTGTCTGCCAAAGGATCTCGTCCAGCCGCTGCCGAGACGTATTCATTCGACTAGAACTAGTCTGTACTCCAGGTGGTACCATCCTTGTTGCATTTGACGTGGTAGGGCCACCGCTGGTAGATCGCATGGCAGGGCTAGCCGATTCGAACGGCGAGGCGGAAGTCTCCGATGCTGTCCGCCTCATCTTCTTCGGTGTGAGGCCATCTCTTGACGATGCTCTTAGCACGTCGGCTCGCACGCCCTTCTCTCGTCCCCCGCTCCCGCTCTTCTTTACTGCCGGACGCAGCGCTGGGCGAATGGAGGGAATAATCTCCCTGGCTAACTCTCTGACCAGCACTGCGCCGTCCGTGCGGCTCAACCGCTCAACCACTTCGTACAAGCCATATCTTTCTACTATCACCCCACGGTTCGGGTGAACATCACATACTCCCTTTAGAATCCGGAGTAGATTGCGCCGAACAACAGCTTTGCTGTGATGGCTAAGGCGATCGATGATACGGTTAAAGAATGCTGTAGATTTCGCGAGAAGGTTGGCGAGGGATGAAGAGAGGCGAGTCAACTTCAAGAAGGGCTCAAGGAGGTTCTCAAAGGAGTTCGCCTTGGATGATACGAAACACTTTAGGATAGCCTCTACAGCTTCGGGCTTGACGAGCTCGTCTTCTATTCGAGCAGGTTCATCTTGCAGCCTTTGAACAATATTAGTGGGATATCAGTCATGTCGTAGATGGATCCACGTACCAAGAAACGATGGCCTCCAGTGCGCTGACTTGGAAATATGGATCGTCCAACAACTTCAGGTACATCCCTAATCCATCTTGCTGCCATAATAGCATGCGGCAGCTCTTCCCAGCGCTGGCAAGATCACACAGAATTGGTAAAGCAAATTGCTTCAGTGGAGAGCTCGTCTCGATGACTCGCCGCAGGCAAGGTATGATGCCCGCCTGAGCAGCTTCTTCTTGACGCGATTTGTTGAGCCTGCACAGATTGTAGCATGTTTGGAAGATATGATTGGCCATTTCCTGTTGCGTTCTTTCAGTAGAGATAGGTGGATTAAGACTTCCACTCACTGCACTATGCGCACCCGCGCTTTGTTCGTCCAAGATGCGAGTCAGGATTTCGATAGCGTTCGCATTCTGCAAGACGTCCAATAGGGTGACATTCATGGACAAGTGCTTGACGGCCTTGAGCATTAGGACCAAACAATCGGGTTCCAACAGCTCACAAGCACGCAGGAGTCCTAAACGAGTTTGGCACCAAGTTACTCATGGAAGCTAGCTTGAATACTCACTGCGTATGATCTTTCGTGTCCCCATGGCATTGCGAACGTGTATATCCGACTGGGAGACCTGCGAAAAGACCAATAGGATTTGGATGATCTTCAGTTTCATTTCGGCGGCTGAACCTTCTCGACTGCCCATTACGTTGAGAAGAGCAGCTGACAAAGGATCCAATAGACCATCCCGGATGAACATACGACAGAAGTCATTCTTCGTAGTGGGACTTTGGAGTTCGAAGACGCTCCCAATGCCATTCAGGGCGTGTACCACCAGATCCGTTTGTTCGTTGTAATCCTCGTCCAGGAGGTCAACAAGGACTTTCAGTCCTCGACACCTTGAGGTCGTGTCAACATTGACAACTAGAGGGCAAATCATCGACGTACGCAATAAACATTTGTAGCGTTAGAACAGAAGTGTGACAGAGTAGTCGAATGAAATGTGAGGCTTCTAGTCGACATTCGGCGGAGTACTTCTTTGATGTGAAACCTACGACTAATTAAGTACGTTCATATAGAAGCTGTTAGCACTGGGAACGCACCCATCATCACAGGGATGCCACTTCACAAAAACATATCAGCGACTGTGCCACTAGTGTTTATATACCCCCACTTACCCAATCAAGCAGAAACTTTCCAAGAATCCAACGTCTTCGTTGACAAGCTACGCGGAGTCAGAACGGATCCACTGGTTCGACTCGCTTCTCTCACCATATTGATCACATGCAGGAGCTTCATAATCAACTCTCTTGAACATCTCCCTTCAAGCACTTCCAAGATTGCGAGCATACCATGAGATGCTACGAATTGGATCTGCATCTCTGGGGTATCGGTCATGATACTGATCTAAGCCAAATCATCAGAAGAGTCCGTTAACGAAATGAAAGTCGACTTACCAGCTGGTCGCAGGCATCCCTCAGCTGGAAGTCCGGAGCCGAGGGTGAGAGTTCATCGATTAATTGGTTGACTGCATTGCAGAGCCGTGCATGCTTATCGCGCTGGAGGTTGGCTTCCAAATCGTCCTCAGCGAAGCCTTCATCAATCTATGATTCCAGGTTGAGCGCCAAGGTAGAGACAAAAACAAGGTGACAAACCTCAGCGAAGGGATCTTCTTCATCAGAATCTTCGTCACCGAGCTTATAAAATGGTCAGGACAGACGGCAGGAGCCGATTCCAGAGAAATTCTTACCCAGGACTTGTTAGACAGTCTGGTATTGAGCTGCAATGTCTGCATTACATATTCGGCAGCTAAAAGCAATTAGTGACTCTCAGCATTCAGAAGAATAGGCACGGAGTTGAGACATACCGGTGCCGTTAGCCTTCCCGAACACGTCCTCGTAGTCCTCTTCTTCATCCTCTGCATACTTTCCAAATACTCCCATCTCGTGCTGCCTCCGGCCTTCACCTCTACCCATTGATCCCGCCTCACTGCTTGGACCACTGCCGCCTCCATTGGCAAATGAGCCCATGTGAGAAGAAGATCGTGAATGTGAAGACGTCGCTCGAGCCGACGCAGGGCCATGTGAAGGATGAGAGGGAATCTGCGAAAGACTTGGTCGTGAGGGTTTACGTTCAAGAGAAGGGAGCGGCGCGGATAGAGGCCCAGGAGATACGTTGTTGATACCATACGTCTTTATGTCATCGGGGTGGAATAGTCCTCGGCGCGAAGAATTCTTCTTCTAAATCATCTTGAGAATACGCGTTAGACAGACCAACATATCAATACTCACCTTAAAGTCCTTTACCTTCTCCTGTAGTTTCTCCTCGTCCTCGTCTAGGCCAAGGTCAGAGTAGTCTTCCGTATCGCTCTCGATCCCAGTGATGCTCCCCATGCTGCTCGAAGTGTTGCTGTTGAAAGTCGAATCCTCCAGTATGACACTCATATCTGCACGAGGGGCTCTTGCAACAGGTAAGGGGACTACATTCATGCCTGGGCTTCGGTTGGGTTTGATCGTCTGAGCATTATCCTCTGGCTCTGGTTCGGAAGAAAGAAGCTGGGGAGACGGGGCATGCTGAGGGCGAGGGGGTAAACCGAGCTGAGAGGATTGTTGATTTGATAAAGGGTGAGGTTTGTCATCCTCAACCGAAGTGCGTTCGAGTGCTTGAATGGTAAGAATGTGAGTATTACGCAACACCACCACCCACGCCTTTGCTCTCACCTTGGAGCTTGCTAAATGAAATACCTTCCTCAAAGTCATCGTCCCAATTATCTGTTTGCTCTTCGGGCGGCTGAAGTACGAAGGATGGCTGGATCTTCTCAGCGAGATTTATCCCTCCCATAAGATTCATGCCGCTGGAGGCTTTCATCATGGGTTGTGACAGTTTATATGCGGAATTGGACGGTTGCATGTTGCTTGAGGACGAACTCGCTGAACTTGATAGAAGGATGGATTCGGAGGGACTCTGGTGTGATTGGCTTGGTGTTGGAGAAACCGGGCGCGGAGGGGCGCGTGACGGGTGCTTTGACGGTCGCGACGGTGCTGCATGGATACATCAGCATCGTTCGAAAGGTAGATCGCCTACGAGCACAGTGGAAAGCATACATTTCAACGCCTCATTCCATTCTTGAACTTTCAGTACGGCTTCGTCGTAGTTCCAGTTTCCGGCTGGCTTCAGTAATTTATCCTCGGCTTTGGCGGCATGCTCTCTGGAGTCCCGTTTCGTCCCCTCCAGGCGGTCATCTAGATTCTGTCCCCCCATTCCCCGCCGCGCTCCAACGATCCAGGCGTGCTTGAGCAGACGTCGCGCGCCGACTCGAAGATTAGCATCCCGCTGGAAACACGCGTAGAGAAAGTCCTTGACCACGTTCGAAGCGCCTTCGGGAATGGGCGGGCAATCATCTTGAACAATGCGGAACAGCGCTGGCATTGGAGAGAGGGTGTGATATGGAGGGTGGCCTTGGAGGAGCTCGATGACGAGGCATCCAACGGACCAAATATCTGACGCCGTGGTTGCACCGCGCTGTTCGATCACCTCGGGAGCCACTGTGATTTGTGAAGACAACACGATCAGAGATGAAGGAGAAGGACATACTCCAGTACGGGCTGCCTACAACCGCGTTTTCTCTGGCGCCTGATCCCGCATCGTCCCCGCCGCCGATCCCCAACCCCGCGCCTCCTCCGACAGTAGCCACACCAAAGTCCGCCAGCTTGACGCATCCATCTTTGTTTGTTAGGATGTTAGCTCCTTTGATGTCTCTGTGAATAACTCCCTGATCGTGTAGATACGCGAGCCCCTCTAGCACCTGTGCAATGTAGACCGCGACCAGATTCTCGGGGAACTTTCCGAATCGCTTCAAGATACCGTGCAGAGACCCGTTCTCGCAAAATCTGGGCTCAAGGTGAAATGAAGCAAGGCAGGATGCTGGTGATATACTTACTCGAGAATGATGTAAAGGTATTCACGAGTCTTCACAAACCCCTTGTACTTGACGATATTCGGGTGCTGCGAACGTAATGGTGAGTGATGGACCCAAGTAATCTCGGGTCAGACGCACATTGAGATTCTTCAGAAGGTCTATCTCGGACTGCGAAGGAAGGTTAATGCAAGCTAGCAGGCTATATTGAACGGCGCGTACCATAATTTCTCCAAGCTCAGACTTCGGAATATTGCTGAGCTGAATCTCCTTGATGGCCACAGTCTCGCCAGTGGCCCAATTGAGTGCCCCTAGTCATTTCCAATGAGCGCGACGAGTCCTCAATGATGAGCGTAATATACACACGATAGACTTGGCCAAAGGCACCCTTCCCCAGCGAGTCCCCCAGTTGCTACAGGCCGCAGCCGCTCAGTATATTGCACCTGTGGTGCGAAGCTGCTCACATAGTCATTTAACGTTCTCGAGCTTCCCACAGCTCGTGTGCCACTCGTTGATGATGGCCTTGATCCAGGAGTTGAGTTCGCCATGGTCGAATGGTGTAAAGGAAAGGTAAAAGATGGTCAGAACTGTTGAATGGACGCGTCCTGCGCAGAACTCATTGCATTTGGGTGATCTGGCTGTGAAAGAGGTAACCAAATAGGCGCCCGTCGGGAAACTCTATCACGAGTTTAGCGCTTGCCACTCATTCCTTCCGTTCATCCAGTAAGTTCTTTTCCATGATTGCGAACCACGAGAGGTTTTGACGAGTACTGTAGACCATGAGCGCGCAAGCAGGTGCAGTCGCCAGACGAAATGTGACGCGCTTCGGACGCGCCCCCCCAGTGACTAAAAATCTTCGCAAAAATCCCCGAACATTGTTGCCTCAACCCCATGTCAAAAACCTGCTCGTTCGCGACATTGCGCCGTGTCGAATAATGGACCACTACTACAATACTCTTCAAGACGATCTCATGTACATGACCTACGTACATCAGTCCGCTCTGCCTAAACAGCGGCAAATCCGTTTAACATTCGACCCGAATGACCCCTACGCAAAGAATCGGTACAACCCTCCAGTCGGTGGGTCCCAGGTGGGGAGGAAGCCTGCGCCATTGGTTACACCCGAAGACGTCATTCGCTTGGAACGGATACAGATTCATACCATGGTGAAGGAAGCGATCGGGAGCAGGAACAATTTGCTACCAGCCATAATGGCCATACGAGCCTTGACTGGTGAAACGTACCAAGGAGGGGGGAGGCATTCCAACGATGGCATACAGATTGTGAAGGCCAGGAAGTCAGTGGGTGGATGGTTGCGACCAGGGGTCCCCGTGGGGGTCAAAGTCGATCTGAAGGGTCCCGCGATGTACGATTTCCTAGGCACGCTCGTTGACTTCGTCTTGCCTCGAATACGAGACTTCCCCGGATTCATCCTTCCTCCTGCTTCGTCCTCCGTTAACTCTCCCAATGCGGTATCGGGTGTGGTTTCATTCGGTTTGCCTCCAGCGGCGATGGGATTCTTCCCCCAGATTGAAGTGAACCAAGATTCGTATCCGAAGATGTTCGGTATGCATATCCACCTGGTGACCAATGCGACGGGACTTGGGGCGCAGAATCGGGCCAGGGCCTTGGTGTCAGGCTTTCAGATACCATTTATTAGAAAATAACGGTGCGCTTCCTACGATTGTTCATTTAAACTTCCACTAACTATCGCAAGGCTAGATGTTTGGTCAGTTATTTCGCCTCATTAGCTCCCATTTCCATGGCTTTGTCATATCATATCTGTCGAATGCATCAGTACCTTTGCCCTTGACAAAATGCACTTGACCTTCGCTCTTATGTGACGATCACAAGTCCGGTTCCCCTTCGCTACAAATTGCACTTCGCAAAACTTCCGGCTCGTGAGTCTCCCGCACCCGATCCACACTGCATGAAGCCAGAGTCTGCCAGACCATTCGCTTACCGGGCTGGCCAAGATTGGTGGGAAGAACGCCAGTTCCACCCTGATTTGCTTTTCGGAAGAAAGGGTTAAGAACATTCGCGTCCTTTCAAAGGGATATAATATATGAAGGTAGGTACGGATCACACAGCTAAAAGATAGCGGATAAGCTTGCTACACGCCCAAACTCTACCAACAAGTGGCGCTGTTTGAGGTAGGTACGTAGATGCCGCCTCACGTTCAGTGATGCCCCATAAATATGGCAGAAGAAGTCGACATACAGTATTCGCTTGCATCGTCAACCTCAACATCGAATAATCGTCTTGAAGCTTCGGAAGCAAAGTCACCTAGTTATGCCAAAAAACACCATGAGAAGATCTACTGTCTCGCCACTAGCCCCAGTGCTCCCAGCCCCGAAATTTTGTTGTCAGGCCCTGTCGCGTTGCACACAAAACGAGCTAAATTTTCGCTGACATAAGGTGCCAGGCCAGGTTCGCCCTCTTTTCTGATGCGTTTTGAAGTTCTAATCATCGTAACTGACTAGTACTGACTACTGAGGGGCGTACCATTGAAGTAGGAACCTCTTCCTCAACTTGTTGTTCCATTTTCCTCAGAAATGCAGTTGCCCGAAGCTCTCGACAGTGATATGAACTGCATATATAAACTCTCGGCTAAACAGTACTTGGAGTTCCATGGAGCGCCCGCATCGCGCCAACCTTGCACTTGTGATCAATCCGACCCTAAGTCGCTAACTTCTCATGGAAACGCATCCCTGTAATCGCGTTCACCCCGAGAGCCCGAAGGCGCGGCCTAGCGCGCCTTATATGTTGTCCCCACGTTCAGCATTTTTCACCCCCCCGGTTTCTTTCTTGCACTCACCTCGTACTCCTGCTGAACGCTGGAGACCGCCCTGGAAGTAAGAGACCATACACGGTGACCCAGTTTTGAAGAGCGCCAATAGGTCGGGGATTCGGAGGTGCGTAATGTGATGTCTGGATGTCTCAGATAAACCGGAACTTAAGCTAACTGTAGTCGCCAGCCTTTGTCTCATTTCTTTTGTGGTGTGTGGCACTGTTCCTCTTGCTGAACTATATTTATAATGGCGATCCGTCAAGAATAACCTTCTTCCCTACTACGTCAATATGTCGGACCGCATTGTTATTCATAATTCGTACGTTTCCTTACGTGCCAAGGGCAATTTGTCGTGTTTCCTCATACGCGATACCTCTAGGATGGGAGCTGCCTTCATTGGCTGTGTTCTCGCGTCAGCGTATGTAGATTCACATCCGAGCCCTCAGTTTGCAGCCTGACCCAACCGTTGACGGTGACCAGACTGTATGGCGGTGCGCAATTCGACACTCACTGGTTCAAGGATAATTTACTTACTTGCGTGGGTTCAGTGTCGACCATTCAAACGTTCTACTACTACAATAACTACGGACGTGTGAGTCCGCAATTTGCGCAAGGTGCATCATCATTGCTAACAATTGCTTCTTTGTTAGGATCCTATGCATATCCGGGCTCTCGTAAGTCCTCGGACTCCGTCTGATCTATGGAGAGATACCAATTAATCAATATGCATTGCATAACAATGTGCCTCAGGTTTTGGCCGTGTGGATTTTCGACACAACGCATCAAGTGCTGATATCACATACGGGTGCGAATGCTCGTCCCTCCGTTTTGACATTATCGGTGCTAATTTACATGTATAGTGTACCACTATGTCATTTCCAACTACTTTAACCCGCTGGCTCTCATGGATATGGTTTGGTAAGTAGTCTTGCGCTCATAGGCCACGATGTCGTACTAATTCAGGGCGTACATCAACAGGAGTATCCTGGTAAGCTTTTGCTTCGTAACTTGCTCCGCCATTTGTTGACAACTGGTGAAGGTCGAAGTGTTGTTCAATGTGCGTCTCCCACTTCCAAGCTTCCCACCTCTCCTGATAACCTTCCTACTCAGGGTTTAATCGGTTTCATCGTCCAAAGGTATGTCTTATAACACCGCAACACTTGCATTCTCATTGAGGGATATTAGCTACCTGACGTACCGAATTTGGCGCCGTGAGTGTACCCCAACGCGAGATGGCATTTGCTTACTCTCTCATTGTGGCAGTGAGCAACAAGAAGATTTGGGTGTTTTGTCTCATCGTACGCCTCTCCACTTTTTCCCCTGCTGCTTGTGCTTAACCCTCATCTAGGGCCCATTCGTCCTGGCGGAATGTGGTAAGATGGCCTTCAGTCTGAATATACGCGCAATGTCATTCTGATTCCTTTACCTCTCTATTAGTTTGCTCAGTTGGTACGTTGCATATCCGACAACTGTTGATTTTTCTATCGTGGACTAACGTCGTGAATCCAAGTCTTCACCATCATGGCGTACGCCCCCCCCTCTTACTCAAGTATCGATCGATAACTAATTTCCTTACCCTTGCTTAGTCTGCAAATGAAGACCTTTGGAGAACTCACCGCACTCAAGGTATATTTACTCTCAGGCCCAACATATAGATTCTTAGACCTCCCGCGCTTTAGGGACTCTCGATGACAGTCAACATTCTCGCCGCAGTCGGCGATCTTTTCATCTCCATTTGCTTGGTCTATATGCTCTATCGTCGCAGAACCGGTTATAAAAAGTAGGCGCTCCTCTCGAATTCAGTAAACACGGAATACTGATCCCTGTTACCAGGTCCAACACCATTATCAGTCGCTTGGTGAGGCCCAGTCATTCTGGCCTACATCCGGGATCGGGCGCTGACTCCATCTGAATAGATCATCTTCACTATCAACACCGGCTCGCTCACCACCCTTTTCGCCATCGCGTCTCTCGTTTCTGTGAGCTCCCTCATACATGTGGTGTAGGTTTCCTAGTGACTAATCCCACGTTGTGACCTAGATACTGGTGTGGGATGATACCCTCATCTACGTCACATTCTTCTTCTGCATTGGTCGATGTGCGTCCATTCCTCTCATGTCCGTCCCACACGAAATTAATAGCCATCCAGTGTACGCGAACACCTTCTTGGCCACCCTGAACGCAAGGAGTATCCTTCGTAGCGTGGGCCAGGACGATGATGCCAACACTATCCATTTGTCCGGCTCTCCTTCGACACAGGAAGCAATTGGGATGTCAAAGGTCTGCCGTTTGCCCTCTAAGGATGAACCTCTGCCTAAATTCTACCCTGTAGGGTACGAGGCCGAGGAACATATCTATTCAAATCGATACAGCACGAGACATTCTACGTGACGATGACGATAGCAATGTAAGTCAACCCTTCGATTCCCAACTCTAAAAATGGTTGTACATGTCTTACATTACTTCAGACAATGAAGGCCAAGATCTCGTCGTCGTAAACCCACCGTTCGACGCGCCAAGTCGACGCTGCATCCATCGCCTTGCTAAAACAACACAATCGTTCAATCTAGACAATCATTCAGCATCCTCCGTTCGGCATTCACTCAACATTTTGCTAAGTATTCAATATGTATCATATTTTGACCAAGGAATCAGTCGATGCTTTCCGGTAACATATCGCACACTCAATGGAATCAAATATTTCAGACCGTCCTTGTGGCCACAAGGATCAAAGACTGGGGGACTTCCTCGCGATATTAGTACGTGATTGTGCGCTGTAAGCCCGTGTCAGATACACTAGCCCCCGCATGAAAGAACTTGAGGGCCGATGTCGCGACTTGCCTACAAAACAAAACATAATCAGTGGCAAAGCTTTCAAGTTCCTTCAGAGCCCTAAATATACCTTCACCTTCACGACCGCGCATATTGTTTGTCATCCTTTCGCTGGGCTTCATACACGCATATAGGCACTGGAACACTTGCTGACCATGAACAAGTCGACGCCCACCATAGACGTCTTTCATCTAACTATCTTGTCTTGAGATTCCAGCTATTCTCATGCGGATCAAACATGTGAGGGCTGCCTGATGATAACGACAGAGATTTAAGACGTCCGATAGCAGAAACTTCTGGGCCTACCAGTCAAGCCCCCGGCTTCAGGACTCCCTGTTGCCTTGGGACGGGCTGGCACTACCTCGCGAACGCATTGAAGGGTCGCAGCATTTTGCACAATGACAATGATAGCTACTTGCGTGTCGTATGAAATTTGCGATTGCTGTCGGTAATACCCCCACAAGCCGCAACGACGCAATAGTTATATTTCAAGACCAAGATATGCATAAAGTAATGTCTGATTCTATTCCAGTTCGTGGCGAAAGCCAACAGTCCTCAAGCTGTTAGATCACAAGCTCCAGGCCTCAAAGCGCACCACTGCGGCTGGAGGGCAATTGCATTCACCCCTCTCCTCCTCATGCGATAGGCGACGTCGTGAAGGCGGGGTAAAGCAGCCCCAGCGTTCTGACCTGGTCCTGTCCAGAACAGTTCAGCAGATGACGCAGCGCGAGGCCACACAACGGGATCGAGGTTTTCAGGACCGGATTGTTCGGTCCAAAGTAAATGTTGACCTGCGGGGTAGGTCCATTTCATCACCATGTTCGTATTAGAAGGGTAACGAGGACGTACCACCTAAAACTAGATTGGCCTGGTCAGCGGTGAGGCTGGCAGTGGGGTCGAAGGAGTATGACTAGAGTTTTTCATGAGTAGGCTTGGCGGCGGAGATGCCGAAGTAACACACCTTTTGCCATGTTTTGAAAGGATCACACCAGCTGTTACCCGATGCGAAATCGCCTACCCATCCTCCACCTCCACAGTCCAGGTAGAAGAAGTCAGAAGCCGCATGTACCAATCGGAAGCCCTTCTGCGCCACCGCTGATACATGCTCCGAAGAGATCCATACCCTAAAAACAAAATCCATTACATAGCACCATAAGTAAGGGACCATACGACGCATCATTGTACAACCTACATGACCACTGTTTCCTTCGGTAACGTCACATTATGCTCCAATACCATTTCTATCGAACCGCCGATTGTTAACGGAAGAAATGCATTGTGCAGTGGGGATGAACCCACCCTCCCAGACGACTGGTACCTTGCCATTGTCTTTCAATGCACCCGTAGTGGCTTGTGTGAAAGTGTCAAGCGCTTCTTCGAACGTTCTTCCTGCGAGGTCTGTCTGCGTCTGCGCGTCATTATTATAGCAATTTGCGTTGATTTCGTCACCACCGATGCTGAAGAACTTCGACGAGAACATCTTGGACGCAGCCTTGATTAGTTTGGCGGTAAAGTCAATGGTACCTGGGGATGCTAGACGCAATTGACCAGCGGGTGGCTCTAAAGACACTCCGGCATCAACATATGTATAGTTGAATGATTTGAAAACCAACCATTGGCAAAAGAACTCCAAGGTGTAGCCTCAGGACAAGCGATATGTTCGGGGTGCGATTTTGAAATCACTGAGGTATGCCCTGGCGTATCAATCTCTGCTATCACATCGATGCCTCGCTATGGCCAATTAGCATGGATGCATGCAAGAAGAGTCCGCCGAAGCTCACCGCAGCGGCATAGGATACGATGTCTTTGACATCATTTGGTGTGTACACGGAAGCTGGTCCGTATGAACCCTTATCCGAAAGCTCCTTGAACCCAGGGACAACGAGGGGGAAGCTCTGGCTATCCACAACGTGCCAATGGAATGTATTGATCTGGATGAATGGGTCAGTGGGCAGGATCCACAAACCGTGGAAGCAACACACACCTTCACCCAGCTCATTGCATCGAGCGTCCGTTTAATGTCTGACAATGGAAAGCTGATGAACGCGTCAATAACGCGTGCCATTAATCACGAAGTATCCACATACAAGTTCCGTGCGGTGTCCAACATGAACCCACGATAAGGCTTTTCAATCCAGCCACGCATTAAGTGGTATATACTAGGCCAGTGAATGAAAGCACGTACATAAGCCGGTGAATCCGTGATATCAATGGGTGCGCCTAAAGCATAGGTTGTCCCATCCGAATCGTACCAGAGTTGTTCGAATGTCGACAGCCCTCTGAACAGCCCCAAGGTAGAGTTTGCACTGAGAACGGCGGCAGAACCGTCGCTAGGGACATGCAAGACGTATCCTTCACTCCTGCTCATCACGTCGGCCACAGCCTCCTCTGAGATGCTCCTTACCGGCGCGCCAGCCAACAATGACAACGTTAGACCGCTAAGCGTCGCCCTCCCACCCCTCAATGCCTGAGCATCTGCTCCTCCTCGTCCCACCACTAGGCGTTCGAGTTTATCGCTCTGCAGGCGTCCCTTCGTCCTCGCTACGGCGTCTTGGAGATCCTTCGGCGCATTCCTGACGGATACTTTTATATCAAAGTTCCTGGCGAGCTTGAGCGTTGAATTTCCCGTGCTAATTTGCCTTGGGAGTGGCCACAACGCGGACACGGGCAACAAGAAGCTCAACAGAGCCAGCAGAAGCCCTTGCGACAACATTTTGTGGCGAATCTTGAGGGAAGATGTCACACACGCGGCGTTCGGTCGAGGGTTTATATGAGTCCTTCCCCCCACATCCGCTATCAATATATATTTAACCGAGCACCAGATGCAGAAGCTCACCTGGGCCACAGAGAAGCCAGATATCAGGAAAAGAAGCACGCCAACCCCATATTCTCAGCCCGAAGACAGTGATGGTTCAGGTTCAAGACGGCGACTGTACGTCCTCGTGAGTCGTGACAGCCTCAACGCTAAAGAAGCTCTGTCTCGTGGCGACCTGTTATGAAAGACCATACGGTCGTCGATGCCGCCGGTGGGAAGACTAGCCCACAAACAGCATGCTTTTGTTGTGCTGGCACTACGGCGTTCTAAACATACATGCCCTTGGGCCGGTATCATGATGGTCGGCATGCGTCAAGCTACTGCATAATGGAACTGCAGACGGAAATGTGTGGGCGGAGAGAGGCCCAAATACTCAAATCCTCATGGCACACGCATTATTAGGTACTATCCCCATAAAATTAGGCAAAAGCTGCGGCGTGACGAAAAGAGCATATCTATAGCGATTAGAGCAGCAAGTCATCGTCACCGTTGTTGGCAGCACTCGACCCGCCTGTAGCACTGCCAAAGTTACCGAATGCAGAGGATCCCCCCATAGCGGGTGGTTTTCCACCAGCTCCCCACAACCCAGCCATCGCCTTTTCCTTCTCAAGGTCCTTGATTGATTTACTCTGCGATGTGGTAGCAGCGGCGGGCTTCGCCGACGATCCGAGAGACATCGACCACAGATCGTCAAAGTTGGCTCCACCCTTACTCGAAGTGGTCGAGGTAGGCGTCATTGCCGCAGATGTAACTCCGGGGCGCGACGGGTTCATTGTGACGGGTGTCATGGCAGGAGTTGTAGAGGGCTTTATAGAAGCACCGCCGAAGTAGTTTGGTGCTGTAGTTTGAGCGGCGGGGCTGAAGGAACCCGATAGAGTCTGTCGGTGACCCGAGCCTGCGGCCATGCCACCCATGCCCATGCCCATCCCACCGAATGCTGGCTGCATTTGCATACTTGGTTGCGAAGGTGTGACGGTGGGTCGAGTAGATGTTTGACCCAACATTTGCATTAGATTAGGCTTGGCGGTTGCAGCTGGTGCGGTTGTTGTACTCATAGTTGCAGCCGTTGGAGACACAGGAGCAGCTTGGAAATCAGCGAAATCGTCATCTAAATTGAATGGAACCATCGTGGGGATTCATTCAATGCGGATAAATAAGAAAAACATACCATCAAGACTAACGGGGGGAGCTGGAGCGACAGGGGGCGCTACGGCGGGGAGTGCCTTGTCTACGGAGAAGCCAGGAGCGGGAGCAGCGAACGCATCGTCATCTCCGAATCCGCCAAGCAGATCAACCTCTTGGACGGGTGCGGGTGCGGGGGCCTTTGCCTTCGCGGTAATAGAGGACGTAGTCGACGAGCGAGTAGGGGTCCTTACAGATGTAGAGGCACGGGGATTCACTTCTTCATCGTCGCCAGCATTGTATTCCTCGAACCCGCCTCTACGCGTGTCATCCCTGAAGCCGCCACTACTACTAGAACCTCCGTAGGAGCCGTAGTCTAGAGGCAGTTTCAGCGTGCTAGATACTCTTGTTAGGACAATTGTCTCACCACGATCGCCACTACCACCGCCACCACCGCCGTACCCCATTGTCTCGCTTCCAAATCCACCGTAACGACTGCCCCCACTAGAAAAGCTCATTCCTCCACCACCAAAGCCATCGTTACCGGTGCCCGTGTACTTATGTTTGTTGGCCTTCGCTTTTCGTCGTTCCGTCCGGATTTTCTCTACATCCGACAAGAGTTCAACGAGCTCTTTGGCGCGATTGCGAACTGGGCACGAGTTTGATCAGGAATACACCATACATAGCATGAGGTGATGCTTACCATTAATCCCCTCGTCCTTCCCCTTCTCATCAATATAATGGAAATTCCTCAGCATCTTAATGGTAGAGATATGGGATCTAGCGTCATCAACAACGCGTTCACTTCCGTGCTTGATGATGTATTCGAGAAGTTGAAGAGCCTGTTAGACATTAATGAACCGGTGATTTATGACTGTGAATTTCAGTACGGACTTTGTAGATCTGTCGCCATTGCCGAGCTTCTTTCTCCATGAACCGGGCGTATATGCAAGGCATGATTTCGTTGAATTGTTGGCTAGTACATTCAATACGTCTCCAACGCTCGCGGACGTGAAGTACTCACAAATTAAAGGTCCTGCAAGGCTCTTTATTCATATTCTTCACGAATGCGAGCTATACCATTACTCACCCTTGCGCTATATCTTGCATTAACGTTGAACTTGCTCCCCTGCCAGCGAACAATATCAGCACTACAGGTTTCTGCTATATATTTGTCGCGCACCAAGGTTCGTCATTAGTCGCCTCCCGCACTTTGGCCTCCATTTCCGTAACGTTGAGGACCACGTTTTTTGCCTAGTATGCCAACGCCAGCATTGATCAGCTATCCCAAGAAGCAGACTGTATACAGCTTCTGAACTGACCTGATTGTACATAGACTTGATGTCGTACATTGTGATTTGCGAGACAGCATTCGTTAGTGACTCTAGTCGGTCCATCGCGAAACAATCGGGGAGGCGGTAAGAGACGAAGGTGATGAGTTATGTGCGCACTACGGAGGAAAGCAGGAAGATTTGGGCGCCTAATCACGTGAACTTACTGCCCAAGCGGCGAGCGCTTAGCCTAGACATTGCCAGAATCTACAAACAGCGACTCAGATTCAAGATACAACCAGTGAGCAGCTGAATTGCGCGAATCTCCGTCGGTGACAATTATCGTAGCTTCCAGTCCATCACGTTCATACACCCCGCACCAGGTGGGAATAAGACGCTCAAGTCCCTCCTCGAGTTTCTGGTTAAAACGTTAACGCGCCCGCGAAGCTTGGGTTTAACACTCCGAGCGCCCTAATTCGACACACACTCCGCGATAAAGGGCGGGGATCGAGCCTCAAGGCATCATGTTTCGCCGTAGACCTTGATATCCAATTCCGAAATGGGTTGATTCATCTTCGCAACATGTAAGCAATTACAGGAGTTGAGCAGGTATCCTTTCATAGCACGGTCCATAAATACGAAAAGAGGCTCATTAAGACCTTCTGGGGACGTGGTCTCGAATCCAACGCGCTGTGGCCTGGGTCGCATTTAACAGCGGGTCGATGGGAGCTAAGTGCCACGAGGTGTTACTTCCTGATTCCCCTAATGGAGGGGGATACATGGCTATAGCCGCCAATGACAGGTAAGTGTGGTATGGATCTAGAAATTTCCGTCAGTAACGATCTCGGAATATCATGGAAAACCCTCATACCCGGATGTTCGTCTGGTGCCTTCGAAATCCCTCCAAACTTGAACTGACACCTGTCCAGGAACTTGACAAGGGCTAAGCCATCGACTAGATCATCTCGCCCAAGTATCTAGATTGGTCTTCAGGGAGACTGAAACAAACAGGGAAAACATTCGTACCCTCAAGGTAGCTCCGCACCAAAAGCAATAGCAGGCATCTGCTGCCTTGCCCGTGCGTCCTCGGAATCCTCCTGATTCATCTTGATTGCTGGAGAGCCAACGGGCGGTTTGCTCACGTTCGGCTGCAGTCAGCGGTTCTTCCCCGTCGGATCGTGGTGCCAGATACAAAGCAGCAATCGCTGTGTACGTTGTACCTCCTGCTGCAGATGAGATACGGGCGGAGTGATGCATAAGATATATGAAATATACCCTGAGCCTCGCATGATGGCTCTTGGCCATATCCCCCCTCGTAGGTCTATATTAACCGGCAGAGGCGGACAATCAGAGACAGTAAAATGCGTGAGGGATCAAATCGTAGGCACCCTACATGAGGCAATGAAAGCCTTTGCACGGTCGACGTCGACGCCAGACCAGTCGTCCAGCATGCTGCTGATGGCAAAAGCACAATACACGGTGCGAAGGTCGGATTCCGTGCCTTGTGGTGTCGTCCGAAAGCTACGTTTACAGCAGAGTGAGTAAGAATTAAATAATGGCCGAGCATGTCATTGAAGTACCTTCCATCTTCCCGCTGGCAACCACGTAGAAACGCTACGATTCCTGGTCGGTCCAGCCCCGCGAAGTCGTCCCGCAGGATTGCGAGCGATAGCAGTGCAGTATATGTCATAATGACGTGAGGGCAACTATATTCAGGCGATTCTTCCTGGAGCATCTCGGCGTCAGTAGACAAACCGTAGGACAAGATCGCCTTGTTCCACGACGTACAAACTCAGACGCAGTGCCTTGTCCTGTCATGAAGGAACTGGGTTTGAAACCACCACCGTGAGGCCCGCCTGTGGGCGACCGATGTAAGTGCGCGTGTGAGAGGGCATGGAAACATGGGAAGTACTAGTTTGCTGCTCCCAGAACCACTTCCGCCATTCGTTGCGAGTGATTGTATTGACTTTCTCGTTCAGGAGCTCTAATATATCCAAAGAGCCTATGCAGTAGAAGGCCAGTGCTAGGCTGTGCGCCACAATGAGGTCAATACAATCAGCTACGTGAAAGTTATGCATACCGAGAGGCATCGACGTCGACCAGCGAGTCTGGAAGTCCGGTGATGCACCTGAGCGAGTGACTGGCGTGCGCCGCGCGAGCTAACGGCGGCATGTATATCTCGTCGTGTACGTAGGGTGACGCGACGCTTCTGTACATAGACATTGTGAGTGAAGGGGATTAGGAAGCTGAACTCAAGCAGGCATACCAGACGGCTTAAATTGCAATTTGGAACTAGCAGATGACTGTCCCGTATAGTCGGCTACGATTCAAAGAGAGATTACAATTCGACTCCAAGGCGCAGGTGAGTCGAGCTGCGTGTGCAAGCAAACTAGTATCGAGATTAGGATACCGAATGACACAATGACCCTGGTTCCGAGGGTGTCGAAGACGTTTCTGCAAGTAAGTTATACAGGTTGCAATTATCGGGCTCGTCAACCAGACATGATCAAGATTCGAGTTCTGATTAAGTTGGCTGAGCGAGTCAAGTACAAGTCATGGCCGAATCGAGATAAACGAGATTCCCACGGTTAGAAATTACTCGATGAAACGATGCGATGAAACTCAATTGATAGTAAAGGTATTTAGAGATACAACGTTCGGGGAGAAACTATGTGAGCCCTGCAAGTGATGGGTGGAAATATTGTATCAGGGTGAAATTAATCGTTGTGTTCAACAATAAAGAATTACATCGCTCCCAAGCTCATAGGGAAGTTCGCTCGCTGTGCTTGCTGAATCCCTTGGCCTTGTTGAATCTGGCTCGATTGCAGTTGCTGCAGTTGTTGCTGCCCTTGGCCTTGCGCTGTGGGGGGTGTGACCGCTGATGAACCAGGAAGGAACGCGGGTGTACTCTTCTCTTCCAAGTCGGCGTACAGGACAGTCAGCTCCTTCCGCTCCTTCTGCCACATGTCCGGATCCCAGTAGGTGTACTGCCCCTGCTCGCCGCCCGGCACCTTCTGGACCATGACGTTGTTGCTCTCTTTCGTAATCCACAACCGCAACTCTTTGTGGTATCGCCAGTTGCGGCTATAGCTTATAGATGATGGCAACCGATTAACTATGAACGAGGACGAAGAAGAACAAAGGGCACATACAGCTCTTGCGCGGCGATTTCCTGCAGTGCATCGCGCGGACTTGAGTAGAACATGAAAAAGAGGGTCTCATCACTGAAAGCAGCAGCCTTAGCGGGTCCAGGGGGAGGCGTTTGTACAGCATAGCACGCAGGCAGGTGGAAATCCGGCTCTACAGTATGAGCAGCTGACTGATCTGCCCAAGGTGTGATGAAGGTTGAATATAGATTACTACATCACACATGTGAGCACCAGATAAGACATGAGGGAACGGGGATGTCAATACGCCCTATCGCAGACTCACCCAGAGTATCCCATATCCAACCCCATCGTGCCGAGGTCTGTACCTATACTACTTAGGCCATGATCAATGTCCGTGCCTGCATTCTTTATCATTGCCAGTAGCCCAAGCAGCCCCCATCGATCCGCTGCGCTCATGAGTACTTGTTGGGCGGGTGTCTGCGGGTGGTGTGTTGACCCTATTTGACCAGAATTAGGGTTTTGACTGGAGGGGTTGATGTTGGGTGTTGGATTGGTCGTCGGTACATGCGGTTCAGAGGCGAGGCCGTTTGCGGCAAAGGGAGTGCCTGGAGGATTTGACGAGTTCGCCCCAAGCGACGACGGAAGCGGGACGCCAGGAGGGGCGTTAAGATGTGGAGGTTGCGGGAGGTGATTAGATTGGTTTTGCGGTGGATGCGTCCCATTTTGTTGCTGTTGCGGCTGCTGACCAGGGAACCCAGGCTGCTGCGTTTGCGAGGCAGGTGTCGGTGAATTCCAGGCGGCGTTCAGCTTCAGCGCGTAGTTATTCTAAAAATGTGATCAGTTGCACAAGTCGCGACGATTCAAATATGAGAGCTAACCCGGGATTGTTTATCGGACTCCTGAAACGCATTCCGTGCCTGTGCTGGTGGTAAATTCAACACACCTGGAACCCCGCCTAACGATCCCAGTAAATTTTGCCGATGCTGTTCTGACGTCGGGAATCCATTCAGCCCCGGTGGATGTGCCAGACTCTCGTGTGATGACTGCGTTTGCGACTGCCCCCCTAACGCAGGAAAGTCCTCTGGCGTGAAGCTTTGCTGCTGATTTGCATTCCCCCCGTTCGTTGTCGGTGCTATTGATGCGCCCACTCCGCCCCCCGTCCCTGCCTGACTCGCATAGCTCGCCGTCACCCCGTTCGCGCCGCTCGAGCTGGCGTTGGCTGGCGTGGACCCAAGCGCAGGGAAATCATTCGGATCCAGGCCGGCCTCGCTCGCAGACGACACTGATGGCGCGCCGTTCGTTTGCTGCTGCTGGTGTTGGTGCTGCTGTGACGATTGCTGCTGTTGCTGTTGCTGCTGTGGTATCTGCTGCCCCAGTCCCCCCGGAAACGAGCTGAAGCTGTTCTGCGCACGCTGCTGGATGAACGCGGGCGACACTTGTGGTCCGACGTTCGGCGTTGTGGGCGTACGATGGCTGTTTGGTTGCAGACCTGGAACAAAACTTCCTGGTAGCACACCGACGCTCCGTGGCGGCATACCATAACTAGGATACGGCGGTCGAAACTGACCAGCTAGGGCGGGATTTGGGAGATTCGGTGGTCGCTGTTGTGGCTGGCCTTCACGTATGTAAAACAAACGGCAGGTATGTGCATAGGGTCGTAGAAACTCACCTGGACGATTCATACTTTCGGTTAAGGTGGAAATATCTGGAAAACGGTGGTATATGGTCAAAATGGCCGATATTGCGAAGGCAAACGTAAAGAACGCACCGAAGCTGGATAATGACTGTCGGCGTTGCTGAAGCGGTCGTCTTTGTTTGCCTTTGGTTTGGCATCGTGCAATGGGAATCCTATTTGCCTGGGCCTCTCAAAATAAACAAACATCTGGTGAATTTTGATGGACAAATGGTGGATAAAATGGTGGATATGGCACATATTATTAGGGAGGACTACTCTACGGATGCATAGGCAGGTACAGCAGGATAGCGTCCGAGCATATGACAGTAGAAACACAACATGTATGTAATTTTTAAATGAGTGGCAGTATGAACAAATGAATGTATGGAGGTCCGTTGGGTGACGAAAGTTGGATTTGGTGCTTGGTGCTTGGTGCTTGCGAGCGGTGATGATGACGGTGGGCTAATAACTTATCGACAGCCAAGGTCTAATGGGTATCGCGCTGGACTGAGGACGATGATCGGGGGGACGACGACGAAACACGATGATCGAGTGTTTTTGAAGCGAAGACGAAAGCCAGGGGGGATAGCGAATAAAGCTTTAAGACGGCGCACTAACGTGCAAAAATAGCGACGAGGACGATAAAAGGGATGTAGGTGATAAAAGAGATGCCTGTCATAATTCGACACCGAAACCGCCACGATTTGGCATCTAGGACGACGGTCAAATCCATATCCAGGGTTTATAAGAATGAAGAGGGGCTGCTCACCGAACTCCACTTGCGGGTCATCCAGCACAACTGCCTTCTCCACATCCGTGCCGCCCATTTTCCGCGTTCTTGGGATGCGCCAGAACGACGCGACCCACCACAGCGGGAAAATGATAAACCCGAAGAAGAACATCCACGCGTGTACGGGAGAGCCAGATCCAGGCTCTCCTGGAGTCGCCAGGCGGAGCGACCATGGAGTTTCGAACGGCTTGGGGGGTCTCTTCGGATCCCGCATATGGAACGTCGTCGAATATTGCGATATCGAAGGCGCGTGGGGGGAGATGAGGGCACTTATCGGGATAGAGGTCTGGGATATCTCAGACATACTCCGCCGTGGGCCGTGGCGATGTGGCTGGCTGGGATGCGAGCGTGGTACCGAGCGTGAGGATGTCGCTCGCGCAGAGCTTCGCGAGGCAGCTCTTGATGGCGTCTGGGCTGGTGTTTGGGGGTTGGCTGACGAGCTACGACTCGATATGGTGCTAAAGTTCCCTTCGCGATCGTTTTCAGATATCGACAATCGGGCGCGTTTGCGGTGGTAGGATGAAGGAGCGTAGGATGACCCAGAGTTGGCGGAAGCACGGTGGGCTAGAGATAAACGAAGGTCAGCCACCAGAAGATGTGGGGAATACAAAGGAAGGAAATAACTAGGCAAGTCTGACCACACGTTTCGTTACGTAAAAAAACACCGAATTTCGAAGACACGAAGATAACAGCTTTGAGGCGAGGTACTCACAACGAGGTTCAGTAGCAAACTTCGCGCGGCCTGCCTCTCTGTCTTTGGGCGGGGTGACCTCCACATCGTCCGCCTTCCTCTTGCCTTTACTGCCTGAGGTGTTCGATCGACTGAGCTGTCCAGGAACCTTGAGGGCCGACTGCAGTGGCGGTACAGAAGGCTCGCTGGCACTGCGTCTCCCTGGGGACCCATCTGGCGTGGGGAGGGTAAGCTCGAGAGTCGGGGGCTGGAGTAACGAGGTGGATGTGGCGACCTGTGGGCGCAGTGCTGACTTCGGGGGCGACGACTTTCGACCAACTGAACCACCCCCTTTGCTTGAGGAGCTCTGGCTCTGCGCTGCTCGAGGACTGGCAGCGTTTCCTTCTCGATCATGATCGGTAAAAGTGACAGTGTTCTGAGATCCTGGCTGCATGTCCTTCCCCTTACCCTTGTCCGTCCGCCTGCTGGGGGAGTGAAGCGTCGTGGCAGAGATGCCAGTGTTATCGATGGGCCTTTGGTGATATATATGTGCGCGAGACTGGGTATATGATAAATTATCTACTGGAACGTGAATATTATTTTCCCCTAGGATGAAACAACTGCATGGCTGACCTCCAATGGGGAACGAGGATGAGCTTGCGTCCTCGGGTCCTGGTCTATCCTGGCAAAAAAGAGACGATAAGTATCAAGGGAGATTGTGAACGAGAAGAAGGGAATGAGGAGGGGACGGCGTGAGAGGGCGTGGCAGGGCAAGGCAAGGCGTGCACCCGCATGCAGGAACAAGAAAACGAGGCTGACTAGCGCCCGCTGCTACTCACCTCGTCACGCGTCACGCTCAGGCTTGGCTCGAGCCTCTCAGAACCAGACCCAAACTCCAGATATCTCACTACTTCATGCGCAACGTCTGCCTGCCAGCTCACGCCTGGTGCAGCGGCGGCCTGGCGCGCACTCAGATCTGCGCTGACTCTGCGTTTGCTACTCTGACTACGGCGGCTCTGGGGGACCTTGTTGCGACTGCGGCTCCAACTCCTGCCTCGTCCTTTGCTGGCATCATGGGGGAAGATCGTTGAAGAGCTATCCTCTCGAATATCGTTGACGCTTTCTTTGCCACTGGATGACTTGGATCGCTTCTTACGGAGGGACCACCGAGACCCCGACCCCGAACCCACAGAGTGACTCCGCCGTCTCGCGCGAGGGATTGCGAAGTCGAGATTGAGTCCTTGAAAAGGCGGCAAGGGCGGTCGCGCAGATGCGCTCGCCGCGTTCGATGTCGCTGGTGAGGCAAATCCAAACGTATTCGGTGTTTCTGCATGGCGTGCACGGCTCGGGCCTGGTGTGCGTGGAGGGGATATCTGCGTAGATTCGGGAGACTGGCGTTGGACTTGAGCTTCGTGCACCGCCCCGACATCCTGCACCGACGATCGAAGCGAAGCGACCGCAGATTCATATTGTGACGTCGTCTCGGAGATGCTGCGCGAGTGCGTAGCGGCATCAGAGGGACTCGGGGTTTGATTCGCAACGTCAGTTGACGTGAGTCTTGTCATGAACGCCGACTGTGGGCGTGTCGCGTGCTTGGATCCCGAACCTGGCCTTGAATTCCCCGGTGAAGAACTGGTACCCGTTGACCTGCTGTCTCTCTGCCTGCTGTAACCTATGGACGTGCTTGTCGTCGGGCTGTCCGCCTCCAACGACCCTACACAGCTTGGACTCGCACTTGGGCTGACCTGCGCCTCCGTCCCACCAAACTCAGCTAAACCCAATCCCCTCACTAACCGTTTCTTCGAGCCTGGGCGATACACATCCTGATCAGGTGTGCTTGGCAATGACGCTGGAGGCGAACCAGGGCTGAGCTGACTCGCTCGCTGAAATATACGTATGCGCGGACTCTTTCTGCGTTGAGCGTGAGCGCCGGGTGGCGGTGGGGACTCTGAGGCCGACTCTCGCCCTGCTGTTGTCACGAGTAGGGTGCGCTGCGACGGGTGTCGGCTAGGTGTCAATCCGTGCGCATATACATGAGGATTGGAGGTTGTATGCGCGGGCGTGTTGCTTTGGGCGATATTAGAAGTGGGCAGCGTCAATTCTGCGGCAAGAACATCAAGGTTGGGGTGGATCTTCTGCGCGAGCAAGGGAGCGGGAATCTCTTGGGGCGTTGGAGGCGGGGATTCATCCTCCTCACGCGAGTTACCTCGCTGTCGCAGGCGGGTAATCAAAGACGCCATGCGAGTCGCCTCCGCCTATGTGTATGCGTCTGCGGATTCACAATTTGCACACCTTCCATTACGATCCAACCGTGCATTCTTGAGCCCTGTTATGTAGTATCCCAAAATGTGATGAGAACTCACTATCCAATAGATATATGCACACTCATAGAGACCTGGGGGACGAGATGCACGCTCGAAAGCAAGGAATGGAATCTGGGTGCCGCTAGTTGCTGCTAGTGTAGTACTGGTACCGTGAAGGTTAACAGGTGATATGGACGGCCGCCCTTTGTGGTTAGCGTCGAGGAGGAGAAGGGTGTCCTGGTGGTCTGAGATCAACCCGCAAGTGTGCAAGGTTCTGTGCATTTGCCATATGGGCAGCAGAGGCGGCCAAATCTGATCGGAGCCACGTGGTAAATCAAATCAACGACGAACGACGGAACTGGCAAGATTCGGGCACATGAAACCTGTGGCCAGTGGAGTCGGGGAACTTGAGCGTAGGAAGCACGCACGTTGAGCATGGAGGGTATGTACCTAGAAGCTTCATGCACGAGTCACTTGCCCCAGGCCTGCTTTCTGACAATTTGGTTTATTATTGCTGTAGCAAAGTCCCCGCATCAGAGGTATCAATTTCAAGTTAATAATATGCATCACAAACTAGCGGTAAACCGTCTCATCGTCGCTTGGTTGCGACTTGCTGTCGCTTCCACCGCCAGGGATTATGTGCCACAATTGCCAATCCTTCGGTTGTTGGTCGCCATACAACACACAAAGACCCACCACCATCACTGATCGTCATCAGGAAAGTTACTGCGCTTCGACCAGCGACTCGTGGAGCATGTGGTTGTCGTCCGAACCAAATGATCGGGAAAGGTTTGATCCCATTGCGTGCGTACTGCGTAATGCGAAAGGATTGACTCCTCGATCAACATATAGTACATATTGAATATTTGAATCCCTATCCTGGACGGGCGCTGCCCCGGGTATGGGCAGTTGCTAACCGATTCCAAGTCTTGCTCTTCGAGCGTAGCTTGATGGTCTAGGTGGTCTAGAGATAAGATACAAGTGGGGAGACTTGCGATGCTATCGTCGGGTTTATACATACACGAGAAGATATGTCCCCGTAGCTATCGTCTATGTAGATTAGATTAGAGCCTGGATATATCCAAAGCTACGGGCAAAGAATTGCGGCGTACCTTTGGCTGGTGTTGGGTTCGCTGCAAACTTCGCCAACGTTTCAAAGGGAACACCCTACAGTTTGTGGTAACGGAGAAGCTGATACTCATCATGGAGTATGCACGCGACTTGATTTCAGTTGTGAGCGCCGTGAGCGAGTCGGTGTTGATAGCAAAGATGATCTACTAGCATGATGACTCCAGCAAGCCTCGATCCTCCGTGTCTGTCGCATCGTCAACTGAACTCTTCTGCGCGGGATGAGGTTGCCTCAGACGTCACCCCAGTCATCGCAGTGTACGCTTTTGTGACTTCGTCATGAACAGAATGGTCTGAAATTTTGATCCCCCAGGTGCTCCTTACCCGTATACATTTGAAATATAATTTACCGGTCGACGTCCATCAAGTTGCAAATGTGTGTCAATCATCATCGACGTCTAGATCACCTTCAACGCCTGCGCCTTCTCCAGTATCGTCAAATTGTGTGTCGTCTACTATATCCATGTACCCATCATCGTCGCCGTATGCATCTTGATCATCCTCCACGATGTTGACGCCTGAGTGAGAAGTTTGCTGAACCGGCTCCCGTGTCTCCTTGGTAAGAGAATTCTGAACAAGACCAATGATTTCTTGCATCTGATCGACGGTCATACGATCTTCCATCTCTTCGATGATCTACCAGCACATCAGTTTCGCCGACTCACGTCCAGAAACAAAACTCGAGCGCTCACTGCCCAAAGTACTGGCATTGACTGAGGGGCAATATTAACGATCTGCAGCTTCTCTGCCTTGGTCAGATTGTAGGGGCCAAGGCTGCGAAGAAGCTCCCGTATTCCTTCAGGTGTCTGATACGGCGCGGGCTGAATATCTGACGCAAAATACTGGATGGCCTGTACAATCGCACAAAAAATATAAATGTCCTTCCTACCAGACATACCACGCGAAACGACTAACCTCAACCTCCATAGTTCTCAAATTCTCACTGACTTCGACGTCTCGCACATCCTTCCCGGCTCCTGCATTGAGATTCGAGGCTACTTCTTCCTTCTTCACCTTTAGAGCAGTTTTCGCGCGGGTTAAGTGGTCGTTTTCGAGCTCACGGAGAAGGGTGAGGACTTCATAGTTCGAGAGGAGCGCGGCGCGCTTTTTGACTACCTATGAAATGGATGAAGGCTTTTCGTTGGTTGGTGTGGTGCTTCAGGCAACACAAAGCCGACCTCCATAGATCGCCGTCGAAGGTCAAGAAAGCAGCTGGCGCTTAAATGGGATTCCCCTATCTATATCAGGGACTGACCCAGGGGAATGGATGAATCTGAGGCTAACCGTACTTGCGTTGCGTTAAACGCACAAAATTGTGCAAACTACAAGGGGACCATGGCATAGTCTTTGTAATGTGTGAAGACGGGAGATATCTAGAATTCGTCTTGTCAGGGTATATCATATACTCAGCTAAAATACACGAGCAGGCCAATATAACTGAGCTCGACTGGAGATAATATCTATCAAAGGGTATAGTGGTTTGATGGAGCTCTTACGGACTCAAACTCATGATGTAGTGATTGCGTATGGGGTAAGGCAAAGCATAGGAGCGAGATGGTTTGCCCTCGCAAAGTAATCGGTCCAGAATCTCCCTTGAAGTCGGGCGCGCCGAGGGGTCCTGCTCCCAGCACTCTTGGATCAGAGACCACGCTTCATCACTGATGTAGTTGGGCCGTGTTGGTCGCTGACCTTGAGAGGCGAGAATAATCACTTGACCATCCCTCTTTAGGTCATGGAACGGTATATTCCCGGAATGTAACTGGAAAACATGAGACAGGCAAGCATGGTATGTATCGGAGAAGTTACGAACCTCGTAGCACACACAAGCAAAGGCGTATATATCCGTTTGGAGCGTGTTATGAGGACAAGTCCCGTCCAATAGTTCGGGGGCTAGCCACCTGAGTGTTCCTGCTCTTGATACTCCAACTCCCGACCACTTGAAGCAAGACTCCGTCGCCACGATTGACACCCCAAAATCGGCAAGGCAAGCCCTGTGCATTGGTGTCACAAGGATGTTGAGCTAAACAGAAGGGCCCCGAATGAGCACAGAGAAGGGAAATACCAGGAGCGCGACGTACGTACACCTTTTAGGTCTCCGTGAATAATCTTTGGTCGAAGGGCGTGGAGATAGTTAAGCCCCGAGGCGATATCAATTATCTAGTATGATAGAATGAGCCCAAGTATACGAAACGACATGAGACTGTAGACGTGCCAGTTCTGCACGATTGGCGCATGGATATTTGCTCAAATATTGATGGACGTTCCCGTTTTCCATCCACGGCGAGACTAGGCACAGCCTCGAGGGAGAGTCGCTGGGTATATACAGGCCCATCAATGGCAGGATGTTAGGATGACACAATTGCCTCCATATGAGCATCTCTTGCCAGATTGACTGCAACACATTGCCCCTCAGCGTTTCTTCTCCCATTGAAACGTGCGTATACTTGCCCTGCGCTGCCTGACAGCATCTGAGGGTCTGCAGACTCGGTTGACCTTCACGGCGACTACTTCAGTAAAGTAGTATCCCCGCCATATTTCTGCGTAATTTCCTTCGGCGACGGCTCTGTTCCCCTCAAAGATGATGTCTTTGATAAGGATGTCAGACGGAAACACGTTGAAAGTCTTGCAAAGCCGCAGGAGAGTTCTCAAGCAGACACCGTTGACTGATGGCTCTATGTCACGATCAATGTACTAGAAACAAAGTCAACATCTACTGCGAAATAACTGAGCGTTAGACACGACTCACCAGTTGAACTATAAACATCAAGGACTCGAGGCCACCGATCAATTCGGGGTCGAAGAGAATCTGCGCAGCATCTTTACTACGCAAGGTATATAGTAACTGGCTACATATTGATGTAACCTCCGCGAGACACAGCTGCTCCAACCAATCACCCCCAGAACGCTAGAACCACGATCAGCAAGCTTTTCGAGACGAGCAAAGAGGGGATTTGGATGCTGACCTGTAGTCTACAGACTTTCTGCAACCAGGTACGTAGGCTTCGACAAGCGCTGTCTCTCCGCATCTTCCAGGCAGCAGGGCTGGGGTACTGCAAGATGACCTGACAAGCTGTCGAGCGCCAAATATTCAGAAACTCGAGTGTAGTCTGGCTACCCATAGGATTCTAAGCGGGGAAGGGAAGCGTTTGTGGTGGGCAACGCCTCGCACCCGCCACCGACCTTTAATATTCAGACTGCAAGGCTGTGCCATACCCCATGATGCCAGGGACTCGGGTTCTGGGATAAAGGACAGCGGGGCATTATTTGCTGTAGAAAGTAAGGTTGTCCCATTGACGCCAGAAACCCTTTCCTCGCATCCTAGATAAGGAAGCGCAAGCTCCGAAGAATTGCAATCTTCATCAAATTTGCATTGAATTGAAGATGATTTAGCCAGCTCAGGCTCTTTAGAAGACGTCTGTTGGGGAGAACGTGTCATGTCTGACGTCGGCGGCAGGGGAGAAGAAAGGAAAAGACTCACAGATGCTGAACGAAAGACCTTCATCCTGACGGGTCGTCGGGTCCAGTACGTGTCAGCAATAAGAACATCAGATCGGACCCGGGCGCCGGTTGTTCGTAAAGATGCTGTTCAGGCGGCGCAACACATACAGTTAGACACCACGCTCGGGAACCCTAGAGAATAGGAACAAGAACCATAAACGTGCAAGCTTGCTTGTAATGCGGAATGGAAGCGGACCACTTTCTACAAGCGGTTCGAGGTTCATCTCCGGAAGGCGCATGCGCTTAACAAATCGCTTGTACCATCGGGACATTGCATGCAGTAGCACGCTGTCCGGGGGAATTTACTTCGCAGTTTGACAAGCGATAGTCGAAGATAAGAGAGCTCGATAAGCGCCAACGATTGTAGAGTATGATGAAAAATACCTTGTTCCTACTACTAGTACGGGGCTGCGTAGTATATAACCGGGACAGTGATCAGAGATGGATAATAATTTTGTAACGACGAACACATCACCCTTGAAGACGCGCACGTACCTTAGAATGAAAGAAAAAACTTGAAGAAGGTGGGTGCTCAAAGAATGCGAAGGGTGGAAAAATATTGGCTGCGCAGCAAGCAGAGAGTAGCCTGGATTGAGTTACACGTCGCCGACACGAAGTCGTCGGCATGCACTGCGAATTGTACTGAAGGGTGGTATAGGTTGTGGTCCATGATTCAGGTTCTTCGACCCGACAGTGATTTGGAGTTGTCCGATGTGGAACGATGCACCTACAAACGGTGATTAAGCCCTAAGCGTCCGCTCTAGTCAGCGACAGCATAGACGACGACGGGACAAGTAAGAACAACTCGGTCAACAGCAAATTGCGAAACAACGGCACATATAATTTCCCCAGACGCTAATGATTCAGCGAGTAGATGATCGGAAACAAAGGTGCTCTGCTCATCACCAGCTGAAATACTATCCTGCGAAACTCGAGGAATACTCAAAGTCTGCGGAACATCATTGTGGGTGGACTGGCATCAAAAGCGTCCACGATTAGAGCTGCCCAGTGACATTGGCCATTCATGCTATCATATTGGCTAAGCCTGCAGGATAAAGTAACTAGATCAAGAACAGAGGACTAAAATCAACTTCGCACCGTGATCTATTGTTAGACCTTCTCTCAACATAGTTCCTCGACCCACATGACAGTCATTGCTTCTTCAACAGCTACGTGGGACGGAGAAACGAGGAGACTTGATGTCGATTGGACGTTTTCTTCGTTCGGTAGTCCACTCCAAGAATCACAGTCGACATGAGCATCGACAATCCATGGGTGTGTTCTGGTGCCGTTGAACACAAGTGTGGGTCGATGATGTTCGGCAGCGCCAGTCGTCATCGATGCGAGGTATTCAACGAGAGCGTGCGCGCGACAATTCAGAGTGGACTTCATATCCCATGCCCACCTTGGTGGCAGTGTTTAGACCGTAATATGCTAGTTTCCTCCGCCATATATTCCACAGTGGCGATACTGAGATCGACTATAGGTCTGGGGGTCATAATCTTGCAGCCTACGCAAGGCCACGCAATCTCGTGTATGAAGGCAAGCTCATCGAAGTCGAGGGATATCCTGATCTCCAGTATATTGCGGTGTCGTACGCTTGGGATCCAAGTAGTGAGTGGGTCCAATGGTTTGGTCGCAAGGTCACGACGCAAGCGCTTCGCATTGTCGATCGTCTGTCACGTCGCACAAAACTGCCAATCTGGATAGACGCGATATGCATCCCTCAAGACGACGACTCGGAAAAGCAGAAGGAGCTGCCGAAGATGGCAGACATTTACCGCGGTTCGATGGTGGTTGTATGTCTCATCAGCGAGGTCGATGCCAACGTATGTCGGGCTGTTCGCCTGAGCGCAGCTATCGTAGACACCACTGGATACAAAGCACTCGAGAGGGCTGGAGATGTCCACGGATGCTTCAGTTTCGTCACGGGGGTAGACAGTAAGGCGCTGGTGCAGCTGTTTGGCAGCCGTTGGTGGACACGAGCGTGGACGTTCCAGGAAGCCATCTTAAATGGACATACCTTCCTCGTTGGTGACAACGACGAAACCATCCCAATCAACGATTGCCTGCCGATATCCGTCATCATCAACCGCAAGGCCGCGTCGACTGCTGCGTTTCAAAATACCGTTCTTGAAAAAGGAGCCCCATTTTGGAGCTCGGTCGCGGCCTTGACGGTCGCTTCTCAGCGTCCTTTGACGCTCTACGAGGCCATGGCCGCGGTGTGGAGGCGACAGGCTGGGGTGCGGCATGACCTCGTCTATTCAATGCTAGGCGTATGCAAACTAGATCATCTCGTGTCCCCGAATTATGGGCTACCGTTCGATGTGGTCCTCAGGCAACTAGTGGACGCCTCTGGAGCTTCAGGCGATTATTCATGGTTGAGATGGTGTGCAGGTATTCGTCCAGGGGATGGAAGCGACCATATGAGACTAGTTCCGACACCTGAAGAGGTTTCTTCCGTGTCCTTCACAGGCATCACTGAATGGCGAAGTGTAGGCGATTTGCCTCAGGTCGCGCCACGTGTAGGTGCGCAAGACGGCGTGCTTATCCATTATCGATCGACAGGCGTGATTCGATCTGTATCCGCGTCCATGTCGCTTCGCGAGACTGTGAATGCTCTTGTCGCCCGACGGTATACAACGGCTGAAATCTGGGATATGCTCTTTGGCCTACGTGTGGGTTTGGCAGAAGACATCTCCTCTGAGCTCAGTAACGAAGATATTTCAGGTGCACTAGTTGGATATCTGGTCGAGGTCCTTTCTGGTGCAGCAAAATTAGATGGGTCGACGAGCGATATGGCCGGGTCTTACCCATACACGGCGGGATATGCATTTACGAACTATGTGGCTATTGCCGCAACGTCCTGGCGCAGCGGTACGGAACTGGTCGTGGTGGTGAACCAGAATGGTGCAACTGTACTGCCGGCCAGTTTCGGTCTTCCAGAGTCCGATAAACAAGCCCCAGCGCGTCTGTATGAACTACCAGTCGAGTGCGGAAGGACCAAGAAAAGGAAATTCGTCTTTGTCGCTCACGACGGCGCTCATCTTCAGGCGAGAGCTACTGGAGTTCTTGTTGTCTCTGAGCACTCAGGCGCAGGAAGCTGGCAGCTTCGTCGAATTCGATAGAATGAACAACCGACGAAACGACTTTCAAGTCGGAGTATGGAAGAGAATAGGCGCCAATAAAGTGAATGCAAACCAGAGGGGGCATTGTACTTGAAATTAAATATGGACAGAGACACCAATGACTCGGACATTTCTCATCGATGTATTGACATGATTGTAGGAATAACGACATTTCATGCGACAGAACGTACCTCGGATAAATGATCGAAGGAAAGCTGGGTTCTCAACGAATGAGAAAGGAGGAAAAAATTGGCTGTGCAGCAGACAGAGAGTAGTCTGAATTGAGTTACACGTCGCCGACACGAAGTCGTTGACATGCACTGCGAATTGCACTGAAGGGTGGTATAGGTGGTGGTCCATGGTTGGTTCTTCGACGTGGTCTCGACAGTGACTGGGAGTTGTCCAATATGGAACGATGCACCCACAAACGGTGATTAAACCCCAAGCGTGCGTCCATCCAGTGGCCGACAGCCCGAAGACTAGTCAGCTACAAGATAGACGACGACGGACAAGTAAGAATTCTCGACGCGAGGCCAAGGAAACTACTCGTCCACCAAAGGGTTGTCGGCCGCATGTGCTTTCCTGTAGGCGTCGGCTTGACGCGTTGTCTCGTTTATGAAAGCGTTGTGTTTCGTCGGTATGACATATTTCATCGTGGTTCACGAAGGGTTGCTCGCGGCAAATGCTGTTCCGGCGGAACGCACATGGTCTCTGTCCTCGGAGCCTGCTGGCTGAGGAACAGGATAGGTTATCCTGCGAGTGCTGTCACGTATCGTCAAGATCGCGTCGTTGTCCGTATGACGCTGGCAATCGTTGACTGTGACGCCTGCGCGGTGGCAAGGTGCAATCTCTAGGCACCATACAGCAGCGGTAAATCGTGTCCGCTGACGGCAAGGAGTGGCCTTGCAAGGGATATCGTGGTCCCTTCAACGCGAACGCTTCGTCTGCGTTCTATCGAAATCCTGCAGATTTCGTAGGAATGTGCACAGGGTAAACCCCCCTCCTTCAGTCCTTTCGGCTTAGGTACTGATGTGTCGAGTGGCGTATGGCAAGGCGATGGAAGAACCAGAGGCACTTGCTAGCCAGAAGGCGACGCCCGACAAAGGACCAACCATGGAAACCGACCTAGACCACCCGATCCTCGCGACGAATTCCAAAGCCACCCAATCGCATACCCTCCTCTTTGCGCACGAAGCGACTGGAGTCTTCGGGAGAACGATCAGGAGCAATGTTACTGGTACGCCACTGTGGTCATATTACGACCAGACCCCTCTAGGGCCAAGCGAAGAGGATGCGATACTCAGACCTTAACCCGCTCGCGATGAGGGCTGGGGAGCCTGGACGGGGAGAGCTTCGCAGTCTTCTGTCTGCTGTGGTGGTATAAGACAAAGGCAGGATGGCCAAGCATTGAGATTTTATATAAACTCTGACTATCACGTGGGATGGCCCTGAGTATTAACAGGGGTTTACTCCGACTAATAATCTTGAGCGGATCGATTGAAGAAGTAGGTTCAGTCTGGAACTTTCGGCGATAACTTGGGACACTCACATACGTTTTAGCAATAGCTGAAAGCAGAGGTCGTTCCTACGGACGGATAGTCTTCCCGTAGCCTGTGCTAATACCCTTGGCCACCTTTTCAACAAAAACACCCGAATAAAATAAGCCCTCAGTAGATCCTTCCTGTACACCATGGTGAACGACGTCTCCTTGTTCTGAAGGTGAGTCGTTCGCATCGACCAACGGAAGCTACACGAAGTCAAAATCGTCTCATCATCGAATGCGAACAACCAGATCACTAAACCACTTGCCTTCAAGACGCCAAAATGGAATTCACCCTTGCCAGCATCCCCGGGAGAGACACTCAGATTAGGGACAACACCAGTGACTGCTTTCAACGGCGCGCCGTCTTTCGAATAGTACACTTTCAATGTAAGATTATCCCAGTCTACCAGTACCGCGAAATTGTGCCAAGACCTTGGAGAGGAGGGCGCTGAGAAGAGAACGTTCAACGAGTGGTCCAGGACTTTGAACGAGTGTGCATTGGTTACTGGGAGCGGCCCGGAAGGATTCGTGAAAGGGGATCCTATTACGCTGTCAAGTTAAACCTTGGAAGAAGACCCTCTACAGCTTACCTAGTTGTAACCCGAAGACATGAGACCCGTCGCCAGGCTCTATGAAAACGATCTGATATTCGTGGTCATAATTCAAAGGGAAGCGTTCATCCAGCTGAATTGAGAAATGGAACGCCGTCACGCCCTCCTCGATGTCCGGCAACAACGCAGCGGGCCCTCCTTCCTCTGCCTGCGCAAGCAGTTCGGTGCGGCGGAAGCCAAATTGGGGATTGTTCCCACCGGGGTAAAAGACTGATGTGTTGTCAACTTTGACCGATATAACTTGCTCGGTGGGTACCGTGAAGATGGGAAGGGGGAGGGAGGGGATTGGGCTTTTGTTCCAGAGAGGGGTCGGGCGGTTGGTATACCCCAAGACAGAACTATACTGAATTGATCATGTCAAAGAGGCTCCTCGACAGGAATGGCGAGAGAAACCAACATGAGTAGCAGACTCTGTGCCTTTCACTACTCTACGCAACACATCCGATGAGTTTCAAATTTGCCTATTTACTGAGAAGCACAAGACTCACGTTAGGAACGGACCAGTGGAAGTATCCAAATTTGCCTCTGGGAACGAGAATGGCACACGTCCGTCATATACCACTGGAGTCGCAAGGGCAGCCGAAGCTGCAACAGTCAGTAACAAAAGTGCCAGCATTATATGGCGCGGGGGAACTCCAGTTACTGAATATTTATATGTCAGCGGAAGAAACTCGGAGTGGTAAAATGTCGGTGAAGTGGGGTAAGTGACGCGAAATCGGAAGTAATGATTTGCATGAGATGCACGAAACTACCGATGATGCCATCCATGTCGAAAATCTCCATAATACAAACTACTACGAGAAGATGAAAGTAAGTGCATCATGGCGAAGCGATAGAATAGAGACGAGAGGACTTACCTCTACTTAAACATCTACTAATACAACTGAATCCAAAACGGAATAGCCGGTAGCTACGCCTCCTTCGTTGCTGTCGACACCTTTCGTTCTAACTAACCATCCAGCTTCCGCGTCTTTCACAACTTTCCCGCTCCCGAACAATGCCCAACCAAAAATGCCCAGCTCGCTCACAACCTCTGTCCTCACCGCAGCGCCTCCCGATCGTATTAAATAGTTCGCCGTGCCCTTCGGAGGGACAATCAACTCCATAGCTATCCAGGCCTTCCTCTCTGACACTGGTAGTTCATCGAGGAATTTAGGTATCGCTTCCTTGTAGACATTGTTCCCGCCGCCTTCCCTCTGGGGCTTCAGCACGAGTCCCATGGAACGCTCCCGTGCCATCCGTACGCCGAGTGGTTCAACAGTCTCGTTGGTGTGTCCTTCGTCCAGTAGATCCAACCCCCACATCCCCATCCAGCTACCACGGATCGCATCCAAGTCCTCCTTGCTCGAATCCCCCAAGAAGCGCTCCAAGATGCCAGGCTGAGCAAGGACCTGCTGCACCTTCTTCCCGCCCGCGAGTTGCAGCGGGATGGAGGGACAGTTTATCGCAGCGGATCGCTCAAGGAGGAATCGCGTCTGGTAATGGCCTGGGGTCGGATAATCCGTGGGCGCATATCCAGCGCGGAAATACACCGTGGATATTTCTACCTCAGGTCCGTCCCCCCGCGAGATACGAAGGGCGGAAGTCTGTGGATCTAGTCGTGCAGAAGTAGCAAGGTCATCAAATGTTTGTCGGATGACGCGAATAGAGTGCCTAGACAAGAGGGATGTGAGGCCGACGAAAGGAGGGCGGAAGGAGTAGCGTGTACTTCTCCAGGAGCTCGTATTCAAGCCATCGCTGGTCGAAGACGTTCCTTTCCCCTGCCTGAACCACAAAGAGGATCCATGCACTACACGAACGTGAGCATTGGTGACTAAACCGGGCAACTGCGCGGCCTACCTCGGGTTGTTGTAGTTCTCGTGTGCAGTGGCCAACCCAGCAGCGAGACCAGCAGTCGTGGTATTAGCGGGGAAATTACCCATGGCCAAGATCGGCGAGGATTCATAATACGCGGTTGCTGAAACCAGATGTCTGGCGAGATTGAGAGCGAGATGCGCCGATCACTTGTAAGACATACCTATGCATACCTGCAACCCGTTCTGATAAAGTTCCAAAAGACGACGATATCGTGTTGAATTCGACCTGCTTCAGTCCCAGAGTCGAGTCTTCTTTCTCGTGCAGGAGATAATCCGATCGGAACAAACCGAGATGGAGAGTCTGCAAAGATAGTCAGCATCGACAATGGTAGCCACATGAGCCAACAATTACATACCTGCTCTACTCCTTCGTCGCGAAGCTGCTTCCACCCGGACCACAACTGCCCGACGAATTCATCCACTTTCCCCACCCCTTCGACTGCACCCATGACTTGATCCAGGAAATCGTTGTCCATAGCGATCCTCGCGTACAGCACATTATATATCCGCTGCAGTCTCTGTGCCAACTGAAACAAGTCTCGGGGTATTGGAGATGGAAATAGTGCCAATGGTGCATGGATCGCAGCTGCTGGAAAGCGTGGTTGCTGGCCGACCGGCAGATATGTCAGACCATGAGATAGAGCGTATGTAGCGGCAATTTCAGTCAAATGCGACACTTGCTCATCTTGAAGCGACGGGGGCCATCGAGCGAACGAGAAAACGTCTGCCATGAGAGTCCTAGTGAGAAATGGGCGATGTCGTGATACGATTGCTTGCTAATAGTAATCACGTTGCTTGTGGTCATTTCATTGCGACAACTGCAGTTCGCTGAGGAGAAACTCTGATTCGCTTTTGACATTCCGGGCAGCGGGGGAGCAGTAAAGTAGTTCATTGGGAAGAGACTGGAATCGTTTTCGTGTAATGTCCCCAACATCTGGTCACGTGTTAGCTCATTTATCGTGCCTCCATTGCCAACAACTCGGCGATAGCAGACAGATTGCAGTACCAAAGTTTTCATCGTTTTCCTCGAATCGACAAGACTGGCTCACCAGGCTAACAGATTGCCACTCACGAACCTCACATAAGCTGTCGTCATTCTTGAGAAACACCACAATACGGTCGTCGTCGATCCCGATTTCCTCATCCTGTGGGCAACGATGTTCGAATATTAATGCTGCTGCGTTAAATAGTTCAGCTTTCACATAGCGAAGCACACTCTCAAAAATTGGCCATTCAGTAGCAGACCAAGCCAGGCAAATGCATCTGTCAGACGCACATTCTGAATTTATGATTTTAATGGAGATTGTCATCAGTACATCGTGGGGTGCTACTGTATGGACGGTGCAGCTTGGCTGATTCACTGTAAGCCTCTATCACCACTCTGCCTTTCGAAGGAACACAGGTTCTCGCTACGCAGGCCGGATATTTTGGTAACATGTTTCCGAGGCGCTCTTTGGTGGAACCTCTGCTTGTACCGATCTCCGACTGGCTCAATCTGTTCAGGTCCGTCGGTAAACGACTCATGAGACTGCCCTGGGGCCTAGAGGACTACAAAGTCTATCCCAGTGGCCAGACCATGGTCGACAACGCTAAACGTCTAACGGGCGCTCACATGATCAGTGCACTTCGAAGTACCACTCTTCTGGTTCTACTTTTGCTTCCGAACCGAGACTTACCAAAACACTGGGTCCGTTACCGCATTACGATCGACGCAGATTTATATGATCGACAGGAAGGGCGGATGTATCCAAGATGTATATTTCGTGGAATAAGTATAGTGTACAGGATTGGATGTTCGGCATTATCTGCGTCGCGATGGCGGATACACATATCGCCCAGTGGAGTCGCCACTAAGCGAGCGCTTCCTGCTCTATCGCAATTGATGTAAGGAGTTATTCTGCTGCATTTGATCGGGGTACTGACCAACAGGAAAATATTGTAGTCCCTTCAGCGCTAGGCCTTGACTTCTTCTATCATTCACCGTTGCGCACTGTGGTCGCCGCAGTTGACGATGCTGACTTGACTGCGTCTGCGTCTCGGGTTGCAAAGATGACGCTCTCAAAGATCGAACCAGGATCCATGTGGGAGGAAGATTTGTTGGTAAAGAAAGAATGTAGGTATGCGCAGGTGTAGAGTTGGTCGAGCTTCCAGAGCTTGTTGTTGGTTGGATGTGGTTTGGGAGTTATATACGCGACCGCTGAGCGAACATCCTCCTTATGTGATAGTCACTAAGTTAGGTGATGGATTTCGCAGTGATATGTAGTGTGTAGTGGATAACGGGATATGGGGTGAAGCTTCTGGGGCGTTTCTCTTGCCAAGAGAAGCTGTAGAACCCCCTTTCCAATCAGGGAATAATCGTGGTTGTGCGACGCTAGGCGTTGCAGGATAACCAAAATAGAAGCGTTCGTTACAAAGGGTGCTTGCATATGTTGTTCAGCTCAGCAACAGGAAGCATGCTTCTTTGAGAACCCTGCATTGCGTCGCCAGCACATCGAGAACAGTGTCTGTACAGTCATGACTGATCAATCAAGGTAAACCAGGAAATCAAATGTTAGCGCGCTTCGCTACTGGTACGAAGCATCCAAAAGGACACAGAAATTAACCTTTACAGGATACTCGAATGTTCTCAGCATGATTTTCCTCAGGATCGCCGAACATCGGCCTACAATTTGATCTCTTCCAGGTGGTCGTTTTTATTGAAATGAAGTTAGTAGCACATTGAAGACAAAGCGAATAGAAGCTCCCTGCCATTAAATTCGTCTCAGATTATAGAGCGCAATCCCCACGACGATACCTGACAGCCTCCAACAGCATTGGAGAATTTGATCGTCTCCCGCAAATCACCCATGTCGTTTGTGGTGAGGCCGTTTTCAGGCTCCGCGACGGTTGGCGAGCTCCCATTGGGAGACTGCTTTGTTTGTAGTTGTTGTGAGATCGACCAACGGAGGCCGCCACTTCGTCCCTGTGGCATTCACAGCCACACCATCAAGACTTGGCACGATCTACGATGTTCAGGCCATTTTCCGCAGCAACGAGACTCCATTCACATTGACGGAAGCATGTAGGGTTCTTCTCGTCAACCAATCATGAACTTCATCTGATAACAATGCTTAGTGACAGAAACGCGCATTCTCCGGAATGGTGCACCAATCGACGTTGACTCCGTGCTGTCGCCATGCCAAGGCATGGTGCAGTGGAGTGAGGTTGGTTTTTTCTTCACAGTGTCGGCGTCGCGAATAATGCTATCGCGATCTTATCTGCGCCAAGACGAAGACCTATTCATAACAATCAACAACACACCACACGACGTGCTTTGATTAAATACAATGGGAGTTGAAACGAGGCCACCTCAAGCTTTCAGCGTACTTATTGTCGGGAGTACTGATTGCTGGAGTGGCCCTTTTCATTCTTCTCCCTCATTTCACTTTTCTCAACTGGTCTAGCACCATCAGCGCAGCGCGTATCCCGTTCATTCATTCATTCATTTCTTTCACTTTACTTCACCTTCAATCCTCGCGTTTCCTGGCCTTTTCTCCAATTCCTCATCTCCTACGCTCGCTATATATTTTTCCTGAGCAAGGCTTTCTGCGACTATGAACGTAGCATCAAGCGAAAGACCGCCTGTGAGCTCGCTGGCGCGACGCATTCATGGCTGGTCCTGGCAGGCGGTGAGGGATCTCAGCACACTATCCACGTGAGCTACTTAATTGACACGGTCTATAGTTCCCCATCGGCATGGGCACAGGGGCCGTGTATGTCGTGCTCTCCGGTCTTCACCATCGATCTCAGCCAGTTATCGTTATCGAGACATTCTTTTTCTTCCTCAACATCGCGTTGTTCACCTTGAACACGACAACTCTGCTGCTACAAGCCATCCGTGCGTATATCCGTTTGGGGGGACACCGTCATAGGCGCTAATTCACATTAGTGTATCCAAGGCAGGCGTTGAGACTTCTCAAAGATCCCGTCAAAGGCATTTTCGTACCGCTTGTCGTGCGTACGGTTTGTGCATTTCCCTGGTTCACGCTCTGATTCTTCTTATTAGGTTCTGTCCCTCGCTACCATTATCATCGGCACAATTAACTACGCATGGCCAACAGGACACGTCGGGTCGGACTTCGTATACGCGCTATTTTGGTAAGTGCCACTGGCAATTAGACGGTATCAATTGCTGAAAGTACCTGTAGGGTCTACACGGGGTTTGCGGTGTTCACCTGCTTCCCTATGTTGATGATATGGTTCAACAATCCGCACGACTTATCGCATTTCACTCCCGCTTACGCGTTCTTGATTTTCCCAATGGTGGGGACTTCCGATGATAAACCAAACCCCGCTAATCCTGTTACCCCCGATAGATGCTTGTAGGCGTAGTCGCGTTCAATGTCCTCAAGGTCATGGACCCCGCGGATAACCGTGCACTGGGCGTCTTGCTCACGGGCTACTTTTTCCAAGGTTGGTCCTCCCCATCTCTTTTTCCATGATAATATGTTGACCGAGTGTATTTCCACAGGCCTCGGATTCTTCATGACGTTCATTTACATCTGCATCTACATTATCAGGTTCGTACTCAACACTTCCACGTGTTTCTGTATAATTGACTCCCCTCCCTGCAGGATCATGAGTGTACGTTGGATGTCTGTCTCGAGCACTAACAATGTCCTGACAGTCTGTTTAGACGGGATTTTTAGAAGGTCACCAAGCCAACGGCGCCTTTGTCGCTTGTGGGCCTCCTGGTTTCACTGCCCTCGCACTCATTAATCTCGGGAGCCGCGCAAGGGAGATGTAAGTCGACTTCGGGTTTCTCCCAGACGTTTGACTTGTGGCTAATCAGAATGGCAATTTCCAGCCTTCCTAAACATGACCTTATCTCCCCTACTGCTGGCGAGATCTGGTTCTCCGCGTCGATCATGGCGGCTCTCATGCTTTGGGGATTGGCCGTCTTCTTTTTCTTCTTCGGCGCTCTCCCATACTGGTTCAAGCTTCATAAGCATCTCAACGAGATTCTTGGATGTAAGTACGACACTCACATCTACACACCGGTTACTGATCTATCTCTCTCTCCGTTCAGGCTGGGCTTTGACCTTCCCCAACGGTGAGTTTGCTCTGGCTCCTTATGCGCGGCCGAAACTAATTGCTTCGTTTTATGTAGTCGGTTGGATTGCTACCATGCGTTTGTTGGGCGACATATTCAAGGTCAGGGGGTTCTATGTCACCCACGCCATCATGGCGGTCCTCATCTGCCTCGCCTGGCTCATCCTTTTCGTACTCACGGTCGTCGCTTTCTGGAGGGGCCTTATCTTCCACTCGAAGGACGAAGACGTCATCAAGGATACGCTCCCCGAGGCGGTCGAAGAAGAGGACGATGACATGTCGATTTACGACAAGAAACCCGACCATCATCATGGACGAGATATTTCCGGCCCTAATATGGTCTAAGCTAGAGTTAGATATCAACCGCTTGTCGCTCCTTGATGGAGCTCTGGACACATTCTTTCCCCCCACAAATAGAGATACCTAGACGTTCTACTTTCAATGGATGGTTGGACACCGTCGGACTCAATAACAAGTATATACACCCCGACCTAGTATCGTAAATACTTAGATTACACTCTTTTTAGCTGCAGAGGATAACTGTATTGTTTTGCATCGGGTATCTAAGGCGCATTGGTATTGTCGTCAATATACTAACGATATCGAGAGATATGATGAAGCGGGTGAAAACTTCGGTGTTGATATGTTATCCAGGAGACAATGAATAGATGCTCCATGGTCACGAAGAGAGAGAGGGGGGGGTGGAGGATCTAAGGAAGAAAGCTCGGTAGTGGATAGGCAAGGTCTAAGTCGAGAGCAGAAAGCGAGGGAAAATTCTATCATACAGTTTCGGAGAACAAGACAAGCAGCTACAGATCTAAGTGATGCTAAGCGAGTGAGGGAGTGGGTGGTGTTAAGAAAGATATGGTACTGCCATGTTGGTTTATAGGCCTATTCTAGAGGCAAGGGATAGGGTATGTCGTGGGTGTGTAGTCCGAGTGCATGACAAAATATTGACACGGAAAACAACAGTGCGGGAGACCTCCAAGACCATGCCAGATGGTCTCGTAACGGGCGGACCAAGAGTGACCAAGAAGGACGGGGAAGCGTGTAGCAAGAGACGGAACTTATACCGCCTCACCTCCGGAACGCGTTCTTTTGTCGTGCTTTTCTACCTCTACGTCGCTCATACTGCTTCTGCGCGAGAAAGATAAAGTGATGGAATCCTTGATGACGTCCTCGTCTTTCGAGCGGAAGATAAGACCCTTCCAGAAAGCGACCAACGTAAGGGTGAAAAGCACAGTCCAGGTGATGACCATGATGGTGGTCATCATGAGGTGCAAGTAGAAGAACGCCTTGATCTCGAAGATGTTTCCGAGGAGGGCGAGCGTAGAGATCCAGCCAACTGCAAAGAAAGGGGAAGTAAATCCACTACTCAGAAGAATATCAATATCGACGTTTAACTTACCATTGGGGAATGTCAAAGCCCAACCTAGCGGAAGGGGATATGAGCGAAGTGTACAGCGATTGCGTCGAAGTACATACATCCAAGAATTTCGTTCAAATGTTTGTGGAGCTTGAACCAGTACGGGAGGGCGCTAAATAGGAACAGGAAGACTGCGAGCCCAAAGAGCAGCAATGCACACATGACGCTTGTTGCGTACCAGATCTCTCCAGCAGCCGGAGAGACTAGGTTATGCGCTGGCAGTCTGCAGGAAAGCACATCAAAATACGTGGGGACTTCGAGAATCAATCACTCACATTTCCCTTGCACGCTGACCTAGTTGGATAAGTGCGAGAGCAGTAAAACCTGGTGGGCCACAGGTAACGAATGCTCCGTTTGCTTGATGACCTTCGAGGAATCCAGTCTGCGAATATAATTAGGCTGAAACCAGCTCCACTTGCTCAAGGTCTTACGCTCATAATCCTAAAGGAACAGGTTAGATAGGGGTAGGTTGAAAGAGAATGGATATCGACTAACCGAATGAAATATATACAGATGTAGATGAAGGTCATGAAGAAACCGAGTCCTAGAATAATCAGATGTGTTAGAGAAACAAACCAAGTAGACGCAATATGTTCTCACCTTGGAAGAAGTAGCCACATAGGAGAACCCCAACCGACCTCGGGTCGTCATGCTCCAAGACTCTGAGTACGTTGAAAGATACTACGCCAACCAACATCTGAAGGGTGCAGGTTCAGCGAGTAATCATTTTGTGCAGCAAGCTTAGGCGCACCAATGGAAAAACCTAAGTGCTCGTCATGAGTCGTTGCCATGTCGCAGAATAACTGGGACGTACCAAGAAGGCGTATGCAGGCGTAAAATGCGATAGATCATGGGGCTTGTTGAACCATATCATCAACATAGGGAAACACAGAAGGACGGCAAATCCAGTATACACCCTGATGTATGTTGATCAGCTACGTCACGAGGGCAAGAGGATGGCTCGAATTGGCGCACCAGAAGAGGACATAGATAAAATCTGGACTGCTGTGGCCTGAAGGGACCGTGTAGTTGATGGTACCGATGATGATAGTCGCAAATGACAATACCTTAAATGTTTGTCAGAACGGTATTGCAACGGTGAACGCGGGTATACGTACAACGAGAGGAACAAATACACCCTTGACGGGATCGGTGAGGAGTCGCCCAGCCTGCTTGGGATACACTGACGCAAGACATGAGCATTCTTTTATAAACCAATAATAAAGGAATTTACATATTGCTTGCAAGAGTAACGTCGTGGTGTTGAGAACAAACAATATCATATTCAGGACGTAGAAGACCGTTTCGACCGTGGTCAATATCGAAGACCGAGTTTTAATGCCTGAGAGGGTGACATAGACCGCACCGGTGCCCATCCCTATGGGGAACTGAGATATAAGTCAGTCGAAGCCATGTACTCGAAATTTGGCGATAGAAAACGTACTGCTTGCCACGACCAACCATGGATGCGCCTGGCCAAAGGGCTGACCTTTGGTAGACCATCCTGGTTCTCTGAAGGACTTTGGTCGTCAAAACGAACCATGCTGAAGTAGCGCGTAAGGAACGACGGATTGACTGGAAGGACGATTTAAACGAGTGTGGATTGGATGATTATAAGTCAGCACAGCGCGATGCGCTCTCTATCTTCAAGTAGTAGTAAGAGTAAAAAGGATTGCTGTACAAAGCGAAGAACCATACAGCGTATGGAGTTGTGACATCGCTTCTAAAGCTTTCGTGTAATGACCCAAGAGCCACTTATCACATCCGCCGGCCGGTGTATGCCAGCAGGGATGCCAAGTCAGACCCTGAGACAGTACGTTATTGGCTCCCGTCATGGAACTATACTGAATTGAGTACTTTCGAGATCGCCAAGTGCGCCAAAAATAACCTACAATCTCGAGACATGGTAAACATGCAGGACGTTTTGGGTGTCAGCTTTTCGGTTGGCCGATAAGGGAGGTAGAGAAAAGCGGCAACGACGGAGGCAGATTGCTTAAAATCAAACGATGCATACCAAACGTTGGAGGCCGCTGGAAGTTGATTCCGTTCTACAGCTTGGATAGATAAACAGCTGTTGGTGCGTCATTTTCAGATCTTCAGGGAAAGCAACAACAGGCGACGACGGAATTTAGCGTGCAATTATTTTCGATAACTCCATCGGCTCGGAAACGCGATATCGGGTGACTCTTGAGGCCTTCGAGAGCGACAAACAGTTGGCGTCGACTTGACGCGCCGACGATTAGAGGTCGATGCCGAAAGGCTTGGAAGTCATTAATTTATGCATAAAATTTGGAAAGTAGTTAGTGGTCGAGCCAAGGTACTTGGCCAGTGACGTAGAAAATCTTGCTGATAGGTTCATCCAGCCAATCAAATTGTCGCGGCCCGCCTTTACATTCAAATCTTGGGTATGGTTACGGAGGGAACGTGGCCGATTGCCTGCCCCGACAAGGCAGCAAGGCGCCCAGACAGAATTCAAGAAGTTTGAGAAGCGCCTACTATTCGGTTTTCGACGATGTGCGGCGCGTCTTTCTGTCTTTGGCATGACTGTAGACCGAAACACTCCACTCAGTACCTTCATTGCCGAGGTAAAGAATCATACCAGCTTCATTCCCTTCAGTGCAACTTCTATGTCGAATAGTGTACATCAGAATGGTAATTCGTCGTTATCGAACCTCATAACTTCCCCTTTAACTCTTCCAGCAGACTCTGTAGCTCCTCCTTGGCCATTTGTTGAGCGGGCCAGTCAATACCAAGCCCTTCTTCCTTCGAGGGTTTGGGGATCACATGTACGTGTACATGACCAACTTCCTATGCAACGCGAGGCATATCAGCGGTATTATCGTACAGAGAATAATGAAGTATATACCTGGTGCGCTAGTTTTCCATTATTCTACAGCAGCGCATTGTGTCGATAAGACGCTAGGTCCATGGTTCGGAGATGCATGCAAACGTACCTGGAGGATGTTGTAATTCTCGGAGCCCGCCGCTATCGCAATTTTCTTGGCGATGGGCAGCAAGTCCACGAGGGACTCGTCGGGGAGCTCGTGTAGCTTCTCTGCATGATCTGCGGTGCGCCACTCGTGACTTCGAGAACAGTGGATATGACTAAACCTAATACTTACACTTCGGAATTACGAGCGCATGTCCTTTCGCCAAGGGCCCGATGTCGAGGAAAGCAAAGCTGTGTTGATCACCATTGGAGTGCACATCAATGAAAGCTGGCGCCTGGACGTACGTGGTTTCAGTTTCCAAAAGCTTGAAGCTAGGAATCTCCCCTATCCACTCCAAATCAGCTTCCAATTCCTGGGCATGGTGCTGCGCAGTGATTAGCAGAGGTCTAACAGCAAACGCGTACCCTTAATGATTTTGCAAAAAATGCACGAGGCTAGAGTCCTGCAAGAGTTCAGTGGATCAACCTTCTAATACGTTCGTTTACCGAGGGAATCAAGTACTTAGCAACACCGCTCATGATGGTTCACTTGAAAGTCTGCTTCGCATGGAGCTAGGCGCCTCATCTATCTTCGGTGATACATCATGTATCATGCGGAAGTGGACTTGGGAACGCTGCGTGGCGTAGCAAGCACGGCTTTATAGTGTAGTGGTTATCACATTGGATTTTGATGTTATACAATTTCCAGTAACCCAGGTTCGAACCCTGGTAAGGCCTCTTTTTGGATGGTTCTCGTCTCAAACACATTGATAACGGAATTTTCGAGTCTGGGAATTACATTATTACATTTCGTAGTCTTTACAAAGCAATATTATGATAATTGTCTTACACGTTGAATGAAAGAGATTTAGCAGTTTGTCAGCACGATATTAAGAGTCTCTCTACGAAAATATGCGTCGCGTAGCTTGCCAATAGTTTGGTGGAGCTGGCTCTCCTTCCATTGGGACATGTCCGTAGTCCTCAATTGCGTCCTCCGGACGTTGAACAAGTCCAGTTCGGTCTTCGAGCTGCGCGCTATCTCTTCGCACTGGACTGAAGAGCTGATATAATGCAGTCAGCCTCTTGAATGGACCGAATGCGGGGCACTTACTCCGACCAACTTCAGTTGCCGTAGACTTTGACGTTGTGAACTCGTGAGGCGAGCTCCAGATCTTCCGCCAGCGCGAGGTAACAATGTTTCTCGTGAGGGATTGGACCTCGGCAAACGGGAAAGCCTCTGGAACCACGATCGCCTACCCTTACTAGCCATATTTCTAGCGCCGTCCACAGATGTGTTGTTTGACGGTTGCGCCCAATCGAACGGATTATCAACTTTGATCTCTTCTTCGACACGGTCATATACGTCTTTGTTTCGCCGCCAGAGCCGGTAGACGGTCCATAGAAGGACCGACATTACGATCGTCCCGAATATAGTCGAGATGATGATGACGGTGTTCATGCTAGCGGGGGAGACAAGTCAGCGATCTAAGCTGTTGACGACTTGGACAAGGAAATACTGACTGATCCGAGATGCCGGCTAACGGCTGCGTTGGCGACGGAAGACTGCAAGCACGATGTGAATATAAATATGAAGGGAGTCGTAGTGGGAACTGACGGTGAGGTTCGAACGATGGATGTTTTGGTGACGAATTGAGTAACTTCAGCGTAATCGATTTCTAGAACCATCCCCGGGGAGAGCCCTTGCGCGCTGGATAATGTGAGGGTGTGGTTGCCTGATCCAAGGTTGTCGGCAAAGAATAGTAATGTTTGGGGGGTGTAGAAGGTTCTCGTGGCGTTGTAAAATAGCAGGGACTTATCGTCCAGCTGAACCATGTACGGTCCGTTCCGTGGGCCCGCCGTCCCATATATCGAGATCATTTCTCCTATGTCATCGTCAGCGTTTCGCCTATGTATTCAGAGGGCAGAAAATACCCTGTAGGATGGAAGTCAGGACATGAAAAATCAATACTAGCAGAAGCAACATACGGCGAACGTATAGGACACAGATGCGCCCACTTGAGATGTAGAGCTATTCATTGAATTGAGACACAAAAAAGATGAATAGAACATAGATTTACTCACTGTCCGGTGGTCTGCCGGAAATGCTGGAGCCCTTCAGGCTGTGTGTTCCATGCTGAGGGAGGTATCCACTGAAAAGCAGGGTCGCTATCATCAGCAGTCGTTGTCTCGACCGGCGCTCGACCATGTTGGGGATTGAGTTCAGTTATCCAGGCGATCTATATTGTGGGTCAGAAGAGGTGAGTATATTGGTGAAGAACGTGCTTACTTTGTCAATGTCAAATGGTTTTGGTCCATTAGCAATCACTTTCACGATGTGATTGGTGTTGTCCAGGTCGTTTTTACTGAAGAGCAGCACGGCTGCTTCGTCATTACCTGGGGTTGACGCGTTCCCTTGATATGGGACACCATCTAGAAGAACCCCAAAGGCCCCATATCCTGGTTTTCGTCCACCAAATATTGACACACCAGTGCCATTGAACGAGAACATAGCTTCCGCTCCGAAGTTCAAGGCTCTCGTGAAGGTTTCCCCATAGTACCTAACCGACGAGTGAGTTCGTTCTCATACGCCGCACATATGTTTTCTCGCACCTCGACGTGAATGGATCTGATGCGTTGTTGACTTGCTGCCAGGCATCTGGAGGGCTGTAACGAATGAGGGGACTGTTGTCGTCAATCTCCAGGCCAATCTGGTACGACGAAAGTTGCATAGAACTTGAGATATTAGCAATGAGCGACATAGTATAAATGAAGGGATCGTAAATGAGTGTTAGCGACAGGTGTCACAGGGGCGAAGAGACGTTAACGAAGAAGCCATTTGCAGAACTATTGGGCGTATTATTATAGTCTGGAAAAACGATCAATGATGTGATGATGATCAGCTTCTTTTCGGAAAATGGAGTCGTCTGGCAATGATCAACAGCAGAGGGAGGTGTCATTGGACTAATGATAAATATTGGAATATTGGTCGTCAGTGGTACCGACGTCCAGTCAGCGCGCGCTACCTAGGAGAAGGGAGATTAAATATCAGGGCGGTCAGCACTGTGGACGACATGAACTTCAAGGTATACCATGGTCATTTTCCAGGATCCTTAGTGTTTCTTCAAAGGTTTCACTGGGGGGTGGCACGGCACTCAGCACTGACAGGCTGTGCCAAAAAAACTAGAGAATGGATGCCTATGTTGGTAATGTGATAGTACAGCGCACTCACCCGTCAAGCACCATTCAAGGTCATTCTAACGTCTAGCCCGGAAATCTAGCCTACACTCGACTTGAATCGCGAACTCCTTCAACGTCAACGGTTCACGTTCAGGTTACAGAGTAACCGTGAGAAGAGCGGTGCCAGAGCCCTCCTTGATCAGCGCGGCTTGGCGCTTAGAGATAGAGTTCACATTCCTCAAGCACAGCGCACCGTTTGCCTATCTGTTATGTCTTTAACCACAATGGGATCTGATACTGCGTTCGAGAATATCCCAATTATGTGGGCGACGCCAGAACCATCTTGGAAATTACTGACCACGACTGCAACTGATGTTTCTGCCTTCATAGCGACATCTCGGATGCGAGGAGCACCGATACGTCGAAACGGTATGCTCTTGCTATGGAGATCAGGAAGGCTTGTATGGAGGTGGGATTCTTCTACGGTAAGCGGTACGTGACATGAAATACCAATCATTTTGACTGAACCCATGCAGTTAAAGGACATGGGATCTCCCAATTAATCATTGACAATGCTGTCTCCGAACTTCACAACTTCTTCTCCTTACCATTGGAATATAAGATGAAGGTATGTCAAATATGTTCCCCAGGTACCCATGCACTTGGTTACGGAGTCTGCTGTCCAACAGCTCGAGAATAAGAAATCTCCGAATTTCAAGGGTTACTCGCCGTTACTCAGTGGCAACAACGACCCGAACAATAAAGGAGATCTCCAAGAAGGTTTTGAATTTGGCTGGGAAGATCCACAACTCTTGGTAGATGCAGCTAGAGAGGTTGATGGCGTGATGGCTGGAGCCAATGCATGGCCTCACGAGGATCTACCTTCGTTTCGTGCAGCTTCTTTGGCATACTAGTAAGTTTCCTTCCTCTATATTCATCGAGACCCGTATTCAGAGAACTAAGCCACGCGGCAGTCGATGTTGGGAAATCCCTATTCCCATTATTCGCTCTCGCATTAGATCTATCGGAGGACTTCTTCGATGACAAGGTAAGAACCCCGATTCGGCAATACGTTCGAAAGTCTAATAATGTAGACAAAAAATTCAGCTGCTTTAATGCGAATGTTGCATTATCCACCGCAATTGCCTGTCGAAGGAGATCGTATCATTGGGATAGGAGCTCATACTGAGTAGGTATCATCAAGTCAACGTCTCTCGTCCTTCCATTCATTGAATCGTCGCTTTCCTATGTAGTTGGGAGGTGCGGCCTAGTTCTCACCACCACTCTACCTTGGCTCTGAGCTAGCTTGGGTACTAGTGCTTCACCATACTCCTTCAAGAACCGGAAAAGATGGCGCTGCAAGTTCAAAATACCAAGCAGCAATGGATCGATGCCCCTCCTATCGATGGGACACTAGTAATCAAGTAAGTGCCAGAACGTATCCAACCATCAATGTCTTATGTCGTAGCCTGGGGGATCAATTTGCTCGATGGACTAGTAAGGGTATTTTCCCATCGATTTGACTGTCGAGTTAATACCTTCACAGATGACGTCTTCAAATCAACGGTCCATCGAGCCATCAACAGAAGTGGCAAAGAACGTTACTCTATCCCTCTCTTCTTTGGAACCGACTATCATGTTCGCCTTGAAGTGCGTATGTTAGCGTTCATTATGCTGCTAGAATTGATCGTGATCATGGTGGATCTCCGCAGCCGATATCAAGCTGCGTGGCACCCGATCGCCCAAGTCGTTACGAAGTCGTTACTGCAGGGGAATATGTTAAATCGAGGTTCGCAGCTACATATGGCCACTACTAAAGATATTCATTTGTACATACGACCCGAGAGGCGCCCATCTGCATCACATCCAAGCCGCATATGGTTCATACCAATGTTTAACCCCCTAGACTGCGGTGGCGTAGAGACTGAATTGCCGCTGCTTTGCAACATATTTGGGATCATTCGACTTTGTACATCGCAACGACCGTTTCGCCGATGGGGGACCCAGCATCCTGTTGAATGCAGTAGTGAATCTCTACGTCTAAGCTACGAGAGTTGTTCTCGCTCTTCTTGCAGTAGAACGTTCCTGAAACAACGGAGCCTGCATGTCATCCCCTAGGGTCAGTTAGCTCGTCCAGAATACCATTATCAACGCTTGCCTTCTTCGATCTTGACAGGCTCCCTCAATAAGAATATCGTCTGCTTCCAATGCGTTGGAATACTCTGAGGGCCAGTGCTGAAGCTGACTACGTTTTCCTTATCTTTGCCTAGACTTTGCCTTCTCTTAGGCGCGGGTTTACCGCCAACTGGCCAGACTTCGGCAACGACTGGATCCTGCTCCTTGGTCACCTTGACTTTCGTAGAAGGTGAGATGGGGGCGCCCGACGCGTTGAAGAATGTATCGAAATAGAGGACGAATGAATTCAGCTTCGTGCGTTTCTCGGCAGTTGATGTAAGGGTGAAGGAAGAGGCGAACGAGAGTTGGCGTGCGTTTATTGAACTGAGCAATAGATCCTATGGGTCTCATGAGTATGTTTCAATGGCAAAACCAGAAATATAAGCTATTGCCTTGACGACATATGGTTCACTTAGCAGACTCTCTGGACCCACGACATCAATGATGGCGTTATCAAAAACTTCTTCTGCCATCGTCGAAAGGTCAAAACCTAAGGATTATAATTAGTGGGTACGAGGATAAGATAGCGTTGATTTGTTGCTTTACCGTAGATGTCACTCCAGAAGTCGACTCTGTCTTTGCGTACCTCGGATGCATCGCATAGCGCCAGCATCATTTGGCACTGGCTTGGTGCCATGATTCCAGTGTCTTCGCCTCGTTTGAGGAACCTGTCTCGGGCCACAAGCACGGAATCCAGCATCGACTCATATAGAAGAGCATATCCCATCCATTCCGACACGATGATGTCCACATTTGTGATCCCGTCCGGCAAAGTAATGTCTTCGACTTTTCCCTGTATGACCCTGCGGGGATATCAGCTCGATGCACCTGTCATGCCAACAAGTTTACTTTACTCAATGACATCACTGTACCCGTTCGCTTTGATGATCTTTTCTGCCTTTTTTGCGATATCGCTCGCGTCGACGGCTATCACTTTCCTGGCGCCTGCTCTGGCGGCGAAAAGTGACAGAATTCCGGTACCGCAGCCAACATCGAGGACGACTGCGTCTTTGAACAGGGCGGGGTGTTCGAGGATGAAAGACGCATAGGTCGAGGTACGGACTTGGTCCTGAATCATCACAGCGTGGATGTCTGTAACAGTCAGCGTCTATGTAAGGAAAGGAACAACGCGTGCATACCGTTTTCTGCATAACTGTCAAAGTAGTGTGTGTCATCGTCGCGCTGAGCAGGTTTGCTGCCACTCGAACTAGCTTCCAAGGGTGCAGCGAGGACGGAGCCAGCAAATATGCGATAGTGCTCCAACTGTTTCTGGGTCGCCGCAAGTTTCTTCTCAAGAACTTGGATCGGATCGGATCCAACCTCATCTTCACCCTCAGAATCTGACCAGTCATCTGGTTGCCATTCTTCACAGCTATCAGTATCAGTGTGCCACGATCTTGAAAAACAAACATACGAAGCAACGGATCGTCCTCGAGCACCGGGATGAGATAATCATCTGACGAGAAAAACGACTCTTTGCCAGTCAAGGTAGAAACTTCTTTTGGTGAAACTTTCTAAGGCGCACTGCTTCATATAACTTGTTTGTAGATGTAAGGAAAAGGCCGTACATGCTTTCTGATGAAATTGATCAATCTGATTCGACCGTGGATGTCAAGAACTGTCGTCGTCAAGCAGCGTAAGCAATCGTGGGGCAAGGGGGAGAGAATGCTCACCCATTTTAGTGAATGCACTACCGAGATCAAATCCATGTGTTGATTTGTCGTATGCAATGGTCTGATCTACGGAGGGGAATTCGCTGTCGTCGAACAGGGAGCGACATGGTTTCGGGGGGGAATCGTCTACCCAGTCTTCCCATGTTTCATCTTGGTCACTTGAGCTTGATTCAGAAAAACCATCATCGTCTGCAGCCGAATTTTGAACCGGTGCTAGTGGAAGTCTTATGCTCATCGTGGATGATTTCATAGAATTTTCGGAACGTTGATATCTTATCGCACCGCCACCGGTCACCATCTCGACAATGGTTCAAGCTCTTGGTGGATTATGATCGGATCACCTCCAGTTCAACATCGAGGAGTTATACCTAAGTATAAGAGTTATCCAGGTTGCCGTTGTTGGTACTGGTACAGCCTCAAATACTGCAATTGCTACAGGGTGGCGATCTACGGCCGGGTTGGTACACGATACTGGGAACCTAGGCACAATGAACTAGTTGGATATGCCTTTCTATGTGCTCTATTCCGTACGTGTACGGATAATTCTTTTGTCATTGAACTGCCATTTGACCAGAATCTCCAAACAATCTCCTATGTCGAGTCATTCACTAATAATAGATATCAAATCCGACCTCCATAGTGGTCGGTTTCTGCGGCGCTGGCTCAGTCAGCAGACGCGCAGGCGTGCACTCGCTCCGTTTGCTCCTCCGTCAAGGACGCAGCCCTGAAGCTGGGTCATGGTACAGCAACCTGCCTGGTTCCTGGTTTCTGCGTGCCGGGTGTTGGACAATAGCACATTAACAGTTCCATACAGCCTACGTTCACAAACTTCAAGTCTAAATCACTTCTGGGCGCCCTGCGCTGACTCGAATGCGAGATTTCCATGTGGTCGTCCTGAATTGGCGATGCACCCTTCAGAAGTGTTTTCCGAAGCTGCGCGTATTATTTCCACAGGTTCATGCTATTCTGGACACAGAGGTCAATAAAAGGAGGTTCATTCATCATAACTCAAGAGCCTCATCAGTTGCTCAGTTGCCTACAAAAAACGATATGTCTAGCAAAGATATCAACCCCTCTACTACGTCCTTCCAGTCGACCTCCACAACCACCTCCACAACCCCTCTCACCGACAAAGGAAAGCGCAGGCGGAAGGATTTCCCTTTCGCCTTTGCAAAATTACAGCAAAAATACGGGACGCCGGGGATTGCCCCAAACCCCATGCCTGGAGGTCAGCCAGGCCAATATTCGAAGCCAACACCACAAAGCGGGGATGCTGGGGGGATGTCGAAGTCAGGCGAAACCAAGCCTTCTTCGTTGTCCACCATACAGGAGCAGTCTGCGTCAACATCTACTAGCGCACCAAAGGATTTCGAAGCAGCATTTGGAAGTCTTTCATCCTCGTACGGCACAAGCAGTGCGCTGCCCACTTTACCACGCAAGGACAAAGAGAAGGAGAAATCGACGAAACAAAAGAAGTTGTTTGGCAGTTCCCTGTTCTCGCGCAAAGGTGAAGTGACATGTTTAGCTCGTAGATGGACCGGCCGTATTCTGACTGAGGCTCTTGGCAGGTGACTGATTCGGTCTGGTTATGCCAAATTCCTGTTTTACTATTGCTGGGCCTACGGTCACGGACCAAAGGTGTGTCTTCATCCGGAAGATATTGTCTATGATGACCGTTAACAGGGCACTAGGCCATGGGCGCCAGGTTAGAGATAGTAAATCACGTATCACCCCCACTCCCTGTCATCATTTCTATCATCTATTTCTATTTTTCTCATATGTCGAATGTATTGAGCCGTACCCTGTGCCCTGAAGTCGCACCGTTAAGCTGGTAAGGACGCTGATAGAATAGGGGTTAGCACCGACCACGGATAAGATAATCTTGTACGATACATCTAGTACGCGTCCGACGTACTATGGTCGTTGAACCGTTGACGACCCCACTGGCGATCATAGATATATCTGAAGACTGCGGTCCTGAATTTTGAAACCTCCGGGCCGTTTACTTCTTGAATCAGAAGGGTCGCAGTAGTGTTAAAATTTAATAGCTTCGCTCGAGCAGAGATGGGCTGCGGGGTCTTTGGTTCCACACGGTGCAGTGTGCAAGTTCCCACCTACTCACACCTGTTTACTTCTCGGATGAGAAAAGCCGCAGCACTATGGTGAGATTAGCGCTGCACAGTTGACTCATTGACACTGGGCTGCGCATGATTCGTTCAAGCGCCGCCAAGCCACAAGCTTGTCGACGAAAGTTTCAACCCGACTGCGGCGGGGCCTCGCACGGGGGTAATCTGTTGACTCCATGTGACACGGTTCCGGGCCTTCTTGAGGGAGGGAACTCGCACTCATTGAGGACCCTAGAGTCACAACGCGCAGCAACATGACCGCGATGAAGTATTGGTTTTATGCAGAAGAATAGGGCGAAGGGATCTAAGGCGTCCAGTGACACACCGGGTCGCAGGTTTGTGCCCTTACCGGGAGAGCAGGTGCAGATTCGCACAGCCAGCTAGCACATACCCTTTAACAACCTCAAATATGCGGCAGTCACGGGGGAACCTAGAGGGAATTATATATATGAGGGCCGACTCGACAAGATAGACATCAGCTTTCTCCTCACAACGGTCATCCTCTACCTTTTGGCAAGCCGTGGTTTCCACAACTTTCCAGTCGTTTTATCCAACGGGCCACTCAGTTGCAGAGGAATGAACTCGTCAAACGATTCAACGACTACCTTAGTGAATGACGACAAGGGAAGGGCCAACAAACCCACCCGTGAGTGTACCAATTTTCACGGCGGACGGGGTGTTGACTCCCTTCTCTCATGTATGGCCAGAGAACAGCGGCCAGTCAAACTCTTCTTCCACAAAACAGGACATCGGCAACTCTTCGACGTTTGCAAAGGCGGCGAAGACGCAAGGATGGGGCGCACCTTCGGCTGCCAAACCCAGTCTGGGGATGTGACGGACCATTCAAGAGTTAGGCGTAGGGTTATCGTGGGTTTCATCTAGTACCACTTGTGATGCACTTTCTAACCCCGGCACAGGGTGCGATTCTTTCGGGCGGGCCGTATGTTGATGCTATGGAACGGCTGGGGAGTGAATTGGGGAGCTTTCATTCCCACCCATAAATCATTATACATGTTCATTTATTAGCCAAGCATGCTAGTCAACAAATGATCGGATAGATGGGATGTCACATAAAGTCTTCCTCAAGCTCGCGGCCAGTCTTGCGAGGTACGTTCGCGTCGAAGTCTTCCTCAACTTCGAACAGTGAGTCGTAGGACTTGGCGGCCTTTTCGGCCTCTCGCTGCTTTGCTAACTCGGCATCAGCTTTTTTCTATAGTACACGAAGCGTAAGCAAATATTAGAAAGAAAAGGGGAGGAGCCGACCTTCTGAGCAGCAGCAGCTCTCCTGATAGCCGATTCCTTCTTTATTCGGTCAATTTTCTCTTGTTCGTGATCGACAACCTTTTCGACCTTGGTTTTATTGAGACGATTTACGATAGGATTTTCCCGTTTTGGAACGTGGACTTTGAAGATGTCAGCATTACTGCGAAACCAGATTCAAGCTTTGTACCTCGTTTGACCTAAGTACGGGAGTGAGAAGCCTATGAAGAGAATTTGATCCAAAGAATAATACCTTCTTATCGCTGTGGAACGACACTTGGCCCACTGCCATGTCGCCTGTTTTCTATTTCTAAACAAGTTGACAAGATGGGCGCGAAGATGGAATAATCGACAAACCTTCAGATTATCAGCCGGCGTGTAGATGATGGTCAGGTTGTCTTTCTTGTTGCCTAAAACTAGAATTGAGCAGCAGTTCTACAGACGAGTAAGTCATTCACCTTCGATTGAGTTTGCCTTCACCAGCTGCGCGCAATCGGTAAGCAGATCCTCAGGAATGCTCTCCCAAGACATCCCGTCCGGCATTCGGAGATAGACGTGAGCAGAAGACAGTTTATCGACATGAAACCATACATCTTGAGGCCAAGCGTACTTGATCAGGTCTTCGTCTATGAATCAGGTCAGCACGATACCATAAAAAGTCACAATGATCCTAGTGGTAATTGACTTACTCTCAACCTTATCCCGACCCATGTAGAGAGTGACCGGTGGGTTCGCAACTACAAAGAACCGTCAACCAAGCAAATTACCGTCTACGAGCAGCCATACCATTAGATGTAAAGAACAGTACCATCTCTAAGGACTACAGCCGTTCGAAGTTCGGAAGCAAGACGTTCAGAAACGAGGTACGTTTGTGGCGCGTTCCCAGGGTATCGGCGACAGGGGCAACATGATATAACGACAAGCCATAAATTGCCGGACATATAGAAACATATTTTTCTTGAAAGAGGCATTCGTCAAGCAGTACGTTCAATCATGAATCCTTTAGTATGATTTCGAATACAATGGCACTGGCAATTTAAAATAATGTATATATAAGGCGTGGGAAATATTTGTTGGTCATCTATCGCAGCAAGCGCTCAAGCGCTCACTGAAGACATTTCTCTCATTCGAACCTCCATCTCATCTCTCGTCCTTTTCGTTCATTTATTCTGCTCGTACCTTTATATTAACGTTCAAGGTGCGTGCTGGGTGCTGCAACTCGAAGAGCCATGATCTGACGCGCAAGTCTGAAGATCACTTACATACACGGCCCAGTTTCCAGAAAATGCAACAACCCAATCGGTTAGGACTTGGTCTGCGTCCACCTTTGCCGTCATACGGTCAAGGGCCCTCAATGTCGGCTCTCGCACAGCAGCAGCAAATGCACTCTATGTCACCTCCGGCACAGAGAGCCGCCACACTATTTGTTGGGTCAATATCGGGAGGAATAACTGACTCTTATATGAACCAACTTTTATCGGTGGGTGGATTGCCCAGATGTTCCCTAGGTATGCTGACCATCTCGGCTCACAGGCATGTGGTTTGGTCAGGTCTTTCAAACGCCTCATCACCCCCGCGAATAAGCCCCAGGGTTTTGGCTTCGCTGAATACGAAGATCTAGACGCGGCCCTCAGGGCTATGAACTTATTGAATGGTGTTGAGCTACCGGCTCTGGAGGATGGGTGTGCGAACAAAAAGCTTCTGGTGCGTCACGAGTATACATCTCAGTACTTTCAAGCCTACGTCTAGATAATAGGTGAAAGCGGATGAGAAGACGAAACTATTACTCGACGCTCATCAAGCTCAGAAGATCGTGACAGATGTATGTTTCGATTGTTTCTTTCTCTTTGTTCAACACTGATGTAGACAAGGCCGACGAAGCTTTGAACAAACAAGCTCGGTCCAAAATTGACGAGCTTGTCGCTGACATCAACCGCGTCTCTCAAGATGCCGCCAACAGCGGTCTACTTGACAAGGAAAAATATGTCATCCCACCCCATCTTCACGATCTCCAGGAATCTGACCTTCCAGAGACGCAACGGGGTCTTGTCATTTCTGAGATTGCGCAGTTTCGAGAACGAGCTGCGAAGCGTGAGCGAGAAAAACTCCGGGATGTGCAAGCCAGTATACCTGCGATCGTCGGGGCCCCAAGTGGCCCCAAGACGAGGGAGTGGGGCAAACCCCAAGGCCAAATTCCGGCAGCATCCTCAGGAACGCCAAAAAGCCACGGTAAAGGCGCACAAGGTTACAACAAACCTGTGGGTTTTGTGCGAGAGGAAGCTGCCAACAATCAGGAGGACTCTCGGCCGTCATCACATATGCAAAAGACCGACGAGGAACTGGAGGCGGACAGGAAAGAGGCGAGGCGGAAGGACGAGGAGATTTCATTCAGAGATGTACGCCCTTCTTTTGGATTCGACGCCTACATCCTTCTCACGATTCACAGCGTGAACGACGCTACGAACCCAGAGAAAGAAACCGTATTCAGGCTATAGAGCGAAGTATCGCTCGTGAACGTGCGCAGAGGGAAGCAGAGGAGAAGGATCGCATAGAGATGAGGGCACGGTTGGATATCTGGGATGATGACGAGAGTGATGAACTTTTCTACGTCGATCGGTAAGATTCTTCGGTTGAATTTGTTGATGCTATCCAACATTTCCCCCAGCGCCCGATGGAGACATCTCCGCGCCCGCCGACTAGAAACCGAGGAGGCCAGTGATGCCAAGTCACGTCACATCGAAGAGGAAGAGACGGAATACTTGCGTAAAGAGTCGGAGAGCTTCTTAGCGAGGCAAATGGACGAGATGAATGCACTGGCAGAGGAGCAACGCAAAGCAGGGCTTCTCCTTGATGACGGTGCGCCCGTTCGATTGAATGTCTCCATAGCCGCCGCCCCTGCAAAGGAGCTCTCCAGCAAGGACAAAGCAACTGTGTTTGGGCAAGAGGAAGAAGAGGACGATATCAAGAAACGTAAGGTTCCTTTGGTTAAGCTCGACTTCAGCGCCGCAGAGAGCAGCGAAAAAACACAAGAAAGGCTTGAGAAGATCAAACTTTCTGTGCCGCACGACAAAGAAACTCTCTTCAAAGCGAAGGTCCGTTGGGATGGTCTATCCGATGTAAGCACAGTAACTTTCTGTCTTGTTTGATGCTGAATCGCTAACGAGTTTTGCAGTCCATCATTGATAGGAAGTTCGAACCTTTGATCAAACGTCAAATGATGAAATATCTCGGTGAGATGGAAGAAGATGATTTAATCATGTTCGCACTGGAGCACTTGAAAGACCATAAGAGCCCACAGAAACTTGTCGAGGGCCTCGAAGCGGTCAGCCCTTTTCTTCGATTTCGTTGGTCGTGGCCTAATCGCGATATGTTCAAAGGTCCTCGAGGAAGAAGCCGTTGAATTCACCGTTAGCATATGGCGCCAAATCATCTTCGAAAGCATGGCCTACGGGGAAGGTATCCTCACGGAGAAGATGATGGTAGACTAGTCTGGCTTGAGGGAGACTTGGGATCTGTTTGCCACTCGTGTTTTAGGGGGCAGGTGCGTTGTGTAGTATTGGCTGTCCAAGGCTGCTAAAAATACAAAAGATACCCACCCACCGAGACAAATTCCCAACGTGTCAGAACACTGGCTTGACTTTTTATGTCTGGTACGTGATCATCTCTAACTCTTGGACTCTTGATTTGGTTGCGTTATATCGATACCATGCTTGTCCCTTGTGGATATTTCGTGTCCATAAGATTGTCTCGTCCGTTGCGCTATCGTCATCGGTAAGGATACATTGCCCAGTCGCCGTCAGTGGCTGTCTCTCAGGTTTGTGATTCTACGCAACCAGGGAATTATTCAACGCTCCGCGCTTCAGGCCATGCCTTTAACGCCCATTCTGCGCCAACGATACATCATCATAACCATGCTTCTGGAACCACCATTACTCTGCTCTTAATACCCACGATCCCTTCTAAGATACCAATTACCAGCCTCCAATTGCTGAAGCCTATGCCTCAGCCTTCGTTGTTCGTTGTATTGCTGTTCCTGCATGATTCGCTCATTCTCCGCTTCCAATGATGCTATCATCCCTTTCAAACGCGTCGAAACGGGGTCATGGTTTAATCCCCCATCGTGTACCCGCTTCCACTTGTCTGGTGCTCTTACGCCAGCCGCCCTCCCATAGGTTGACTGATATGGCGGATATCTCGGCATTTGTTGAGGCCGCGTCGATCCGTTCCACGGGCCAGTTGTTGCCATCCCAGGTCCCATTCCATGATATTGCTGAGGTTTTCCTATTTCATGCGACCTAGGTGGCTCCAATGGCAGAACACCAGAACCCTGCTTTGGTGGAGGTTGCGAGGGATATGCTGATGCGGCGTACGGCGAATACTGGTTAGCCCAAAAGGCCGGTGCGTCCCTGCAGTCTTTGCGCAACTTTCGTCACACGAGGTTGACCTCATGATGGGTGAGCACTTACCTGGAGGCACTTGATACATAACGTATGTCGCCCATGATGCTTTGATATGATGGACATTATATAGTTCACTAATGCGGTGCTAGGCAGTGTACAGTTGGCGTACACGACATTGCCTTCAGCATCCGACGATGCACTGCACATGTTGACTCTCGATCATAATGATTCATCCCAGAGGATCAGGCGAGTACTGGTCAACAGCCTGTTATCAATGCAACACTCTCCCAGCTCGAAGCATCACTCAGTCATAGTAAGGGCGTCTATTCACGATAATACTCTAGATAGGAATGGCCTCGATTCCTTGAAGAAACGTGCTGTCTCCCCCTTTTTGACGGTATACCTTTACAGCCTTCCAACCGGTGCTCGCCAAAAGTTCGTCGAGATGGGTTATAGTGCGCTCCTGCGAATTGAAGAGGAGGAACATCTAAAGTTGGGATTCAGTGAATCGACTGTATTACACAAAGGTCCCAGCATGCGTACGTCAATATCCGCATTGTAGCCCATCTCATTGACAGCACCAAAGTTGGCGAGCAGGGGCGTGGGCGCTTCGTGGGGAACAGCACCAGGAACTCCGGATTTACCGTGGGCATTATGATCATGGCAAGCGAAAGGCATGATGCTGTCCACCAGTACAAGCTTCGTCTTAAGGACCGCTGCGGCTCGCAATCGAGAAAGTATCTTGGTGCAGTATTCGTCAGACCAATCATGCAGAACCTGCTTTAGTAGGTACACAGCTGCACCTGTTCGGGGCTGAGGTTCGAAAAAGTTGTGCACTACAAGGCCGGTAAGTTCTTCCTCCCCGCTGAAGCTGCCAATACCCAACGAACCTTCTAATGTAACTTGGCCTGATTCAGTGGCGTCTGGCATCTTTTCAGCCCAAATCTAAATGTCCGAGTATTAAGGAGGGTTTGAAGCAGAAGGGCCGTGAGTACCTTCTTTCCGTTGTCAATCACGCCCGATAGATCTTGAACCACGATTTTGACCTTGGAGAAATGTGTGGCCAGGGACAAGGCAGAAGTTCCAACACCTCCACCCACGTCTACGACTAGCGAATCTTCTGGTAGGCGTTCCCAGTCATACACTGATTATGTGGTTATCCATTAACGACGGCGTAATGGTCCGTCTAGCGGCGACACATACCGCCAAGGATTGCATCTGGAGGTTGTAACGCCTGGATGCCCTGCATGCCAATGTCGAATCGGTGTTGGCGATCGCGCTCCTCGGGGCGCTCGTAGAATTGCCACAGGGTCTCTTTAGAATTAATCGCCCGCGCAAACGGAGACGCCTTTGGGTCTCCTGAACGCCGAGTCGCTGGGTCAGAAAGAGTCTCCCAGGAATAAGCCGCCGCCTTGAACGCTTCATCGAGACTGTACAAATGACATCCAGAATTCAGCGGCGGCAAAGTCGTAGATTGGCATTCAAAGTACTCACTGATGTCCAACAAGTGCGGCGAGACCTGGTGTTCCGTCGTGCTTGTGTTCGGGACTAAAGCTATATGGGTACGTGTAATTTGATTCTAGAGCATGGTACTGACTCTGCGAATAGCTCTTTCGTAGGTTTCAGAGTGTCTAACATGGTTGAGATGCGGTTGTTCGTGAACACGTTGGGTTCGAGTTCCCTGTAGATATGATTGGTGGCCAAAATACGGAGGAATCGACCTGAAAGTTGTGTCAGATAGGATACTAGTAGCGCACCGACAGGACGCACCCATCTTCTGGGGATCCTGACCATTGATAGCGGAGATACCTTGAACGCTGAGACCCTAGGTATGTGCTCAATCCTTGTTGTACAAGCTATCCGGAGACTCTGGCTTACCTTGGGTCCTGCCTCTCGCAGAATTTCAGTTACATTGGATTCGAGGCAAGCCCGGACAGCGGCGGCTTTGAAATGCTACAAAGAGAGTGCAATCAGTAGGTGGGCAATCGTCTAGGGGGTACGCATAGTCTCACACCGCCAGCGACGCGGTACAGTGTCACCTGAGGAGGCATCAAAATGGCGGCGAGCTGTAGGGCAGCTGCACATATGACGTTCGCCGCCTCAGCGGCCACTGGATTACTACGGAAAGCCTCTGTCGAAGGGTGAAACGGCCCATCGAGGTCCGGAATGGGGGTCGACTTCTGCGAGCAAACCGCCTCGAGAGTCGAAGCGTTCTGATTGATGAGAACCATCAGTTGACGTATGGGGGAGGAATCTGTATACGACGGTTGAGACATTTTGTCGGCCTTGGGGTGTGTTTGGGGGTGCATGGACACTTGGGGCTTTTATGGAGGAGGGCCAACCGCTTTTATTCTCTAATTCGCTGATCCTCAATAACCTTAAACCGGATAGCGACGCCGTGCCACCCGCGGCTGTGGTCCACAAGCTTGCCGGAAATGGGTTCGCGAAAGCTTCATGATGGGCGCAGATGTGTAAGTGACGGATCGATTACTCGTCCGCTTACACTGCAGCGGACGCACGAATGGCCACATGTCTAGGGACTGTAGGGTTCTCTGCCAGGCGAGAGTACATAGCCTGAAGGAGCATGGAGCATTATCAGCATAAGGATAAGAATATTCCGAAGCGTTGCGATGGGCTCCAGGGGTTCAAATTATGTCTTCGATCGATTGAGGGCTCTCGTACTACAAACTGAGCTTAGCACAGTTTACGGCAATGGGAGACGTACCGGCGCGTCGGAGGGTGATCCCAAATATATTCGTGCGACTCGGAAAACACGCCTTGAAACCCGTCGAATTATCGATACCCGAGTCGGAGGACCCAATGTTTGCAACAGGGTAAACGAATGAGTGCCCCCTGATGAACCCCTTATATCAGAGGAACTCGAACGAACTCGAACACCTTCGGATCGGGATGTATGTTGACATGGGCCCAATGCTACTAATCAGGCCCCCAACTTGCCTCAAGGCGTTCTCAAAATTTACTCCCCTCCAAGCGTGGGTATCTGTGCTATGGGCTTGCTCAATTCCTCTGGACCTTCATTTTCCGGTAAGGAAATATTAAATCACTGTCAGGGTTCGTGTTAACTAGCGTCTCCGATAGCATCGAACCCCCCGTACCGTTTGCAAAATCATTTGAATGGTGCGACGTCTTGCGGTAGACTTCCTATATTGACTGGACAGTGTTGCTTCCCAGTTGGCAAGTGCTCGCCATACGCTCCTTGATATACTACCGCCTAAAACGTAAGGCAATTTCCCCCTCCCTGTCGATCATCTAAACTTACATCGACCGCATCCATCGAGGATGCTGGGGCTGTGCCATCTGTCCTGCTGGCAGTGGAATGGATGACGACCCTACTCGTGAGGCACGCGATAAGTCTTGTTTTGGGTGCAGAAGTGGGTGCTCACTAGCGCGCACTGACTTGTGACAACCTGCCACAACTCTCCGAAATTAACATTGTCAACCATGCCGGTGATCCCAAATATATATACTCGCGCGACTTGGAATACGTGGCTTGAAACCCGTCGAATTATTAATATTCAATATTGAATTCGCTCATGAGGTGCGCAACATGGACTCTGCCTCGCTCCATTCTTGACGATATCCTTCTCGCCATCTTTCTACCTGAACACCGCCAAATGGCAAGAACGCTCAGCGGAGACTGAGACCGCCCGTGCTCCCGGGTCATCCAGTCTTGGGAAGATGTGAGCCAATACGCTTTCGAACGCGAGGACCTAGACATGCACCCCTTATAGCGAGCCATCAATGGCGCTGGTCAGGGTTCCCGCTGTGGAATAAACAACTCCTTCAATATGTATACATAGATGAATCCACCAAACGACCGTTAAATAAATATCAGAAGCACTGTCTCCGTCTTTACTTATCAGAAACTCATGCAGGAGGCAGTTATCTACGATCAACGAGCCTGGTCACGTTATCTCGAACGCCGTTCTCCCAGTCATCCCAGCAGACAGCGAGTAAGCTAGTATGCCGCCCCTTCCCACTGCCCCTCTCCACTGGCGCGACTATCCCTTTTTCCTCTTCCCCTAGGCAACGACTCCATTCCATCACCAACGCTTCCATCTTCATCCCCATCTTTTCAGCACACCGGATTGATGCTACATTATTCGCATTCGCCATCCACTCGACGCGCCTCCGGCCCAACCCACCCAGCGCAGCCACTTCTAGGATACACCTCATCGCTACGGTAATAGCATGCGTAGACATATGGGTGCGCTGATACTCGGGCAACACAATTACAGGCCCAAACTCCACAGATCTCCTCGCCTGGGACATCTCGAGTAATCCAAAGATGCCTGCCACGCAATCTTTTTCCTCTATATCCCCTCTTTGTTCTAGCTTTGAATTATCGATGATAGCGAGCATTAGATAGCCTGATTTGGATCGGAAGGCCTTTGCATACACGAGGAAATCGTCGATCGTGCGGAAAGTGGAGGCGATGAAGCGGGTGTTTTCGTCGCAGCAATGTAGAAGGGAACAGCGTGGACAGAGGGGATGAACGGGACTAGTTTGACTTTGGCGGTTTGTAGAATAGAGAGGTAAAGCGAGTATGCGAAATTGATGTCATACGGCTCGTCTGTAGGATCAGATGTAACCACTGGTGGTGACGGTGGTTGGTATAGATTCGTGGAACCCATTCTGGTGGGATCCTGCAAAGACCTGCCAGCCTTTTGAAGGTGATTGCAGCGCATGGAAAGATTGCTGGATGGTCGTTATATAGTTAACCACCATTATAACCTTGACTCCACAGGACTCCACCAACAAATATTGCTCTGAGCCCTGGGCGCTCGGGATTTAAACTCAGATCCACCATATTGAGCCCCGGGCCTGGAGCGGCGCTTGCCTTCTGCCATATGTACGCTCCAGATTAATGCACACCGTTGTCTCCCATTTGCGACTCGAAATGCCTCCCAGCCCCCCAAGGACATGCGGCGCGACACTCTTGCATCTCAATGTGTCTGGTCTTCTGTCAGCTTTTATTTTTCTACCTCGTTAGCAAGAACGTCTAGATCTGATCATTTGAACCCTTGTCTCCGCTCTTTCCCCGGCTACGCGAAACATGGTCCCGCCTTCAGAAAATCAACCTGAACGCCATCCCCTCGTGAGGTTGTAGAAGAACGAGTTCGAAGCCCAGTATCTTGACGTGGTATATTTGGATGCCGAGCATCGATGTTGCTCTAGCATGTTGCGAAATCGGGGGCCACAGGAACCCTTGCTGCTTGGGCAGTCGGGGCTTCAGCTTTGAGATTCAAGAGGCTGCTCTTCTCAAACAGCAATGTAGGCCAGTCAGGCTGAGCTGAGACGATATCGAGAGTGGCGCGATCGAATATGTGCCCGATTCGCGATTGGGCGAGTAAGGAACGCTGAGCTCACCCACCGTGGAGAAACATTTCCGGCTTCCGATATGCACTTTTCAGCTCTGTGAGTCGCTCTGGTGGACGACAGCAGTCGTATCCTATCAGATGCTCAACGGCCTACTTCGCAAGTATTGCTCAACCTCCCTTTCCCCCACCCTTCCTATTCCCCTCCTTGTTTCCTACCTCTCTCTTCTCCTCGCCCATTCGCCATTAATTACTCGTGATGATCGTCTCACATACCCATACATCAAACTCCACCCTCCGTTGTGAGTTGTGACGTCACCTGGCCTGCGGCTATCTCCCCAAGAGTCAAGACACCCTTCCTCACCAACCCCGTGGGCCCATACATTACCTCTGGCGTTCGCTGACTGGGTCTCGTGGTCCCTAGGTTCTATGTAACGTGAGCCTCGTCAGGTCGCGCACCCACGGTACTCCTCCAGCATCATGCCGTCTCCGCCTCTGCTGTGCCTGCCCGATGTCAGGGTCAACTACAATCACAAGTCCGCCCTCCCCACTCGACTCGCCAAAGTCCATCGTGTCCAAGCTGTCTAGTGCACAACGTTGGTGAATAAGTGGCTTTTGCGGCATGTCTGTCTCGTCCCATTGCCCCTACCTCAGAAAGCGCTGCTAGGATGAATTAACAATCTCCAAGCGCTGAAGACAAGAAAAGCGCTCAGAGAAGGCATGACTCTGAGAGTCTGATTCCATCAATCGTGCTGCCAATGTCCCATCAACATCCTCCGCGTCAATACATGGGGATTGTCTTCCAAGGCCTCAAAATCCCCTTTCCTTCCGTACCAGCACTTACGGAAACGTAACTCACCTTCCACTTTGTTCGACAGTCTCAAGTCCACGGTCGACCATGCGTGCCTTACAGTGGGTGCAGCGCAAGCAGAAGCATAGGGGTGTTGATTGGGACGATGTTCGGGTGCGTGACGTCTGACGATATCTTGAATCCACCGCTGACATATCTCAGGAGGAGGTGAGACCTTCAGTTTGTTATTGAAAATTGATGTCTCATAGTCCCACTTGGCTCTCGGCGAACACTTAGTGAGTCCACTACTAGTGACCTGCCTTTCGCGTTTCTAATTGAGATCGCTGGTAGGTATGAAGGATACATCTCGTCATATGTCGACCACAGTCCCTTCCACCTCTTCGACAGAAAGAGGCAGCGGAACATCTCACGTTCTGAGCTCAAGCACGATATTTCCGCCGCCCTCAGGCTCTGGATTAAAGCGCCCCTGACCTGCAGCGACGTTATGGACACAATATCAAGTGTTCTGCCTTGTTATGAAGTGGAAGGATCTGCAGAAGACTCGACTCGGATACGCGAGGAAATTCGTGGGTGCGTATCTACGGCGATGATGAAGAACCCGCCAATCAACGGCGAATCTCGCTTCATATCGCAGCTCAAGGACGAACTGAAAACCTATAATCGGAATCACCGATATCTTTGGCGCACACCACGGGTGCCTATACACGCCATATGCCGGGCGCTTCGCAGGCTAATGAATGTGAAACGCACCCAGACATCGATATCCAGCCACCACGTACACGAACAGATCTCACAGTTTGGCCAGTACGCGATCTTGTCGCATCGTTGGTGTCAAGATGGGCAGGAGTTATCCTTTGGCGATGCGGCCAGCCTCTCCGATCCATCTGTCCGAGTAGGACACCGGCAAGGACTCGAGAAATTCATGCAATTTTCGGAAGTTGTCAAAGCTCACTATGGATGCCGTTATCTGTGGATGGATAGTTTGTGTATTCACGACACTGATCGGGATGCGTCGATCCCCCTAATGTTCGATTGGTATCGTCGCGCATACATTTGCGTGATCCGGGAAGCAGATGGATGGGAGCATAGAGGGTGGACACTTCAAGAGTTCCTGGCGGCAAGAACAATCAGATACAGCTCCCCGCAATTTGTCAAGTTTGGCGCGCCCCGAGGACTTTGCCTCCCCCGGCACTCCAAATTTCCAGCTCACACGTGTAAGCATTGCTGAATCGCGGTAATGTGGAATTTTGTATTTATAAACAAATATGGCAGTTTTGGATTCAACGGAGTACAGACCAGGGCCTGACCATGCCCTCCCTCTATTCCATCTAATGTGCGCCCGAAAGACCACGCGCCCCGAGGATATGGCGTACTGCCTGATCTCGGCTCTCAACATCGATATTCCGGTGCATTATGGCGAAGGCTTCGACAGGGCATTTTACCGCCTGCAGGTTGAATGCCTCTCCCGTACCCATGATCGACGGTTACTTCTCTGGGACTCAAACGCTGGCACAAATGTGTCGTCGCCGCACAACTCGATGCTCGCCGCCCACATGAGGGCATTTGATAAAAGGATGATGAGAATTACCGTGCTGCAACGTGACAACAGTGGTTACGACCCCCCTGAAGTTCTACCCGATCCGTCTATCTCGTTCGATGAAGATGGTGTCATGCGCATCATGATGAGCCTCCATCCTTGGCCCCCTCATCGCCCCCGTGACAAATACATGGTAACGGACCTTTAAGTTGACGTCAATATCTGGACTGAAGTCTAAACCACGGACAGAAGCACAATGTTGTGTTTGCATCGCTTGGGACTCGTAGCACGGAGCGGAGGAGGCATGTGGGTGTCTTGTTGCGCCCTGTGCCTTCCCCGAACTTTCCCAAAGTCTCCCCAACGTTTCCAGATAAGAGTCTCACAAGCGAGGATTCTTCTAACACCAACAAGAATCACCTCTTTTGCATGCTCTTCGGTGATCTATCCGGACAGGGAAAGGAACTAGGTGGTAAAGAAGGACAGTGGATTGAGGACAGGGTGGTAGTATATGAGCGGGTTGAATTTCAAGAGTATCCTACTGAATCCATATCATCAGATGACTTGAAGGTCCGAAGTGGGTGTACATTAGGTAGACGACTCTATATGTACTAGCAGTGCCAAATTTATATTATACACCCCGGGTTCCCTCGCAATCCCCTATGTAGTAGGTTTGAACCATCTTGAACCCCGAGTGTAGCCTCGAAAACCAGCCATGTACGAGATGATGTAGAGTTCTCTTAGTATCGAGCATTGATGGTCGGCTCCCGACGTCCTTTGGCGCTCTACCAGACGACAGGCAACTAGGGGACGCTTCTGGCGCCTCAGGCGATTACTCGTGGTTGAGGTGGCGCGCAGGTCCAGGGATCCAGCGGAAGCGGGCGTATGGGACTTCCGGGAGTGCTGCCGTGTCGTTTACGGGTATCACTGAATGGCGACGTGCAGCCGATCTGCCTCGCATTGCGCCACGTGTAGGTGTGCAAGACGGCGTACTTATCCATTATCGCTCGACGTTATACGATGGCTGAAAATATTTATGGTGTTCTTGGGATATTTGGTCGACGTCCTTTGTGGTGCAGCGAAATTAGATGGGTCGACGAGTGATATAGCCGGGTCTCGCCCATACACGGTGGGATATGTTTTTGCGAACTATGTGGCTATTGCCGCAATGTCCTGGCGCAGCGTATGAAGCTGGTCATGGTGGTGAACCAGGATGGTGCAACTGCGCCGCCAGCCAGTTCTGGTCTTAAGAGCAGAAAAATCGTTTTCGAGGCGAGAGTCAGTAGATTTCTTGTCATCTCCGAGCTCCGAGCACTCAGGTGCAGGAAGCTTCCAGCTTCGTCGAGTTGGGAGTAGTAAGTACTTGCAACAACTTTCAAGTCGGAGTGTGAAGGAGATTCGGAGAATGCGTAGGCGCCCGCTGTACAACCTCTCCCAACGATGGCATATACACGCTGCACTGGAAATGAACCGATGCGCAGGTGAACCGTCATTCGTCGGCGGCGAGCCTCGAGCACGGTGTACATTGGCGTCTATGTCGACAGCGGGCAGGCTCAGCAGAGACAGAGAAGACAGAGATGGCAGTCTGACCCATAAGCCCCTTACGTCCTGGGGAGATGCTGAACGGGGTAGGAGCCAACTGCTAGTGGTCGGAGGACATGGTCCGGATGAATTCGGAGAACTAGGGGTCGTGGAGGTCCAAGGAGCGGTGATGCATCGAAAATGGGGAATAGGGACAGGCAGAACGCTCTGTGTGTACCGACAGAGGGCGTAGCAGGAGGAGTTGGCTTGTGTTTAACGTTGCGCCCTCGGATGGATACACAACTTGGAGGCAGGATGCTGGCAAGAGAATAGGTGGAGGCGGCGGGAACGAGGCAACTTCCAGACATCGTACGACATGTCCTCCCCTTCGACGTCCGCAAGAACATGGGCAGCGATAATCGTCGCCCAACCCAATGCTCCAGTCGTAGAGTCCACGGATGTCGTTCGGTGAGTGCCCCGTGTCTGTCATAAACTTACTAAGTCGACGATGTAGATTTCGTATGGTGCGCGGCTTAAACGTCAGACATTTAGGGTAACACCGTCATCGACTCGATGAATTAGCCCGCAAATATTACGCTTCATCGTGTACACTACTAGAGTACGAGATGCGGAAGCTCGTTCATTTATGAGGCGACGTTATAATATCTCAGGAAGATACATCGACGACGGGGCGATTCAAGTGACTCGGACAAGCACCAATATGTACCCGCATACTCGGGTTTGAATTTCCTTTTTGGCAACCTCGACTCGGAGCTCCCCAGCATCGTAGAGATAAACTCGTGCGGCTCCTCAGGATACACCCGTCGGTGATACATCTAGGACAAGGCTGAACATTCGACTTTCCTTGGCGGCCCATCACGATGGCCCACTCAATTTCAATGCCACAAATAGAGGCGAGTCCTCCGTGTAATATATTCCCAGACCCATACTCGAGATGTACGATGTCCTTATCCATCGATATCAGCGCTCCATTGTCCATACCAAACTCGGAAATGGCGGGCAAGCTCTCGGGTACAAGCTGACCGCTCTATTATTGGCTCTCGGTCCGTTCGAGCGCACCTCCAATATGTTCCGCTCTACCACTCACTCGGTAGGAAGCCTCTCGAACGAGGACTACATTCCGCCTCGGAATCCAATGTAGATGGCCGACGCTACTTCCGCCGATGGCTGTCAACAGTATTGCGAAGAAGTGTTGCTCGCGGTAAGCACAAATAAGGAATTGACGGACGCGACCACTGACAAGGAGACGCCAGGAAAAGCGAACAAGCCTAGTTGCATATAAACGAGGCGACCAAACTAGGCTTTCATATATGGGATCTGGTGTTGCAGGTGAAGTTTATCGACTCGTTGATGGCTATGCAAGACGGGAGGTAAGCAAATCAACGCAAAAGCAACCGACGCTAACTGGCCTCCGTTCCCAGTGTTATCGGCGTTCTTACTCGAGATCCATCGGATCCAACAGCCAGCACTCGAACGAACGAACGCGAACGCGCATGTTCACTGTCCACGATCCCGCGCTGGTCTCAACCATCGGACGAACTCTGCGGCAGGACAGAAAAAGAAACAGTCAGCAATCCTCTAACGCCAACGCTCCTCGCCTCGCACGTTGCAAGTTATGTACCTCGCACGGTGTCCCCTCATCATGCGACGATGAGGATAGGAGAGAAAGGAAACGAACGCCGCCATGCATCAACGGGGCGAAGGCACTCGGCATCCCCTAGTCCGTAGACGCAAATGTACCCGCGCGTGCGTTCGATTTTGAGCGCGAGTCGAAGATATGAGACGAAATGAAACACGAAGACGAAATGAAGACGGCGCAAAAAAACGAAGTTTGAGGATACGACGACACGGCGAACGAACTAAATGCGGCGAGACGTTAACGATAAACGACAAACGGAATCATGAACATGGAGAACGGGCAGAACGAGAACGAGAATGTACATCTCAACGATGTGACCTTTCGAACACGGCCACAACATCGAACCACGAGCAACACCCTTCGCTTCACTGTACAGTCAAAGTAAAGTATGGGGTGAAAAACAGTCAAAGGAAAGGCGCAGTGGGACGCACCACCGCCACAAGGATATTTCACAGGTGAGTCTTGGCGCTAAACTCGTCTTGTACACCCCGTGCATCATCTTGCTCCTCGTCGTTCTCGACGTTCAGCGCTGGCCATTGAAAACTTGAAATTTGGAAGTTCGGCGGCCATACTTCGCATCGTCCTCGCCGCCGCATTAGAGTCTTCTCCCTCTTGGGGCTACACCACGACCCTCGATGCCCTCAACGTCCCGCCGTCGATGTTGATTCCAACTCTTCCGCTGCATCCACTACCAAAAAGACCCGTCTATATGAGAAGGCGATCTTTCATGCACATAGACTCAATTCCACCTGTCCCAATGACCCTCGCACGAATCAGCCTGGCCAACGTCTCTGCATAGGCACCAGGATGACCATGCTCGTGCGCGCCTAGCAGCACTTCCTCGAGTTGTAACGCTCTGGAAATTTGAATTCGGCGATGACTGCTTGAGCTAGAGCACTCACCGGCACCTACGAATTATACGATATTATGGCGCGAGACTGAAACTGGTTTCGAGCTTCGGCGTCGACGGAGCTTCAAAATGGGGCTCCTTTTTCAAGAAGAGATGTCGCCGACGTGACCTTTCAATGGATGATCACGGTTATCGGCAGGCAGTCGTTGATTGGGATGGTTTCGTCGTTGTATTCGTCTAGGACGGTCTCCTCCAAGGGCACGCTCGTCTCCACAACGGGTACTAGTAAAAAGTTGGCCCAACATCTGGCTGTCTACCCCGTCGCGAAACTGAAGCATCCGTGGATATCTCTGGTCTTTTCGGGACAACTACCGCCGAAGCGCGACAGATGTCACCTCACCATCTTCAGGGGCTCCTTCTGCTTTCCCTCGTTGTTGTCGTGGGGGCATCATGCCAAATCGGCGGCGGCTTCGTGTGAGTCTATCCAAATCAACGATTGCGACCGAACCAGTGGACCCACTCACTGCATCCCAAGCGTATGACACCGCAACGTGCTGGAGATCAAGATAGCGCCAACTTCGATGAACCCGCTTTCATGCGCGGCCTTGCGGAGACAAGACCTATGCAGGTTGATCTCAGTATCGCCACTATGGAATATACTGCGAATGCGACTTGCATCTTATGATATAAATCTTGCGACCAACTGATGGTCATGGGACGTCAAGTCCGCTCTATCGTCTCGTGCACGATCTCTTCAAGTTTGAACACTTCGCATCGATGGGGACTGGCATCACCAACCATCATCGAGCAGTTGGCGACAGTGCCACTCGAACATACACATGGAGTATGGGCGCTCAGGTTGGCTGATTGTTTATCGGTGTGGGGGCTCAAGCGCTCATCCTGTAGAAATCCAAACGAAGAAGCCCTTAGGCTAATTATACTTCAGGTCCCCCCTCCCTTCCGTTCTCAGGAAGCTGTTGGGGACGGAATGAAAGGCCACATATGTCGATGATTTATGTTCAAAATGGCCTAACATCAGATCAGTACAGGTTGTTCGGGGACGAAGCCGAGTTGGTGCTCGTTACGTCGCACTCAATGCCCATTAAGCCCCCGAATGATATACACAGGTGTCATTGTGGACCTCTACTTATCCTCGGCACTAATGAATCATACTCAGGCTTACTGTAATGTCTCAAATATAGATCAACATTTTCCGGGGTCCTTAGATTTGTTTTACTGTTGGCGCTAAGCACACCTACACATCGCTATCTTTATCTAACACGCTACGCCTACTTGTGTTAACGCCATTCGCTCATTATTCGTCAGAACAATCTCTTCATCCAATCAACCAGGCAACATAGACATCCGCACTCCTCGGAACCAAATCAATCAATCACTGTTGAGATCTCCACTGTTTGACGGCACATCATCTGTGCTCAAGAACCTGATTGCAGATACTGCGATAGAATGCCCAAATGCAGTCAATTTTGTCCCAACCAACACTCGATTTCAAGCCCCCTCCCACCTCTTTTAAAGGCTTCATCGTATGTAGCTACGATGACCATCAGATACCCTCTCGAGTCTCTGCTAGTAGCTCATACTCCACTTTCATGAGTCATGAATAGCCCGCTTGATGACTCTATTATATCCCTGGGTTTCGATCTGTGAGTGAAACACATATATTTGGCGAGTCTTACAACCTCAATCTTCGCCAGATGGTCTACGAAGGTGAGTTTGCTAGCCGCCGCATCGTAACGTTGGCCGTTAATATTTCGCCATAAGCTATATTGGGTCGCTGTATCAACTCTTTGGGTTTTTGATTACTTCCTTACCCTCGAAACGGAGGTTACTATCGCGTTCCTCAAACAAATAGATTGTTTCTCATCGAGATTTGATTCCTCAGGTAAACTTCGGGTGGAAGGGGAAGAAGTCAATGAGTTTGTATTATCTGTGCTCTACCATGCTTTCGTCACTAAATGAGTATCTAGTTTTCTGGTTCTTCATCCTTGTCCGTGATGATAACCTAGCACCTGATCGACCATACTGATGGCTGAATTAGAATCGTTATCTGGCACCCTGCTTCATCATAATCACCCTTACAGGCGAGTACTTTGGCAAATAGCTGTACTCTTTGGTGACTTATGTTCGCTACAAAGATCATTTTGCCGCTGCCTGGGACTTACAGGTGAGCCCTTCAATTTATTAACCGTCCTCGATCTGAACACTTTACATAGATGTGTGTATGCAAAGTCCCATCGGTTCTACCAAGACTGACTATTCTTTGATTTAGATGCAAACGATATGTGTTTATGGAAACACTAGAGACCATGCTTCTCACATTCACAGCAGAGGTCTTCCTCACACTCCGGTAAGTTCAGATTATCAGAGCAACACTGCACACCCCTGACATAGGTTAGGGTCTTTGCGCTTCTGAAGCGCAATAGAGCAGTTCCAGCCATAGCTATCATGATCCTCAGTTGGCAGTGGGGAATTGCCTTTTATGCCATGTCGCAAAGCTCGCAAGGAACTGTCCAAAATGCACTGCTGCTTTCGCGGCGTAGCATTCTTACAGAACTCCCAGTCCTCCCTAATACTGACCCCTATCACAGTGAGAGCATCCACATTTCATTCGCCTCGAAATTTTGACTGATGCATGTCCTAGTTTGCCTCTTCATTACGACCCTCACAGTGTAAGCAACCTCTTCATTAATATTGTAATCGCTCACAAGCAAACAGGGCGCCATGGGTCGAGGCTTATCTTTGCCTCAGCCTTGCATTTGATTCCCTCGCATTTATGTCAATCCTCTATGTCGGTTTCGTAGCATCGCGCCGCCACCATCTCGGTGCAGTATTGCGTGTCGTATACCGGGATGGTATTGTTTATTTCTTCGTTCTTTTTTCCTCAAATTTGGTGTGGCTTCTCCTGCTTCTCTATGCACGGGTGGGTATCACAGATTCCTCATCTACTCGCATTGACTGAAGTTGACCTCTACAGCCAGGCTTAAAGCTCATTCATAATCAGTGGGTTACAATCCTTACTCGCCATTATGACCAATCTCAAGGTTTCTTTCAAAATTCAGAGCGGCTATGGTGTACGTGCATCCGACTCAACATGTCTTGTTACTCAACCTTTCTATCATTTGCAGCATTTCATCGATCATGATCAATCGCATCACACTCAACTTGAAGGAAGCTAGCATGAAACAGTCTATTTTTACCTGGAGTACCCAGACTTTCCGACAGCTCAGCTTTACAGGCGATAATCATTCCACGGAATCAGACGATAGCAACGGCACCGAGCTACGCCCATTGCCCCGAGGCGTGTACATAACTTGAGTAAACCACCGATATGCAGTACTCTCACTTGTCGAAGCCCGTCCGTGGCACCAATTAGTCGTATATGTTATGATTTGTCACGCGGGGACGTCCAAGATGTTGAAGTTATTGTAGCGCCAGTCAGGCGTCAATGAGAGAAGAGATCGCCTTGTTCGCTAAGGGGCAGTACAGATGTCTACATGTTCCGAACAAAGGGAACCAGAAGACGCATTGTCCGTCTTATCGCTTGGGCTGGGGATGACAACACCAACACCATACTGGAGTTGAGAAGCTCCTTGGCCGTCGAAAAGGGCTGACGTCTCTTCGAGGGTACGGTTCTTTGTCTCAATGACGAAGAAGTAAAGGAATATAAGTTCGAAAGCCAACCAGCAACAGTACACGACCTGTATACATTCAAATAGTTGTTGAGCCGTCCTAGGAATGCAGTGGCGACGTACATAATATTTCCATTGGAGAGCATCAAGTGCAACTGGGTTGACATATTGGTTGAAGATAATTGATAAGGAGACAGCGAAGTTGAAGACCGTGAATCCTTTGGCGCGGAGTGGGAAAGGCAGAATTTCAATTGAGTATGAGATGATGAGAGGCGTAAAGGCAAGGCTGCATCAGAAATCAGCATGAACACCCTAGGCGAATATCAGAGAAAATGCATACTCGTAGGAAGCATAAAATAGGAATATAAAAGCAATAACTGTGTGCGCCGCGGCATGCGACCCATGGATGGCGAACTCGGCGGAGCATATAGTTTGCATGGTAAAGAAGATGAGCATGCCTACAGCCGAAGTCAGGAACAGGAGCCTTCGGCCCAAGCGATCGCACAGAGCAGCCGCGAGGAGCGCCCAACCCAAGTTCCAAATTTGAAGAATTCCGTTGATAAGGAGCTGGTCGGTGGTTAAGAGATTCACTAAAGGTGCTGAATGAGATCGATGAAAGTACGAACCTGCGTTGTTGGGTCGGTGATACCTATTGAGTCGAATACTTTGTTGAGATAGTACGATACAAGACCATTCCCTGACCATTGGGAGAAGAAAGCTAAGGCAACGATGATCCGCATGCGCCTTCTATTACCTGGAGTTGCTACGAGCGCTCTCCACCCCACACTTGCGGCGACCGTGTGATCAAAGTCCAGAGCGTTCTTGATCTCATGGAATTCGTACTGCACGAGAGGATCGTCCCTTCGTTCGCAAAGTCAGTTGGAGGTAAGTGTATCTTGATAGCCAAATGACATACCTGTTCCCGTCAGCATGGTAGTAGGCTAGAGTGTCCAAGGCAAGTTTGTCCTTCCCTTTGCTAATCAACCAGCGTGGAGATTCAGGACCGACCAGGACGAGGATCACTTGAAGTACGGCAGGGAGGGCCTGCAGGGCCGAGGGGATACGCCACGACGAGGTGTCCTTGATCTTGAATGTCCCAAAGGTACTCCACGCGGCACTACAACCGTATTACATTAACAGTCGACTCACGAAGAGATAGAATGGCACAGACATAGCGGCTCCCGAGTACCATAGGGAATTGTAAGCCGAAGTCAGAGGGCCACGATATGGGGGATAGGCGATTTCCGTGATCAGCATTGGGGCGGCGCTGGCTGCCAATAGCAATCAGTCGAGTTTGAGGTTGGGGAGAGAAGGGCCCCATACCACCGAACGTGAGGCCAAACCCGATCAGGAAACGTGCACCAATGAACATTCCAACCGACTGAGCTGCCGCCTGGATCACAGGAGCAACACACAGAATTACAGCACCAATGAAGACTGTCTTCTTGCGGCCTAGGCCATCGGCTAGATATGGTGAGAATGGGTACGCCGTAAGGGACCCTATATTCTACACAGAAATCACGTTGGAAGTGTCCCACTTGGTCGAGACAAGAAGTGAATATACCTGAATGGCATTTAAGAGGCCAAGCATACTTCCGGATGGGGAGTGGAAGTAGTCCTTCCATTGAGGGAGCGTCTGAAGGCCGTTTATCATACTTCCATCGTACCCGTTATTGAATGAGGTGATGAGGCTCAGAAACAAAGGGTTAGTGTGCATCGCGTTTTCATCACAGGATAATGCTTACAGGAGCGCAATCCACGCATGGAGGGCAATAAGGCTAACTCGGATTGTATTAAGCGAGCCATATATGTGATAGAGACTGCAACACGCTTACCGTCTATTGCTGTACCATTTCCGCCTGGGATCGATAAGGCGAGTATATCCAACATCGCCTGTGGTAGCTCCAACGGTCATTTTAACCTGGTTCAGAGTTGGGGTGGTCGCAAACTTCAACCTGAGTGAGAGCAGTGGTCCTCTGATATAAAAGCTCCCAGACTTGTACTAGGCACCAGCCGCCTGACCATGCACTATCTCGCAGGTTTCTCTGCCGGGGGCGTATATATGGTATTTTTAGTCCGAATTCACCACGACCGAAATACGGGGCAAGGCAAGTTGATTGGGTTTCTCCAAGGTTGCCCCGCTCTAGAACTGTTTGTGCACTACTGAATTCAGATCACCAACATAGTGTTTGTGCTGGAAGTCCGTAAGAAAGTGATTGATGTGGAGGGGAAACAGTAGACATACCGCTATCCTCTGATGTGTCAGGCATGGTGTGCGCCTAGCTCCACTAAAAATAAATACAAGCGCGGCACTGCTGATAGCCGGAGGGCATACCTGTTGTGGCGCTCAATCTACCGGAAGGGTTATGTGGCACTGCACGCACGAAAGAAAGTCTTGCTCAAAGGATAGTTCCTACTGTACCCTAACCAAAGCCGCCGGTGACGGGGATAACAATGAGGCATCGAGCTGTGGCACGATCAGAAGGTCCACAGAGACGACTACTGGCAATTGAGATCTGAAATATATACAGACGAGCCTGAACAATGTCGACGACCCTCCGCACACCACACTTGGAAACATATGGCGAGGCGGCGTGGATGATACTGTCGATTCAAGGGACCGGCCAGTGTGGTATGAACGTTGACTTGGAGTCACGGTAGCGAGGATTGGGAAGGGCACATTGTCTTTGTTCGGCGGGGGGTTCGTGTAGCTCCTGCAGCAGGTCCAAACTAGGTCAACGGAATCCAGCAGAAGGTGAGAGTACCCACTGACGATGCTGGCCGACCGACGGCGTCGTGAGATCCCATACCGGACACGACACCCGCCGCTGGATCTGGCATCACAGCGCCATCAAAACGAACGACGCCAGCCCACACATTCAACAAGTCCCCACCTCCACTTGCCTACCACACTCAACGCATCGGCACGGTTTGATGTTGCGTTGGTCCCGAGGCCTGAAGTTCAAGCTTGAAGCCGTGATATGGAGATCGTAGACCAATACAACAAAAAATGAGCGCAAACAATCGAGTGTCGCGTAAGCACTACCGTAAGTGGCTGGAATTTCGGTTGGAGATTTGGCTCAGGCTTCACGAGTCGAACGTTGAACGTTGACGTTGAGGAGCAGAATTTGACATTGGGGATTGTCGAGGGCCGTAACGAGTCAAATGTCCTTGCGAAGCATTGCTCCAATGAAAAATTCCGGCCACTTTGTCATTTGAGCTCTTGCTGTCCTCCTTACAAACTCGATGGTCACCGGACACCCCGCTTTGCCGCCGACTTCGGTGATCCTCTCGTCGGGGACACCTTTGCTTGTCATATTTGAAATACTCCAAATTCTCCTCGTCGCCCTCAGCTCTGGCCATAGGATGTATCTTCAGACCACAATGCAACGTGCCGCCAAGTAACGAGTACTCACATGGGAGTCTGGCATATCCGCCCTCTACATGTCTCTTTGAAAGAGGCGGCGGCGCGCCGTTATCTGGTACTCCTAGGGGAGAGTGTCTTCTCGCGAGAGCGCGGCCTTCGAGACTCGAAGTTCATTCGAGTTGAAATCCAAGTTTGGGAAGTAGGCAATTCCCGGTGTCATTTGGCGCCCGTATCAAGTTTTGTTGATTCAATGCTATACGGTTTCTTCAGGCAATAATTTGACAGTGATGTCTATCTTGGACGTTCGCATTGTGCTAGCTGTAGAAGCGGGCTTCGAGCGCACCTAACACGTCGACGTGAAAACTCAATGGTTCACTCCGGGGGTTGTGTACGGTTCAAATAGGCACAAGAATCATAATGAATTGGCTAGCTCCCCATATTCACAAAGCTACTCGACGAAGTAATGTACTAATGTGAACGCCTTAAGAAACCTTCAGGGACCATCCCGACTCTGTGTTGAGGTTTGTCCGGACTAGAGGCTGAGGTTGATGGGAATGCATCCAAGCGCGATCAAGCCATTCTAGATAGGATGAACAGTCAGAGTCTAGTAGTTATCTCTGGGGTAGAATCCTGTGCTTACGAAATTGTTGTTTTCACAGCAGACGGCCTGGGCGCTGCAGGAGGCGCCGCCGACACCGATGACAGTGAGGGGGGAGCAAGTGAGAGCAACAAGCACGTCAACGCTGCTGAGGACGATGCCGAGAAGACCAAGGATGGAAGTAACGCTGGGAGAATCAGCCTGATAAGGTAGCGCATGAGTGATGGTACCGACAAAACGCAATCGACGTGTATGTACCTTCTGGACAGAGTTGCAGCATTGGACAGGCCCGGTGGTGCACTGCGAGGCGGGCATAGCGGTCGCTGTAGTGACCGCAGTCTACAATGGAGAATAATTATCAGTCATCTTGGAACTACTGCTTGGCCAGGACCAACCTTAGTGACGGTCACAGTCTTTGGCGGAGTCGTCGTTTTGGTCGGGGGTGCTCCTCCGGGCGTGGCGGCTGCAAAGATGGTGGACGCAACAATTGCGAAGAGCAATGAAGAGGCGCGGGGGAACATCATCGTAGATATTTGCTGTTTGGGTAGTAGTTGGGCTTGTAAGAGTTCAACTGAAGAAACTTGGTATATCCGAGAGCTTTTATATGTTTGGATAACGGGCTTCGTGGCCGAATCAGCAAATTATACCACGGGTTCCATCCTAGTATGACGCGGTCGCACTGGATGCTGTCACCAGAAATAGATCTGATATTACGGGAGTGGAGTGCGCGTTGGGAATGTCGGAAGTGTGTAATTGAATGACAGAGGTGGGAGTGCCGTAGCGTATGAGGGCCATCAAAGCAGTAAAAAAGCAGACTCGGAAGACTCTGGCTGTCGAAATCTTTACAACAAAGTAGTGGGGCTGTCTCAATTCGTTGTGCACCCCAGTTGTAGTGGTGAGCATTGAGCGAGAGTGCTATAGAAGGGGGGCTTGATGCTGCAAACTGAAGGCTCCACAAATTGCTGTGTCCATCGTCCTGATGCGACGGGCGTGGTGTTGTGGCTGGCATGAGCCTCTGCTTCTAAATGATAGGCGGCTCCCTTCTGAGGCACCTAAACGCCAAAAAGGTGGGAAAGGACAGGAAAAACATATCATGAAGCACGTACGTACTATTAAGTCGCTGGAGCTTTGTGTTGTGCGTGACATGCATATCGTAAATCGACGTCAGCCATTTCCCATGACATATAGAAGAATCCGGGGCGGTGGACCGTTGGATTCCTCTGCCTCCTGGTGTATTCATACGGTACCTGGCTTTGACGTTAGGATACAAGATTCCTCAGAGGGAATCACTAAGCACAGGAATTTACTGCGTAGAATCGTGAACCGTAATATCACCCAGTCATGAGGCATCCGAGCTCCAGAGCCTCATGGTGTACACTGCAAGACCGAGTCATGAAGAAGGGGCAGAAGACAACATGCCCCACTTATGCAGGCGCAACAGAGAGCTCTACGGACCAACTGTGCCACTCAACCTTCACATAACGAAATATCGTGTGACGGTTGGTTAATTTGGGTGATGCGGGTGATTGATGCGTAGCCGACCGCATGTGCGAACGGAATAACGCTATGACCGAGACAGGTCCAGGGAGAATGGGAGAGTGTAAAGAAGAGGATTAGAAAGTTAAAGGAAATCAATGCTGTAAACGTTGGCTTGAGCTGGTTATCTTGCTTGACGGATTGACGTTACTTCTGAGATTTTGTCTCCAGCCCGATTACAACCAACCCAGAGAGAAGCGGAAAGCGCACCTGAACCAGTTGCGACGCCTCTCGTGCAGGCAAGCTTGGGCCGGGAATCTCAACCGTAACCGCGACGAGAGCATGTGCTGATTATCTTACACCAATATCGCATCCACCGCGGCGCGGACGGTCTGCGTGTAAGGATATCAAGCGACGAGATCAATTGAAAGACGATCACAGAACGTGGGAACATATATTCTCACGATCAGAACTTTCTCAAGTTTGGTGAGTCCTCGTCAAGTCTTTGTTTGACCATGACGGATTGCGATATCAGTTTGACCTTCCCTCCCAAATGTGCGTGGTTCAGACACATGCAGAAGCTGCTGACTGGTGCATAGATATCTGGTAGTCGATTGATCGTCACTCAGGACTGAAAGTTGATCCTCTTTGCGCAAACTCAGACCCCCTTGTGTTCAACTTGTTGAGGAACATCAGTGATATGTCGCCGCGGGGGATCTAGCAACAGTGGGAAACCCACTTAAGGCTTCCTAGGCGCTCGGCGTCGCGCCCCTAGGCCTAGTAGTATACTACGATGACATCTGCTGTATCGTCTCCAGGACTTGGGTACCCCCATCCAAGGAAAGAATCGGCCAGACCATCATCTATACTCCTATACTCTGTTCTCTCTGCGGTTCAGAATATATACATTCACCCCATCGCCGGCTTCAACCATCCACAACATTACGAAATTGGTAAGTCTCGTTAGCCGTTTTCTATGGTAGCTTCGGTCTGATCGAGTTTGATATCAGGCTGATGCTTGACCATGGAAGGACATCACAGCGCCTCGCTCCTCGCTCCTCATGGTCAGCCCCGGCCTGCGCCTCCCCGGGTCCTCTTCACATCGCTACGAATCTCGCCTTCACCGCCTTGGGCCCTTGGAACTCCAAAACTATCCACTGCCTCCTACCCTGTCAACCGCTGTCGCTATCTTCGTCGTCGTGATTTAGATTGACGCTGTTGGACACCGAACCGTCTCCTTGTCTCCGCACAACGTCCCCTCGGAGACGACCATGATGATACAATGATACAAACAATGAAAAGCGTATGTTGTTTCTCGAATCTGAATTTACGTGAATCTGCTAACTCACCGTTTCCTTAGAGCGAGCATTCCAAGTCCTTCCTTAGATCATAACCGTTGTTTATGAACTTGAACCACAGAGTAGTTCAGCTCACAGTAGCTCCGCCCCAGATTCTAGCGCAAAGGACGATCGAGATTTGAAGCATGGTATCAATATTACGAGGATCGTGCATCGTTTTGAAGATCCCCTTCCATTGCATAACAAGGATGCCGGGGATCAGTAACCGACTCGGACTCGAGCCTGTAGATACTACGACTACCTGACTGGGACACACCATATATCTCTTGTGTCGTCGTCCTTGTAAGTAGCTTGTTGAAGTAGCAGAAGTGTATGTGGTGTCTGTTGTATTTATTACTACTATCATTTACTACTATCATAAGTGGCCTCATGCGTGCTCTTACATCGCAAGGATGTTGGATACAGCAAGCCGTTAGACGGGCGCGCGCACTTGTGCCCCATTGTATATATCGGGAAGGACCCTGTATTTCGAACCACATGTTCGCGTACGTGTCTCCTTCACATCTCAGTGACCTAACACCACTGAGATGTGAGTACAACTCATCTACTATTCCATTCTCCCTTAACTCACCTATAGTAGATATCCCTTTATTACAGGTACCTATACCATGTACATAGTGACCTAACACCACTGAGATATATCCCTTTATTACAGCTATACTCCCACTGGTTTGATCTCCCACCTGAGGTCACACGCGGTTCCCTTCCCACTCATTCCCACTCGTTATCTCGCGCCGTGAGTCATCACGCGTGAGGTCGTATTCACCCCGTCTCGGCCCCGGCGTTTCATTAATTCTCGGTGATCCAGGGATTTAGAGCTACCCCTATCTTGTGGTCGCCTCAGGCATCTTACCTTCGCGCAAAGTTTGAATCACACAAATAGCACTGATCTCTGGTCAACTCCGGGAAGGCACATAGCCAAGAGTCGTGTATAACTCAGGTGGGCCCGGGTCTCATACAATGCTAAGTATCGATAACTAATTGTCCATAGCTACACAAGCTAACGAAACTCCACGCGAACAGCTTGGGCAGATCTCAGCAACGACATCGAGGGTCGTCGGAGATCTAGAGGCTGATGTTGACAGGGACGCATCCGAGAGCGATCAAACCGTGCTAAATGAGACAACCAATGAGTGGATTATCCTCTCTCAGGATGTGTGTGCTCACGAAGGAATTGTTTTCGCAGCAGACGGTCTCCGCGTTGCAGGACGAACCACCCACACCTACGGCGGTGAGGGGCGAGCAAGTGCCACCGATAAGGACGTTGACACCGTCGAGGACTATCCCAAGTAGGCCAAGGAGGGCGATACCGCTGGGAGAATCAGCCTGGAAATGTTGCATGAGTGGTGGAACAGAATAAATACAATGAACGCCTGTGTACCTTCTGGACAGAGTTGCAGCACTGGACAGGGCCGGTGTTGCACTGCGAGGCAGGGATGGCGGTCGTTGTGGTGGTCGCAGTCTGCAATGAAATGAAAATCGATCAGTATTTGTCCTGTAAAGGCCCCTCGGCACAACTAACCTTGGTAACGGTGACCGTCTTGGGCGGGGTCACAGTCTTGGTGGGAGGTGCTCCTCCGGGCATGGCGGCTGCAAAGATCGTGGACGCAACGACTGCGAAGAACAACGACGAGGTGCTGGAGAACATTCTGGTAGACGATTAGTTGCTGTTGGGGTGGTAGTTAGACTGGTAAGTTTAACTGAAGAAACTTGGTACGAACGAGGGGTTTTTATACATTTGAAGGACGCGCCTGGTACCGAGACGTCATGAATTCCATCCTTGCATGACGAGGTCGCGTTAACAAGAGGCGGAGTGGCTGTCACCCGATTTAGATTCGCCATTCAAACAAGTGGAGTCGTGAGTGGGAAATGACGGAGGGATGTGATTGGGTGGCTGGGGTAGAACGCGAATTGGGTGGACAGGCGATGCGATTGGATAGCTGGGGTTCGGCGAAGCATAAGTAGTGATGGCCGTCGAAGCTGTAAAGAATGTTGCTTCATTGATTTGGGTGGTGGCCGGTGGCGTCTTGAAAATGAAGCGTCCAAAATTAGATCCTGATGTTGGCATTTGGTCGTGGTCGCCGGGCGCTACAGAGGTATTGGCGAACACACCACGTAGGCGACAACAAACGGGGAGTGCTTGATACTGCAACCCGAAAGCCCTCTGGGCTCCAAGTTCCGACAGTCACGGTGGGCGATGAGCCTAACGTTATGGCCGCGATGATCTCCCGCTTCTAAACACAACCGGCTTCTGAGGCATCTACTTGCATCGGGAAAAGGATATCTGGAAGCAACACATGTCTCCTGAGCCCGCGAGTGTGACTTTCATGTTGCGGAGCGACATGCCCAGCGTAAAGGGAAGCTGATCCCTCCTGTGGTACCCTGATGAAGGCTACCCCATGGGCTAATGGGCCTCTCTGGGCTAAGTAGCTTGAAGCTTTCACTCATTATCAACGTCTGGGTTCGAACATCGAAGTTCAGCGGGAGTAAGCACTGAAATAAATCCACTGCGGAAAGAAAAGGAAAGGAAAACGTAGAAAGCGGAATCCTACCACGCGCACTGCCTTGGGTCGAATGTGGAGCCGACTCATGTATTCCGTGAAGTAAGCCATTAGGGACTGTGTCAGCGCTGAACTTAGAAACTAAAACCCTCCACGTATACTTATCGTTCGGACAGAGGTAACGCGCCAGTTTAGTGGGGGAAACGGCACAGAAATCAACTGTGGGCGCAGCGTCGCATCTGTGTGAGGATCGGGGTGAGTGGGAGACCGCAAATACCAGCGGCGTATGTGACTTGATCATCTTTAATTAGGCTGATTCGATGAGGAGAGTTAAGAGAAGTGGAAAGCGCACTTGCATTAAGTACGTAGCCTTTGCCTTGGAATCCGAGTCGGCACCGTGCAAGCTACATGAAAGCAAGAACAGTTGGAATCACCGCCGATTCTCATTACAGCTATTTTATCCAGTGCAGTCTCAGTTGAACGACCTACGTCTAAAGATATTGAGCGGTCAGAACATTGAACAAGGGTAACGTTGTTGGAAACCAGTGTCATAGTTCTGTAAAGTGAGCGTGTGAACATATATTCCCACTGTCACGATCACCTTCTACCCAAACCCTCGGTTCACGTCCTTTCTTTCTTCTTCATCTTCTTCCACCTCATCTCCCGTGCACGGAGGGGCCGGAGGCGATCCTCCCATTTCTGGTGAACTTGTCTGGTGAACTTGCGCCGTGTATTTCTGTCAATTCCCTAAATGCACCATTATGCGTTACCGGTTGCATATGTACCACTTACGAACTTTAAATTTGTCGACCTCTTGTCGTTGAAAATCCGTTTCTGTTGCAAGCAGCCCATTTTTCGCTTTGATCAGTATCTACAACAAGAAAGTATCCCTACTGGTGCACCATGCTTGCTTGCAGTTGCACTCATGACTTGAAATTTCAACGGCAAAGCCTCGAGCTTAGAAGGTACCATTGTTCGGTCTACGGGAGAGCACCGGTGTACTACGGGAGGAATGTTTAGAAGGGAGTCGTTGTCAGCCTCTCCCGCCTCATCAGAGTTCGTCTATCCACCATCGTTCGTCGTAGCTGTCTTGACTTACTGCCAGATTATATATCGGCCAGTTTCTTTGGGTTTCCTTGATTAGTCGGCCACCTCTGTCGCCAGCAACGCTTCCTAGCGCTGTGTTGAAAATCCCCTCGAACATTCATTTTGATTCGCCGAAACTATACCAACTCGCTCTTGTCCAATTTATTACTGGCAAGAAGAACGAGGGGGTAGCGATTCGCCCACGGGCTGAACCCATTGTGAGTCGGTTATGTATCATACGATGAGGCTTACAGGGAGGGCGTTTGGGTTCGCTATCAATCGTCACCTGGTGCAACAGCAAGGAATCCAGGGACACTTATTCAGGAGCGTCGCTAATACTACTTCACACCTGCCCGCGCGTGCTATGGATTTAGAAGCACCATTGGTCCTAGATAAGTATAATGATTTGTCGCTTCTGCCTGAGGGTAGGCACACAATTCCCACCACGTAGTAATGGCCATTGACTTGTATGACAGATCCACTGACAATCGAAGTTAGAACGACAATGGTGGGCTATTCATTTCATTTGATGACGAGAACAACACACATTCATATGTAAGTGATGTGAAATCAGACCTACATATGTAAAGCGGTATTCTTCGGAAACATTCTATGGCTCACCATAAGGACGATATAAACCTCACAAGCGTGCAATTTCTCGTATTGTCGCATCCTGCAACAACTGTATGCCGGCAGACATCCTCCTCATCCTGATTGCTCTGGTGCTGGCGCTAGCTGGCAGCTATCGATGGCGCACAGTTAAATTACCTCTCCCACCGGGCCCGAAGGGATATCCTATCATTGGCAACCTGTTCGATATGCCCTTCAAGGAACAATGGGTGATATATCGCGATTGGTGCAAGCAGTTTAGTAAGTGGCTCAACAATTCAGTGGAATCTAGCATCAATACAAGAGTCCAGACTCGGACATTATATACCTTCGCGTTTTCGGTACCCCGATCGTCGTGCTCAACTCGCAGAGAGCGGCCAATGATCTCTTATCGGTCCGATCCTTACTTTATTCTGATAGGCAAGTCCCGTGTGTTCAGCTGCAGTCTACGAGCTCTCACTTCGAGACAAGGCCCGTTAGCACGATGATCAATGAACTGTAGGTCGAGGATAAAATATGTCCGTTTTGGCCCTGATTTCCATCTAGCTTAGGTTGGGGCATGATGACAAGTCTCCTGCCCTACGGGCACGCATGGCGTGCTCGCCGTCGCGCATTTTGGCAGGAATTCAATCCGGACAGATCACTCAATCATCGCCCAAAGCAGCTGTGGTTTGCTCGCGATCTTACTCGTCGACTACTGAAGACACCTGAGGAGTTCCTCCATCATATTGACTAGTAAGGATACCGATTACTGTACGACCAGAGCCCCCTCTTACGTTGTAATTAGCACCCTCGCGGGGAGTATAATCTCCGTCGCGTACGGCATAAACGTCCGGCCTGAGCATGATCTTAACATAGAGCGCGGACAAAAGGCACTCCGTCAACTTCAGAAGTCCGCAATTTCTGGGACTTACATGGTCGATCTCCTACCGATCTTGAAGCACGTCCCGAGCTGGGTGCCAGGGGCTGGCTTCAAGGGCTATGCAGAGAGGGTGCAGCCGGACACTGTTGCAATGATCAATGTCCCATATAACGAAGGCTGCCGATTGATTGTGAGTACGTGTTTCATAGTGTCTCTCCAAATTTACCGTCTATTGTGACTCTTAGCAGGGAGGAAACAGTGAACCAAGCTTATTATCCCGCAGCCTCGCGAGAGGTGGTCACAGCATTCAAAATCATCCCGATACGGACGTAATCAAGGACGTGGCATCAGTCGCGTATGTCGGTGAGTTCGGACAATTAGCTAGATTGATCAGCAGGCCTGATCCAAGGTCGATTAGGTGGGGCAGAGACAACACACGCAGCGCTATCCTCGTTTGTCGCCGCCATGATTCTCTATCCAGAGGTGCAAAAGAGAGGGCAGCAGGAGCTAGAGACGTTCGCCCCCTCCCGACTTCCAGTGTTTGAGGATCTACCACGTATGCCTTATATCCGGGCGATCATGCTCGAGGTATTAAGGTCTGACCCCATCTTTTTATTACCCTTGTAATTTACATCGATCATATTCAGGTGGCAAGCTGTGCTGCCTTTGGGAAAGTTCATCTTTGTCTATCGGATCGGTCATCTTCTTGACAAACAAGCTATAGGTCTTGCTCACCGCCTCACCATGGACGACGAGTATAAGGGGTATTTCATACCGAAAGGAACCATCGTCTTCGCGAATATTTGGTGGGTCGTCAGTTAACTTTCTAGAGTGGTTCTCTCATACTTTCCATACGTATTTTAGGGCCCTCTTGAGGGATGAAGAATATTACCCCGATCCCGACACCTTCAATCCAGAAAGGTTTCTGAAGGACGGGAAAATCGACCCAAAGTTGAGCGACCCCATCGCCGGTTTCGGATTTGGGCGAAGGTTTGTACAGCCTATCCTCAAAACTGCTGCATTGCATGCCTCAATTACTACATACTACAGGATATGCCCAGGCCGGTTCTTCGCCATGGACTCGCTGTGGATCTCCATAGCATCGATTCTCGCTAGCCTTAATATCGAGAAAGCGAAAGATGAGCAGGGGCGAGTCATTGAACCAGATTTTCAATGGGCTCCTGGGTTCTCAAGGTACGCGATAGCAGAGTTTTCGAATGTTCCGCTGTGGAATATCTACATTCTTAGGCAAATGGTCCCATTCAAATGCTCTATCACACCTCGTTCTGCGGAGGCCACCAAGTTGATTAGAGACTCTGAACTGATGTAGATTTAGTTGCATTGATTCCATCGGCGCTTGTGCCAGTTCACCGACTCGTCGTACGCCACAGGTCACCCATTTGTGCACGAAGGGCGTTGGGCGCCGGAATTGACTGATGTTGTGAAACGGTCCCGTCGAAATTAGCCTCGGGTAGATGAATCCATACTCGCATATTTATATACGTAGCTTCTGCAACAGTCGACGGCCTCCTCCATTAGAGACACCCTTAACACCCCCGCTTTGTAGACAAAGGCGCATGCCCAGCCGCCTCCTCTCCCCAAGTGTTCCTGCACAAACGCCAATTATAGCTTCCAACCGCCTTTCCACAGCCTCAAGAGGTCGTCGGGGTCGTATTTCTCCTTTACAGCTCTCATCTTCCTGACGTTTTCATCTCCGTAACTCTCTAGAACACGCTGTGTTCCCGATGCGTAGTTCGCGTAGATGAACTCAGTCAACAGCCCGCGTTCTCGCGCCAAATCCGTAGACACCTTGAGGTACTCTTGGGCTTTCGCCTTTGCGAAGGCACTGTCTTCAGGATTCGACCAAAAGACAATAGTGTGCATCACTGCATGCAGATCCTCATTAGTACGCTAAGAAAACGGTGGATCTGAACATACAGAAATGGTCGCCGCTCACGGCGGAGAGATTGAATGGATTTCCGCCATGTTTCTGTCCCGCGAAAAGCATGCCTTCGTTCATAGGCTGCACATTAACCATCCAAAAGACGCCTGGACGATCATGGTACGGTTCAAAAATCTCCCTTCCTTTGAGGTGGATATCCCAAGGCAGTTCTGTATCAGCCCGGAAAGCCAGGGTGAACCACTGCGAATATTGACCCACGGACATCGACTTATCAACTTCAGCGGTGAGTTCGCCAAGATCAGCGAATCTCGTTGTACTTTCTACTGTTTCGATGTCTTGTAGTCCGTCAAAGAGTGGACTGGGATATTCGATTGGAGCGAGGTAGACGACGATCGCACCGAGACTGTATCCCTTCGTAGCGGGGTTCCACCCGATGCCAAAACCCATCATGCCATGCGGGTCCGTCTTGAGTCGATTGGTAATCTTGACTGCTTGCTCGCAAAGCTGAGGACCTGCGCCAATGGGATAAGTGAGGATACCACCCCAAATTTGAGAGCGCGACATCGTGGGCAGCAGAAATCGGGTCACTATCCCGTAGTTGGTACTCCCGCCTTTCAATGCCCAGAAGAGATCCGGGTGTTCGATATTGTTGGCGTGCGCAATGGACCCGTTAGAGAGAACAATTTCGTAGTCGAGAACATTGTCGCTCGCGAAACCGTGTTCCATCGATAGGAAGGATATGCCACCTAGCATAACGATTATGAGATCATGGTTCAGTATCACTCCTATGATAAACTTACCTCCTAGCAGGAAACCGCCGACGCCGACACTCGAGGCACGGGCCCCCATGGTATGTAGTCCATGCGGCTTCAGAAACGCGTAGACTTCTCCCCATGTCAACCCGGGAGCGATAGAGACCGTCTTTTCTTCGTCGCGCAACTCTATCACTTTCAGACCCTGTAAGTCGATGGTGAATCCGTTTGGACCGATATTGGACGAGCCTTCCCAACTCATGTGCCCGCCTGAACGAACGGCGAATTCGCACTTGGAAGAGGTAGCAAGTTTCATGATAAGGGCCACATCTTCAGTAGTGGTTGGAGATACGCGACAAGCCGGGCGCTGTGCGGCTTGCTCCAGGGAGTAATAGGTAGAGGATTGGGCGGCGTATTGGGGTGAACCTGGGTACGAGACCGTCGAGGAAGTCAAAATGACTTCAAGAGCATTGCACTAAAGGATGAACAGGTTACGATCAGTCTAGATGGGAGGTCTGGAACGGGCGTACACATTGATGTGCTGTTCGTTGTATTCTTTCCCCGAAAGTGCGAGGAAGGTGTTGCGAGACCGTTGAGTATGTTGCAAAGGTAAGCAGAGCAATGGTTAGAGTGTACATGGTGTCCGACAGGGACATAGGGAGCCAGAATCCATCGCATTTAAATATCTATGCATGAGGCCGACGGAATTGAGGAGTCGCTAGTAATTGACGAAGCGCTCACACGACCGCGCTGTAAAGGATGTTAACCTGCTATAGATAACGTCTTAGACAGGTCTCGCTGTACAACGATGCGCACGGTGGCGAAAAAAGGCCGAGAAAGATTTCCACACGGAATGTGAAGCACTTTGGAAGGTGTTAGAGCTCGATATTCAATGCTCTGACTTCAGGTTCTTTAGTTCGCTGGCGTTAAGCTCTGAGTGAAAATGGGAACCGACTTTACCGTAACAGGATATCGTGCAGGTGCTGAGCGGTGATGGTGGTAGGATACCTCAGATTGATTCTGCGTGATCACTGATTCTCCTCGTATTTGCAACGTGTAGTTACAAAGGCGTGTCATCGAAGACATCGAAGTCTAACCCCCAATTCTTACTCGGATTAAACACGCGCTGAGGGGGATGCGACGTTGCGGCATTCTCCAAGCGGTCGAACGCTTCTTTAGGGAGCGCGGTGACTATTTCATACAAATGGTCGTGAACGATGAAACAGGGGTTCAACTATTAGAAGACGCACCTTTGAAATTCTCTTCAACTCGCGATGCGTGGACACTCTTCGGTAATACGATGGTCTAGGAGTCGTGTTGGTGAGAAACCAAGTGCGTCAATTCAAGTACATACCCCTCTTTGGATGTGCCAGGAGATAATCACCTGCGCTGGGGTAATGCCGATCTCAGAAGCAATGTCTTTGATCTAGTAACAAGGTGAAGGTGGTAAAAGAGAAAAAAGTTGCTCAAACCCCTACCACCGGGACAGACAAAGTCTGCTTGACTTGTTCGGAGCTTCCGAGAGGAGAGTAAGCTTGGAGAACGATTCCATTGTCCTTGGACCACTTCGGAAGAGCGAGTGTCAGAAAGTGCATTGCGAGTAGTGCCTGATACAAACCTTGAGAAGCTCGGGCTGAGGATTCCAATAGTTGAGCTCGACCTAGGTAAAGGGGGTAATGCGTGGGTTGGTAGGCTCGCAAGGGTCGGCTTACCTGGTTGACGACTGGCTTCACTTTGAGTGGATTCGCGGTAAGGTTTTGCATCCTAGAAGGTGTCATGACTGACCAATCCGATTGTGCAAAGGAACATTAATAGGCAAACCTGCGAAGATTAAAGCTAATAATGGCGTCAGGATCCATGTTGATCCAGAGTCTAAACTGAGGTGCTCACTTGCTGACACCAATATTTTTTACTTTACCCTTGACCACCATCTCCTCAAGCTTCTGCCATGTTGGGTAAGGGTCTGCGGTCATGTCGCGATCGTATTTGGTGCCGTCTTTGTGAAAGGCAACTGGCCTGTGAAGCGCATCAACACTGGGAGTCGATAATGTGTATGACGAGGACTCACCAATGAATGATATATAGGTCAAGGTAATCAACACCCAGGTGGGACAACGATTCGTCGAGCGCTGGTTCAACATCCTCAGGGGCATGGAATGTGTTCCAAAGCTAGGTCAGAATGTCGTAAGTGCGGTCTTCGTGCTGCTGCAATCATAGATACCTTCGAGGTGAGCCAAACCTGATCTCTGGGGACCCCACTTTCTTTGAGAGCCTGCCCAACCTCCTGCTCGTTCTATGCACAATTTGGGTCATCTACAAGTGGCTCTAGAAAATAACAGATAAGTACCCTGTAGATCCAAGCCCCGTCTATATGTCTGTAGCCTGCTTTCAAAGCGACCTGAAATCTCATTTCAACGTGCAATTTCAAACTAACACCGAGAATTCACGAACCTTGACGGCTTCACCAACTTGATCCTTCTCTGCCCGCCATACACCAAGCGCAACAGATGGTATCTTGGCTCCGGTCGAGAGTGTAAAGTGCGACGGCAGTCCGCCCATAGTACTAGAGTTTCGGCCATGGCATCCTCGTTGAAGGAAGGCTGGCTTTGGTATGCTGAGTAAACCGCGCACAAGCATGTATGTTATGGTGAATATTGCGAGTAATCGGAACGCGAGTCCCTTGAAATAAGTCTTTGCGGATTGATGGGAGCTATTCTCCTTGTTTCCGTCTGCCTGCTCGACGTCAACGTCGTTGGGCAGCAACTGATAACGGGTCATGGTGGACTCTGAGAACATCGTTATTTGACGATTACCAACCCAATGTGGAAGGCCATCACGCGGATCAGGGGTCGACATTGGTGCTTCGTGCTTCGTGATGCAAATAGGACCTAAGTTTGAAACTAAGTACATTATTAGATGCCTTCTACAGTATAATATACAGAGTGATGTGCAGTATACAGTTCTATACAAAGGAGGGAAAACCAAGCGGAAAGGTTTAGGGCTTCAATAGAGGTCGGAGTCGCTCCAGCAGAGACCCATCGCCAAAAAGTTGAAGGCGGGCGAGCCTTTTCTCCTGGATTTCTTGACTTATCGGCCGGGGCGAACCATCATCTGCCACATCATACAACACGACATCTTTCGCTACCACGGGCCCACCCTGAACGACTACCGCCTTCAACAGTTTCACAGACTTGCTGTCATCACCATCGTCCCATACATTGCATGCGATATGATGCACCGCTACCTTCCTAAGGAACGATGCATTCTCAAGGTCCCCTGTCACTAGCGCTCGGAGGTATGCACCAAGCACCTGAGTGTCTCGCTCAACGGGATATAAGTATTCTCGGAGGCTGCCACTGATGATGTCTCCAAGCGAGGGGCGGATGTTCTTCAAAATATGGGAATAATCGCTCCATAAATGTCTCCGGTAGTCGAGGGGATACCGCATCGACGTAGGCGGGAGGAGTAGTCGAGCGAATGTGGGATGAGAGAAAGATATGGCGTCGTACAAACCGACGAAGTCCTGGTAATACTGATAGAAAGGTGTTCCGGCTCCCAGAAAGCGTGCAGCGACCTCCTCAAGATCGCCAACCTCGCCAATCTCCCTTCCCAGGCCGTTCGAAGCGGATAACGTATACGGCCTCAACAAACTGTCCATCAATTTCCCGACCTCTCGATCCCTGAAGACTTCGTCAGAAGAATCGTTATGCACCTGTCCGTGCTCCAACATGAACACTTTCATGCAGCCAAACACGGCCTCCTCCCTGCTCATCGTGAAAGAATCCAATTTGTACTGGGCTAGAATACTCCGCTGCACCATTGCCAGCAACAAAGTCGATCTAGTGACCTCTGTTTCCGTAGCATCCCACGACGGAGGGAGACTTTGGAATACCGCGGAAGATCCGGAACGTAGCAGGTGGCTCAATGGCGACATCGCCCAGTCACGATCGAGAGGTAAGCCTATAGTTTCTGGTTTACATGAAAAGGCGGTCGCAGCTGACGCAAGTCGCTGTGTAGTCGAGACGGATATCGACTGTGTTGAAGGGCGAAGAGGGCCGATGTAGACATCTACTTTTGGACGCACCATGTGCGAAAGGAATGGTTGAAGGATAGAGAGACCGCCCCTCTCCCATATCATGGTTGGGATGTCGAAGCCAGACGTGAACTCTCTGTTGATGACGCCCGCGATGTCCTTCAGAATTTCCAAAGCATACTCTTCGTCTCCCTGTACCATCCTCCCAAGGATAGTAAAACATTGGGCAAGCCACAAGTCATCGGTAACGTCAGGAAGGCGTCGAGAGACTTGGAGATACGCGCGAAGGAAGCTCGTCAACGGGCGGAAATATACCGAAAAGTACGGCGGAAACTTGCTGATGACATCGAGGGAGGATGTCCAAGACCACAGTACATGGTTTACCAATTTGGCAGATATATCAGAAATCGGGGAGAATGGGAGTAATAGATGAGGCTCTGCCGTAGGGCCTTCGGACAGGGGCGGCGCGCAAGCCACCCATAATCGCAACGCAGCAGATAGCACCGACGCCGTATTCGAGATGCCATCCAGCCACGCCAAACTCGGCTCGGGAAATTCGGCTAGAGCCATACGCATGCTATCTGTAGCCAACGAGATAACAGCACGCTCTTTGCCCAGCTCAGAGTTGAACCCTTCCTTCAGAGCCGCGATTGCGCTTTCCCGTTCGGCAGTACCGCCACGAACAGCGTTGACCTTCGACCCTTCAACCCAGGCTGCCTGCGCATTCCACAATGCCGCCCATGCGCCGTACTCTTCTTCTTTGGCTTCCAAAATGTCCCTAAATTGGAGGATATCATCCTTCCAACCCCATCCAACGACTTGACTCCACAGAATTTCATGTGCGGGGGTCGTCCGGTGCGGGTCTGTGGCGCAAACTATCCACCCTTCAAGTAACTCTAAGTAAGCTCTGCACAAGGTTAAACAATCCTTTCGTGCTGGTTGGTCTGCAGCGTGTGACAAAATATATCTCTGTAGGATATTGAAGTGGGCGTAAGCTGTCGTGGCAATGCTTGCGTACAAGCCGTATGAGGCGAGTGTTCTATATAGGCGGATGGTTAGAGAGAGAAGCCTAGTGGCTAATTGAGAACCAAAGGGAGAGGTTGGAGGGAGTGTCGTGATAAATCGTAGGAGTGCATCGGCTAGTTCAACGATGGCAATTGCGCTCGTTCGCGATGCAGAAGCAAGGGTGATGAGAAGTTCCAAGGCAAGAGACTGAGGGCCACTAATTGCGTCAAAAGCGGTGTCGTTCGTGGGTGTTAGAGAAAGGAGGAATTTTTGCATGACGTTAGCGAGTAGCTTGGGCGTAGTAACTATAGAATCCGCTATCGAATTATTCTCTTTCCCGAGACGATGGACGACTCCTAAGAGTTGTATCAGAGATTCTTGTGGCAGGGCGCCTAGCGCAAAGATTTCCGATATCTTCGGCAGCAGAAAGTCAAGAGACAATGTCGAGATCGCTGATTTTGTAGCTTCGCTGGGAGACAGTCGTGACGATGGACGTTGTTCCCATTCGACGTCATAGTTGCCGGTATTATTTGTCTCCCAACCAACCAGACATTCCCATATTACGTCGACAGCTCGAGCAGCAGGGCTACCCCGTTCGCTTAGTGCATTAATGCCTGCCGCAAGGATCCGTCTCCTCAGTTCCTCTTCCTTGCCACGTATATCAGTTACGTCGACCCCCTCGCACGCCGATTGCCCCCCTAGAAGGCGTGCAAGCCAACGAGCAATGCCAGCGAGCACGCCCAACATAACTGTCCGTTGAGCAGGGACAGTGCTCCGTGTTAAAAGAAAGACATCATCGAGAGTATAGCCAGCTCGAGAACCCTCCGCGTGATGATGGAGCCCCAGATGGGTCGGAAGTCTTGAGGATTGTAAAGCGGGAATAGGCGTGCCAGTGAGATCGAAGCGAAGAGACGACGTTGAGAAGGAAGAGGGGTCGTCCTCCATCCACGCTAGGGATGGATCGTTGGGTGGCACTTGAGGAAAGTAACGCCGTCGAATATATTCTGGCGTGCCTTCTTCTGGCTCATCGTTTGAATTCTTCATCTGTGGTTGTTTCCACGTCCCGAGTGATATTGGCTTGTCACCAGGACTTTCGGATACATCAGGAGGGGGCAGCAGCAGGAGTGGTGCTTTCTTTCGAGGAGATGGGGGTGCAGACTCGTAAACATGGACATCGTCTGGAGTCAGTTCAGCAAAGCGAAGCTTTCGGTTCTCGGCGCGGCTGCTTGGGCGAGTTGAACTAGTTGATAGAGCAGGAGGTGGAGAGCCAACTGCGAGCGTAAAATTTATGGCGAGATAAAGAAATGGACGAGTTCCGCACCTCTTTTGAGCGGAGGCCTTCGTTCCTCTAGCGTTGGAGACGTCAAAGGGACTGCGAAAAACCTCAGTGGCGAATCCGTGTGATCGAGAAAGTGCACTCACTTGGATCTAACTCATCTTTTGAGTTCTTCTGACGAGCTTCTCTGGCTTTCCTCAGGATATCACCGACACCACTGCCGAATCTCTGCATGATCTCGTTGATCTCCTCTTGTCGCTCAGACTCGGACATATTCTGAACTCGGGTCTCGTTCTCTCTGCTAATCTGCTCTCTCCAATCCTCCGCATCTGCCTTCCGTGGTATTACTGGAGGTGGTGCAGCTTGTCTGATCGTCGTGGCATCACCTTTTCGGGCGTCGTCTCGTCCCCTCGCAAAGGCACTTTTCGACCGATGCTGAACGGGGGGGAATCCAGTCTTTCTTGCAGATGATGATGGAGCATTTGGCTTCGAAGAGCCACTGTTCTTGCGCTCGAATACAGACCCGATCAGTGACATGAGATCTGGGACGAAGTGGTCGAGTTGCAGAGAACCCCTGTCTCATGCATACACGTGACCGATATGCCCAAATTGGTTGATCGGCGATTGCCGAGGTCACGTTTTCTACCAGTGCTCCTCCTCGACCGAGTCGTCGAAGTGCGCGCGCCGTTCCTTAAGGCCTTGAAGGTGGCCGATTGTCACGCTGGCCTCGTCTTTCTTCAATGTCAACTCTGGCCGCTCACCACTCATCGTTTCAAGCGGCCTCACCCGAACTACTTCAGCCCAGGAGGCCTCGTGCTGCGGCACCCGAATCCGATGTAGAGCCGTCTGAGGAATGGAAACGGAATATGAGACACAGGATAGAGGATGGACTGCGGGATATGGTTTACGATGCCCAGAACAACTACGAGTCTAAAGTCAAGCAGAAACCCATGTCCAGTCTCCTGCGCGAGCAACTGGCCCAAGAGCATCAGGCAGCGATGGCCGAAATCAGAAAGTTGGCCCAAGAGCAGTTTCAGGTTGAATTGGAGCGCGAACGCCAGGAACGACGCTGGGCTGCTGGGATTGCACTGACCCCTGGATGGGACGAGGCCCTCAAGCAAGAACAGCAGTCAATTCTCGATACCATACAGAAAGATCAGGCAGGCAGGCTCGACGATCAGCCGATTCAAGTGTCACCCCAGTCCCCCAATGCCCCCTTCTCTGCAGCTTACTACACAGATGTTTCCAGGCCGCCCGTACCCATTCCTGACCCCCCTCCACGAAGAGACACGCGGCCTACGACCTCGCTTCTTTCCGAGTACGCACCTCGGCGGGACACGCGCGAGCAGAAAGAGCCATTTCGCGACCGCGATACCATGTCTGTGCGCTCTGGCGACTCAGGGTATGTGACCGGCACGACGATGGTCGACGAGCCAGACGAGGTGATACTGCGCCCGAAACGACGATCAGATGCCTCTTCGTACATGGAGCGCCCGACAGAGGACATCGACCGGCCACCAGAACCGGTGGGGCGGCCCATCGAACGCCCCCTCGGACGGTCTGTATCGGAGCGACATGCCAGCTCACCGCCACGCGTGCCCGAGTTCTGGAAGCCGTCGATCTCCCCCGAAGAGGATCTCGCTTCTGCGCGGCCGTACCAGATGAATAGAAGGGGCAGCACAGCGAGTATGAAGTCCAACAACTCGGGCTCAGCTAGTTATCGCGCGCCTTCTACGAACCCCATTCCCGAGCGCATCAGAGAACAAGTCGAGATTGACGGTGATCGCGAGCGTGAGAGGGAGAGGGAACGTGAGAGGGAGAGGGAACGGGAACGGGAACGGGAACGGGAACGGGAGAGAGAGCGGGAGCGGGATAAAGAAGCTAAGGATCGCTCTAGGACACTGGAACGGCAACCAACGTGGGTAGAGAAACCACGGGAGAGGGAGAGGCAAGAGCGCCCTGAAGTCCGGCAAGGTTCAACGAGTGAGTCCACCCGCTGTTTCGCGTCCATATACTCACGCCATATATACGTAGACACTCTGCCGCGCAATTTCACTCGGCCCCCTCAAACCGTCGAGGAGTTAGAATTACAAAGTATGCAACACACGGGGGCGTACAGTAGTTGGTTCTCTGACCCCAGCGCTAGGGTAGCGCCGCCGCCTTCGGCCTGGGTAGATTCCGCGGATTACTCCCCCCGCGTCACCGATCAGCGCTATCAGACCTATCGCTCAGCATCCCGGCCCAGCGTTCCCGATGAATTTGACTTTAGACTACCGCCAGATCTCACTACCGCTATAACTGAAACTCGGCCGTACACTCGCACGCCCTCGATAGGGACGTCCGACCATCCGTCATACTTTGGCGATCATGAGACAGATGCGAGGCTGGTCAGCGCAGCGACTGGCCGTCGGGCTTCCCTATCTTCTAGATCTCAACCGGGGATGCTATCCAGCAAGCCCTCGCGGGAGTATTCGCTCACGATGGAACAGGCTCGACAACCTCTCTCATCGCCGTCCATCGGAGTGCCGAAGCACTCTCCGATCAACGACGATGTGCGCTTCCAGCCATCCAGCAGCACTCGAGACCTCCTGGATGACACTGGCTCTCTACGGCGCGCATCGGTCAGCGAATCGCCCGCTGCCCCTCGCTCTGCTTCCGCGAGCTACGCGACACAGAGTACCGCACGCCCTCCGCCTGCCTCACCCAACGGATATGGCTATCCTGCGACTGCAAGCAATCCCGTGCCCATCACAGGTCGCTCCAAATACGATCCATACGCTCGCTCGAGCCCCAACTCCAGGGATTGGAGCAACTCGCCGCAGTCTGGCGATGCTAAAGGCGACGTCGGGAGCTTCACGCAGTACGGGCAACCTCCGATGGAGACGCGCCGCCCGCTCAGCAGCCGTCCGTCGCTGCAGAGCTTCCGCCCGGAGCTACCGGTGCTAGCGGCCGAGGAGGAGATGAGCGACGACATGGACATGGAACCCATCCCTGAAACGCCGTACCAGCATGCGCGGCATCGTGGCAGTGACGCGGATCTGCGCCCGTACCGTGGCGCCCCTTCCGTGGACAGGTACAAGGAGGCCAGGCGATTGGAGGAACAGGTTAAGAGGGAGGAGGAGGCGAAGCGGGAGGCGAAGAAGAGGGAGGAGGAGAGGCTTGAAGCCCAGCGTCAAGCGGCGGCCCAAGAGAGGCAGAGGCGCAGGGAAGAAGAAGCGAAGAGGAAGGTGGAAGAGGAAGAGCGCAAGCAGAGAGAGATAATGGCGGAGTTCAAGCAGAGAGCCGAGGCCGTAGCGGCGGAGGCAAGACGAAAAGCGGCGGAGCGGGACCGCGCTATGCAAGAGGAGTTGGACAGGCTGGAAGCGGCAAGGCGGGAACAATTCAGGAGGGAAGAAGAAGCCAGGAGGGAGCAATTCGAAAGAGAAGAAATGGCCAGGAAGGCAGAGTTGGACAGGCTCGAGACGATGAGGATGCTTGCTGAGGCTGAGGCAGCGAGGGAGGAGGAACGGAGGGAGAAACTGGCAGAAGAGGCTGCAGCTGAGCGTCGGCGGGAAGAAGAAGCGGAGCAGCGGCGTGCCGAAATCAAGCGCAAGGAGGGTGAGCTTGCTGCTAGGGCCGCTGAGGTACGACGGAGGGAAGAATCGGAGGCGAGGGCGAGGGCGAAGAAGGAGGCGGATGCGGCGGCGGCGGCAGAAGCGAGGCTCAAAGAGGCTGAGGTCAGACGGAAGGAGGAGGAGGCGAGGAAGAAGGAGGAGGCGGCGAGGAGAAAAGAGGAGGCGGCGAGGAGGAAGGAGATAGAAATCAGGCAGAAAGAGGAAGAGGCCAAGAAGAAGGAGGCAGAAATCAGGCAGAAAGAGGAAGAAGCCAAGAAGAAGGAGGCAGAAATCAAACGTCGTGAGGACGCCCTTAGAGAGCGGGAAGCTGAGCTCAAGCGGCGAGAGGATGAGGCGCGTAAACAGGATTTGGAGAAGATGAGGTTGGAGCTGGAGAAAGAGCGGGTGAAGAAGGAGGAGGAGAAAGTCCGGGCGCAGCAGCAGGAAGATTTCCGTCGGAGGGAAGAGGATATTCGTCGGCGGGCGGAGGAGCGAAAGAGGCAGGACAGCGAAGGTTCAGGATCATACCCTAGTACTTCACCTACATCTTCATCCTGGACTTCATCCCACTCCCATCGTAGCAACACAGCTCCCCACGTTCCATCTTCCTCTCCTACCGACCGCGCCTCCACAAGTACTCCTAGTCGAAGTAACACCGCTTCATGGAGTACCTGGGGCAGTACGGCGGCCGCTGGTAGCACCTATACCAACGGATCTCGACCAGCGCCAGCGCCAGCCAGTACACCTAAGCCAACACCTAACGTACCCCGTTCCACGTCTACCCCGTCGGCGAGCCCATCGACACCGGTTTCCGAAGCAGAATGGGCCCGTCGCCAAGCAGAGCAAGCTCGGAAGCAACAAGAGGCATTCCGTAAGGAGCAAGAACGGATAGAAATGGAACGGCAGGCCAGGCAAGGTCGAATCCTTACCAAGGATGAAGTACACAGACTTTTCCAAACCCATGAAACTCAGTGGAATCGACTCTCGACGTTGGAAGAGCTGACGTGGGACTCGTTCCCTTGGCCGATGCTGAAGAAGCCTGCCTCCTCTGAGGAAATTACTCCTGCTGCTGTTAGCGCTTATGTGCTCTCTCCCTACTATCCCGACAAGACCAAGTCGGACAAGGATCGTATTAAGGAATACATCAGGCGGTGGCATCCGGACAGATTTGAGACCAAATACTTGGTTAGGGTCATGGAAGACGACCGGGAGCGAGTGAAGGAAGGCGCAGGGACGGTTGTAAGGAATCTAAACGATCTTTTAACTCGAACAAATGCACCGAGTTTGTTTTAGTAGGCCAGAGGAGTGAGTACTTAGGCTTGTGTTACACCGGGGCCGTACTTACCGTTCGCTTGGGGATTTTCAGCATGTACTATCATCATCTACATCCATATGTATAATTATCCACATCTCTCAGAATATATCATAGCACTAACCTTGGAAACATGTCATATTACTGTATGGGTCTAGAGCACCAATTGTCGAGCGATTGCTGTTTAGACTGTTTAGATATCTTGTTGGACCTCAGGCCACATCGAATTAGCCCAGGTGACCTTGGCTAACTTTGTCGATGTCTCATACCCTTTCCTTTGGTCGCATCTGGGCCTCTGGCTCTTTTTCTTCGAGCGGAAATTTAATTGGGAGGTTGAAGTTGGTCAGATGGAATCCCCATTACCTTTGCGGGAGCTTCACAGTCTATCATACAGTGAGATTTACCAACCCTTGAAGCTTCGACACACCAAACCTATGGTAGGGACCTTCCTGGGACAATTCAAGACGAGATCAAATATGCCACCTCGACATGCATGGTGGGAGCGAGTACGCAATACAATCAATTATTAATGTAATCCTATCCAAGTACTAGTTCAAGCCATCGTTTTGAATGGTTTCATATACTGCGCGTGCTCTCGTAAACACGCACAAGGAGCGGTAGCCCCTTCTTCTCTTCACCTTCCTCCCCTAGAGTCCGAGTCACAGTAGACGGCGAGATTATCTGCGAGAGATTCCAGACAATCGTATCACCCGTCTTTGCGAAGGTGAAGCGGGTGAGCAGTTTCACGAGTATGATTTCTGTCAAGGGGTATAACCATAAGTTGTTGAGTTTTATCCGATGATTTGACGATCAAAAAGAAGTAGTGACGTACTCATCTCTATATCAGCAAACTTGTATCCGCTGAAGGATAAGATTCCACTCAGTACGCTGAGCTAGATGGGCCAAAGAGAGGTGCTTACACGCAGGATCGCGAACCACCTAAGAACGACAACCTGTATGCCTCCAGTATCAATATTTGCATCCTCCTGCTGAAACAAGCCCAAGGAACAAGGGGAGGAGCAGGAACTCACGTTCCAGCGTATATACCCGGGAGCCTTGTAGTCGACGAGTACGCTGACTCTCCTTCATCTAATCCCATCCACCGCTTGGGGTTCCATTCCTTCGCGTCATCCTGAGCACATGTACGCCATCGTTGAGTCGACGAAGCACTGAATGGCGGCGAAAAGTAGGCGTACCCCCCAAACGGACTCTAGCCTATTCGCACCAGCGATACCAAGAAAGAGGGTAGTACCAACGGGGATGGTGATAGAAGACACATCCCCTGTCTGTTTAGCAAATGGGATCGTCCTCTCCTTGATGGTACTAGACACCAAAAAGGATCAGCTTGCAGAATAGATCTACCAAAGAAAACGCGTACGTGCGGCGGACGAAAGGAACAGGAGGAAATCTACGCCACGAAGCAAGTATAAGTTGACCTGAGCCTCTACTTTTATTTGGACTTACAGTCTCAGAGTTTCTTTGAGCACCGCATCTAGCAGAGGCAGCGCCATTACGTCTTCGTAACTGAGTCGTCCGTCCCCACTCGAATCGCCTAATGCGTCAAGAATTTCCTTCCGAAGGTCGTCTTGCCAGTTAGGGTGGATGGAGAGCATATAAAGGACACGCGAAAGTGCCGACGAGGTAGTATCTTGGGCACCAAATATCAGGACACTAATATCCACGTGGTACAACATCAGACATCGCATCAAGATAGAGGATATCATAGCCCACGTCATCTGCCCAATGAGTTCTTCTTCGCTTAACCTCTCGCTATCTGGGAGGCCCTCGTTATTCTTGACTACCGCACACCATCAGTACGCTGTTTGTATAATTTCACATTAAATATTAAGTATGTCGACTCACGCAATTCTGTGATAATATCCTGCCTAGATGAACCTGCGTCTTCTGCTGTTTCGAAGCCCCGTTCTGACATCTTCTTGCGCTTTGATTCGAGGATACCCTTCGCTGTTGTATACATCACATCTGATGAGTTCTTCACCTTCTGCACTGCTTCGTGGGGCACCAGCTCGACAAGCTTACGACGGAGGGCGGGAGACCCTATCCTCGTAAGCCAAGGGACAAATTGACGGACGATGGATAGTTGGAATAGTGTTGGGCTACATCCGTTGTCAGAGTTGTCAGCGTTGGGATTACGCAAGGTGAGGGAGGAAGCAACAGTGAGGGGAAGCCGACTTACATGAGCTCCTTGACGGCTGCTGTGTAGGGGTTGCTCTGCCGTGAATCTAGAGGGTCGAACGAATATCCCAACACAGCCTGCCCTACCGTCTCTAGCGCAATCCTCGACATCCACTCGGACATGTCCACTCTCCCACCATCGGGATTGAGAACGCCATTCACGATCGTCTCCCCGCAGGCTTCCTTCTCGATCACATCACATAGCTAGAGAATGGTCAGCTCCGTTCCATCGCCTGATAGTGTAGGTACTCACCTTCTCGGCAAGTTCGTAGAAGAGGGGTGTGAGCTTTTTGAGCTGGATGAGAGAGAACACGGGCTTTACGGCTTTACGTTGCCTCTTATGCTGGTCTCCTGCAAGGTTTCATTGCAAATCAGCGAAAAGAACAGCATTGGTGATGGACAGGTGTATATACCGACGGTAGCCACTAGCCCTGGGCCAAAAATGATCCTGTTATTCCTTGGATGTGCGAGCGCGTCAGGTCAGACCCGACTTGACGTGGAATGGAATGCCAATATATAGAACGCACTCAATAAACACAGTGGTCTCGTCGAATGCGTCTTGATCCTTAACGAGGATACTGTGCAAAGCACGAGGGTCGCAGATATACAGTTGTTCATCCTAGGAGACTCTGAGATGTGCTCCCGAGAACAGACGTACAGTAAACGCGTCACGTACTCCAAAGAATCCGTGGATCTTTGCTATGCCGCCGTAGCGCTCTGAGAGGTGGTGGTGAAACGGGAGGCCCTTGCTATTGAATAGCTGCCCAAGGTTCCCTACGAACTGGCCATGAGCGTCTCACAAGACGGGTATACGAATATTGAGTCACCTGTGATCCACGACTGAGAGGGTGGCCCTGGGGTATGTGGGAACACCGACCGTCCCCACAGAAGCTTGAGGACTTTCGATAAGAACGAATAGGCCGCCAGAGCCCCCAAATTGTAGAGCAAAAACCTTGCCGGGGTGAGGTCTGCCAACGAAGGGAAGGATAACATTGTAATGTAAGGGTATTAAAAGTAGAAAGCGAATTAAAGGCAATGACCTGTATATATATATACGCGAGAGATCCTTTCTCGGCGGCTGACTGCAGGTGAGAGAATGGAGACAAGGGTGGTTGTAGGCGCGGCGGCGAGGAGCGGCGCCGCCCACGTCTAAATCATTATTTGACGCACATCCGACGCTGCGGATTTGATTGAACAGCGGACCCTCGACAGCACGTTGCTCGCTCCTCGGGAGTGATGGTCATAGAATTGGCCTTTGTAAGCAGTGTTAGCGTTGAAGTACGGTGAGGCTTAGCAAGGCGACGTACTAAGCAGCCCGGGGGAACATGGTGATGAAACATAAGCAGATATAGGGTTCGGTGTTAGCCTAAGGGCTATGCTCGGCGTTCACCTTGACGAGAGGAGCTAGACACAACTACCGTCACAAAGACCTCATGAAATGGCCGTCAAGCTACCGGCAGGGGTGGGCCAACAGTGAACAATTATCGAACAAATTTGGGGCTGACGAGAGAACAGGGGCCTGAGACCCAAGGACTATGACGGTAGAACTCACTGGTGGCCGATTGAAGGCGCCGAGAAGCTCGGGACTCTCAGGCTGGTATCCCGCCAAGGTCGGGGAGTGCCAGAGAAACATGCCAGAGAAACAGAGAAAACCGAATCCAGGCTCAGCACTGGTCAGCAGTTGGCGGACGTTTTGGATATGTTCGTATCCGCCCACATCTCGTGACAACGGACTGATATCAACATACGAATATTCATTCCCCGATTTTTGCAATCTACATGCGGATATGATCAGGTTGGCGAAAACTAGCTGAGGAACGACTCCAAAATTTACCATCCATATTACAGTGTCATGTACAATGTTATTCCAACTTGAAGGATCGCGCGTTCAAGAAGGTCTTGATCATCAGCTATGAGCGCGCTGCTCACTGACATCTTTCGAAACGGAAGAACATTATGAGGCCCTCACCTTAACTTCACCTCAGCCGGGACAATTTAGACAAGTCGCGGAACTGAAAGAAGAGTTTAGCGATGACAATGGGAGCAACCCCATCCTGAAATTACATCTACATTGCTCAGCACGAAAGCGTCGTGTCGACGCGCAAAATACGACGAGTTCATGTGTCAAAGATATCGAGCCCTTTTTGCATATGGTCGCGGATTGCGGCCGAGTCAACGCCGTCTTGTGACTTCAGTGCTGCCAGTGTCGTATATTCGCCATGAACCAGTCGCCGACATTCTCGACGGCGAGTAGCTCTGATGCATACCCGGCGTTGAACGTAGCTCTGTGCGCATCCTGTGAGTATCGCAGGGAGAACTTGATGCAGATGGCCTTCGTGTCGTCGCATCGGGCGTGATAGACATGTTTCTCAGGCTCATCGGAGACGTGGGTACCGTTCCCTTAAACTGTGACAGGCTATGCGCAGGCCAGCTACGACTTGTGCACCGGCGTCAATTGATTGAATGTGCCCCACCAAATTGGAGGAGCAGAATGATCGAGAAAGCGAGACGGGAAGGTCAGGCTACTTGAGCAGGACGCATTTTCACAACTTACGGACTTTATTAGGCAACCGTCAACATCACTCTGGGATTGAATAATGATTCACTGTCAAAGTACCTCAGCGTTAGTCTCTTCGCTCACGCTTTCGATAGAAGGGACATAGTAATGAAGTATGCGGTACATTCATCTGTCGAGCAATCGCACTACATAGTTCCAGGTTGGGCTCCTCACAGCGATTATTAGTAGTTAGCGGCCATAGAACGGCCCTAGTAGGTCCCACGCCGCAGGATTTTAGTCATCAATCAAGATGTGTTCTCCGTTTCGGTGAGAAGAAACCTTGTGAAAGTCTCTGCCAAACTCCAAAGACAAGCGAGGCAGGTGAGTAAAATCCCCCCATCATGACAGACCCCCGCTCAGATGCTATAGGGATCATTGGTGCTGGCGCCGCCGGTCTGATCACCGCCTATACCCTGTTGCAGGATGGATTCAAAGACATCCAGCTGCTGACACGCGACAAAACTCCTGGAGGTATCTGGGCGGAAGAACGGGTCTATCCTGGATTAACCATTAACAAGTGAGTTTGGAGCTATCCTTGTAGTCCTGCGTTGTTGATACCTTCAACCTTAGTGTTTACGGAGAGTTTCAATTCTCACCGCTATCCATGCCCGAGACCAGTGGTCGACCTACCGGCGAGGACATGCGGTCGTACATGTCTACATTTGCCGATAAATTTATCAAGGACCGTATTCGTTACGACACCGAGGTCCTAGACATCAAACGAAACAATTCTAGCGATGGCTGGCTCGTTGAGATTGAGGATAAAAGATCGCAAACGCGCCAAGTACTGAGGTATGCAAAGATAGTACTTTGTACAGGAGTATGTTCTTCATTTCATCACTTTACTCTGTCGTTAAATTCTGGGTTTATATAGGGCTGCAGTAGTCCGTTGATGCCCGATGAGATCTCACCAGCAACAGCCAAATCGTCCGGATTTAACGGTCTCGTAATTCACTCCTCTCAGTTCCGCTCGCAGATGGACGATCTCCTGTCAATCGTTAAGCCGGCGGAAGCCAACTCGCCTGATTCAGCGGGGCGGATCGTAATTGTTGGTGGGGGCAAGTCTGCGCAGGACATTGCGGCCTATCTCACAAACGAAGGTCGCAGAGTATCTGTTGTATTTGAACGAGCTGATGCCGTCCTGGGTGTGACATCGGCCTTGCCTGATTTCATTCGAAGGAGCCGATTCCTGGGGATTATGTCCCCGCATAGTGAGTTGAGAACACGGTTGGAGTGAGTCGATGAACGACCGAAGGTATGCATCGCCTAACGAGGTTTACAGACGTTTCTTGCACACGACATGGCTTGGCAGCAAAATCGTCCATTTTGTATGGAACACGATAATGTCAACTTCGGTGCGTGGTAGTCCTCTGTCGCTTTCATCTTGACCGATATCTTATTTTACAGTTCGATGCGCTCAGGATCCCCAAAGACTCCCCTCTTCGACACGCTCACTCTCTCTTTTGGGGAATCCGCACGAACGACGAAGGCGTCTTGAGGCCGAACGGGTTCCACAGCCTCGTGGCAGACGGCAAGATCGAACTCATTGCCCCAGTACGCGTCACAGGGTATGGGGAAGACGGCAGGTCCGTCAAGCTCAGCGATGGCCGCATTCTCGACGCTGCCGCTGTCATATTGGGAACCGGGTTTACGTCTTCCTGGGAAGGGCTTCTATCGGGTTCGCATCAGCATTGTGTCTCTTCGATGCCATGAAATGGTGCTAACATGCCGGTGTCCCTGTAGAAAAGACTGCCGATGAACTTGGCTTGAGTCGACACGCACCTGCAGATGTGCAGACAAACCAGTGGGACAACTACCAATCCCTCCGCAATCCTCCGAGCTTCCAAGCTACCTCGAAGGAGCAACAATGGGCTTCCTCTATCTACCGCGGTCTCGTACCTTACAAAAATATAGGCAGGCGTGATTTTGCTATCAACGGTGCCATCGTGAGTCGCATCCCAACACGATGTCATCGATGACAGTCTAACTCGAGTGCCCTAGTTCACGACGAACAACGGATACGCATTCGAGACGTTCTCGCATTGGATCTCGGCGTATTTCCTTGGCGATAAAATGCGGTTACCGGCGACGCCAGAGGAGGCCTTTGCTGCCACGGAAAGAAATGCTGAGTGGCTGAGAAAGCGCTTCCCGGGCATGCTACTATGGACGAATGAGAGCTATAGCAGCAATCTTGCTTTCTTCACGTAAGTCACCCATGCATGTCCAGAAACGCAGCTCCACTGATTCTTTGATATCACTTGGCCCACTACTCAGGTGGCCACAAGTCGTAGACGAAATTTTAGAGGATCTGGAATTACCTAGCCTACGAAGCGGTGGGAACTGGTTCACTTGGCCATTCAAAGTGATCGATTTGACAGAGATTGCGTCGCTTCGAGAGGAACGAGATGCTAAACGCCTTCAAGGGAGTCAATAGTTTTGCAGTGGACATCTTTCAGGAGCTCTGGAAATAACAAAATCAGTATTGAATCAGTATCATTGAATTTGGCACTCAAATTTGACACACAAAGCAACTACTGGCAATGCGGTGAACAATATAACTAGTAAAGATAGGGGGTTGACAATATTCTTCAATCATCCCACGGCGCTTGCTGTCTAAGTAGCTTTCGTATTGTATGGACCGTGTGGATGAATCGAAGTCCCGGGTGAGCCTTCTTTCTCATTCACTTCTAGGATCGCATTGACTCGACAGCGACCCAGGCTACTGAATTGGACCCCAGTCCTCGTAGCCAATCTCGCGGGAATGAACCATCTGGCATGGAGTATCTCCCCATCGAGCTGATTCGCTTGATCATCGACTCCATCGACGATCAGGATGACAAGGACGACAAACGCGATAGCGACGACGACGAATGCGCCAGCGAGTGCGGCGAGGACGACGACAGCACGAATAGTCCATTCGACCGCAGGATTAGAACGGAAGGCAAATATAACCCATCCCGGTCTCTTCTTATCTGCTCTCTCGTCTGCCATGCTTGGAACGAGATCTGCCGAGTTCGCATCTTCCACAAGCTCACCGTAGAATACCGGTACCTCAATGCTAGGCTTCACTTCCTCCATTTCACTGCTCCTCATCTCGCTTTATATGTCGTTGAATTCCACCTTATGTGGGTCGGTGATGGCCGTGAACCGGCGGAGTGGGTTCCTGTGTGCCTCGAATCTCTGAAGAACCTCAGGATTGTGCATATCCTAGAACGGCTGTCGTCGGCTATACGTAGGCCACCGAGTTTGGCTCCTGTGTGCAGGTCGCTATTGGCCGCCCCTCTTCTCCAAGAGCTTCTCCTGGCTGGCTTATGCTTCAGATGGGGGTCGGTGGATCTGATCGACTTCCTTTCCATCCCTTCCGCTACGCTCGAGAAGTTGACCCTCCTTAGCATTGTCAGCCCAGAGGGAGAGCGGACCACTGCCGAGAAGACAGTCGTACACATGGATCGACTTCGTTCCATCCAATTCCTGGAAACTACTCATGAAGTCCTGCGCCAACATCATATTGAGTGTCCAAACCTTCTATCCATATTTGTCCAGCTTCGCTCCAACAAGCCGTGGATTCTTCCACCATGGATTCCCCATGGACTCCCTGAAATTATCATACGATGTACGTTTCTTCTCCGGGTTCGGATCAGCGCGCGCGTTGAACAAGTTTTTCGCCTCGCAGTACCATCTGACCGTCCCGTTCCTGAGTTCGGGAATTATATATGTCCCTCATATATGACCATTGACGTATTCGAAAATTATTCGTACTCCCGATGCTTGGATTGGGTGCGATGTTGTATCAACCACCTTCCATTTCCTGAACAACTTACCCGACTCACAATCAACATCACCGTGGACCTTCGATATGCTCCCGTTACTTATTCCCCAGACCCTGTCGATTATCAAAATTTGTGCGATGCTCTACAAAGACTCTACAAGGACGGCTCGTTGCGATATGTCAACTTGGACCTCACCATTGGAGGCGATGGTCGTGCGGAGGATGCATTTATTCAGGCAAATGAAGTACAGAAGTTGAAGGAGACATTTGCGCCGTTGTTTGGCGCGAATGTGTTGGCCGCCAAGTTAGTATTCATGCAGCTACGGAATTATTTTCGTGAATCTGTACTATTTACTACAACAATGTACTAGGCGAATTGCGCGACAATGTATGACGCAACGGTCATTGCACCAGGCGGGCTTTCTCCTTCCCTAGATATGCCATGTAGACACGCCTATTCCTCAAACCACTTACTTTGATAGTTCGATGATCGCCTGGCATAATATCCAGCGCGTTATCACTCCAAATAACTCCATCACCATATTCCTGACTTTCTGTCCCTCCACCGTCAATATTGAAGAAGACCCCCTTCGCGGGTCTCTCGGCGCTCACGCGCAATTCCTCTTTCACAGCGTCCACCTTCACTGTTATTTGAGGATCGGGGATACGCAAGTATTTGAAAGGCTGGGGCCAGTCTGCGTGGCGCGCCAAAACTTCCCCCGTTGACGAATTGATAAGGCGGGCGCTGACTACAACAGAGCTAGTGGTGGTCCATTCGGGAACTTTGTACGGGTTAGCGTCTTTGCGGGCGCTGGTCTTCGGGGGACCGGGGCATGGCATAGAAAGGAGTTCGGTTGATTGGTTTGGGAGTAATTGTACTCCTCGGGTCTCCTTGTGAAACCAGTCAGAATTGAGATCGACACAATATAGTTCTAGTTCAGCGTCAATCAGTTGCAAAGAGCTGTTCATTCCCCAGATGTTGACGCGAGCGCCATGCGATTGTATCGCCCCAAACTCGTAGAACTGGCCGTCGAGTTAGACTGGGATATCAGAGTCCGTTGTGCGAATTTCATACCTGACGAGGCCTGTCGTGGTCGCGATTCTGAATGACCTGGGCACCAACAAGTGAAGACCTAAGCAAGGTATAGTGACCTTCATATACATACCGTTCTCGTTATGCCGACGGCCACCTCTGCAAGCTGGCGTGAGATGGTGTAATAAGCCGGCTTTGGTCTGAGCTGTCGGAACGTCAGATAGAACAGTGGGATGAGGGCGAATGACGGACGTAGTAATCCACTATCGCCCAGGATGTCACCGGCCAGCAGTCGTTGAGCTGCCATATTAAAGCGCCAGCCGTCTTAAAATCGTAGGTACATCATATGTCAGCAGTCAAGAGCAATCTGGCGTTGCACAACACGCACATATTCCATACCCTTTCCGCGCCATTTCCTTCGCCATGACTGATACGCATAACTCGTCGCCTCTGATTGCATCAACTGTGTAGTGTATTGGTAACTGATTAAAATTAGACCACCGCTCTACCAGAAGGCGAAGCAGGAGGTTGACGAACGTCTCGAAGTCACTCGTCATGCGGAAGTTCTCGTTCATAAGAATGGCGAATCTACGCTCGAAGCTGCCCGCTCGAGTGTGTTGCGCCATCCATATTGACTGCGGGTGCCAATCGGATTCAGTGGAGCCCTCCATCCACGACTCAATGGTCTTCAAGCTTGGCATGGAAGGAATCCCGAACTCGCTGGATGTCCGAGTCCATTGAGACCCTTGAAGTTGCGTAGAGAGATAAGTGGCCCCGCACGCACCTAACAAAACGCCCTCCGAGTTCATCGTAGCTTTGGTATGGCAGCTCCCTGCCTCCCCAAATATTCCATTGATGGACATCTCCGATGGTGGGGTCACTAGTGTCCCATCCCTTACCTCCATAAGGGGACCCACGGTGGTACGGTATGGGCGGTTCGCTGAGCGCAGAGACAACAGCAGGCAACACTTCTTCGTATATCTTCCGCGCCGGGAGGGCGTCGATGCCTTTTCCCGGGACTGTCATCTCTGCGATCTCGTCAAGGCATAAACAGCGTGCTTACCGCCCCATTGTAGGACCTGTTGATAATCTTCGTTGTTCCCGCAGAAAAGGGCAATCGACGGATGATGCCGAAGCCGCCTTACATTATCCTCCGCTTCCTTTCGTACATTCTCCACAAACTCGTCGTGTGCCGGGTAGACTCCACAAGCGAACTGAAAATCTTGCCAAACAAGAATGCCAAGCTCTATGCAGTGTAGGTCGGTGTATTGGCGACTGAGCATCCAAAATCATGAAGCTTCAGTAGCTCACCATCACAAATATCGTAGAAGGCGTCGGGTTCATAGACGCCTCCTCCCCATAAGCGTACCATGTTTTGATTTCCCTTGACAAGTAAGGTCAGCCACGCGCGATACCGTTCGGGTGTAACGGTTGTGAGGAAATTGTCGGCGGGCACCCAGTTCGATCCTAATCATCGGGGAAAGGACATTAAAAATCTTATCATCGGTTTATGCGGAGATACTGACCACCCATGAACATCCTAACACGGTTGACTTCGAATAAAAAGGTTGAGCCAGTACCATACTGATCTGGCTCCTTCAGTGGCTCTTGTACGAGTGACACAGAGCGAAATCCTATTCGTTTGGTGACTTGATGAATGACTTCATCAGTCTGCCAATGATTGAAGGTAAATGACCATTTCAACCGATGGAAAGTAGAGCTTACTTTGAGGAGGACCAACTCGACCTCTAGATCATAGAGAATTTGAGTGCCATACCCGACAGGCCACCAAAGACGTATGTTATTTTCGTTGAGGCTCCAATCAACCATAGTCTTTAGAGAGACTTTCTTCAGCTTCTCCGTCTTGTGGGGTATTTCTTGCCTTGCCGTCCTGATAATCTTGCCGTTGAGATGCTTCAATGACACTATGATGGCGTAGTCCTTGTTGAAGTCACCTTGCACAACCGCGTTGACGCTGACTCTTGCTACGAACGTACTCGAGGAGGCCTCTGGGAAGTGAACGGTGATGCACGGCTGTACTTCCCGTATTCTTGCGAGGTACGTTTCGATCCGTATCGATCTATATGGTCCGCAAGTCATCAACTCTGGACCCTGAGGTAACGCTAATTCATTAGTGTGTCTGCGGATTTGGTCAGGAACTAACCCAATCCCATCTGTCGTACCAACATGATATGAGAAAGCGAAACAATATTGATTGAATCAGCCACATACCGCCAGTCATATTGGGCTTTCCTCAAATATACACGGCTAGGGTCACCCAGGTTGGTCGATCCGGCGCGCACCTTACCGTACTTCGCCTCTTCTGCCTTGGCAAGCTTTTTGGCAGACTTGAAGTGCAGCAATAGAGTGTTTTGTCTCGAGGATGTAACCATTTCCTCGCCATGGAGAGGATAAGTATGCGTACGAAACATATTATCCGTCGAAATAATTTTGCTTCGATTCTTAGTGTACTTGATTCAACGCGATTCGGACAACGACAGTAAATCGCCTACCAGATAGATATCGCAGATGGTGTCAAGCCCCTCGAATATTAATTCTGAGCACTGTCCCGGTTCTGGACTTGGGCCCTCGAAGGTACAATAATACAACCAGTCTACTTCGCCGATCCCTGTGATACAAGTCCGATCAGCCTCAACATGACGATCGGTGGATATGGGCCTTACATTGGACTTTGTGTTCGTTGAATGCAACGAATGGATGGGGGATCCGTTCGCTCTTCAAGAGCTCAACATGAACCTCGCTTGGAAACGTCGCCGCGGGTTGCCATCCACCAGCAATGCTCTCTTGGGCGGTGTCATGGCTATCGTCCGGTAGCCCATGGCCCAGTTCTTTAATTACGTCCACAATAGAATCTTGCCTTTGTTTCCAAAACCACCCCTTGTCAAGGACTGTGTTTAGCACGGCCATTTTGAAGAGGTTCAACGTGAGTAGTCCTGGGATCTATACTCGTCCGTTGTGATATCGGCCCGAGGACGCCGTCACATGGACGACAGGATAAGGTAAACCCATATGTGTGTCGCCTCAAGCCTGAGAAGTAGACTGGGATTCTGGAGAGAATACCTGCATAAGCTTAAAGGTGTATATTGTGGTCAAAGATAAAGACGAAGCGAACACCGTGACGATACTGATGGTTGTTGCGGCTTGTTTGTGTTGAGTATAGCCCCTGTTGCTCGGTACCAGCTCTGAGATACGAGCCTGCTCGGCGCACAGGTGACCAAGGATGACCAAACTCTACTGGTTATTAAAGGCGAAATGGGCTTGCGTACTGCACCAAGGTACGTACGCACGCACGAGCTCATGCCGTATAGTTGCTCACGCTGGCTACCACGTTGAACAAATTTGCAGCAATGATCACAATGACTGAGTCCATGCGCCCCGCTGCATGTTGGTGTATTTCTCCGAGACTGCTGTTCTTACTTCTAAGTCTGACACGGAAGGACGGCAAATTTCATATAACTGACATTGTACCTCGCAAAATTATTTTTTAGGGCACACGCGTTGTCCCCGGAACTGCTGAATGGTGAGAATGCACTGCCGGGATCTATTATCTGACCATTCCAAGGTCATGGTAAAATTCCGGCCTGGATTCCCGAGTGAGTCCACCTTTGCGCTCGAAAATACGCCTTACTTCTTGCAAGCTAGCTTTATTGCCAGCTTGTCGGCAGTATTACACCAGTTGTTCCCCCACCTTCAATCTCAGAAATGAACGTGTCCCCGGCATTATGTTAACAGTGGTGATGTCAGTTGTATCAATAGCCGCATTGTCGCCTCCGAACGCGATCTGTTACCGCCTAGCTTCATCCATGACGGATCGATGTGCCTCGGTCTCCTTGTATTATGCCATTGACTCAGACACTCGCATCCAGCACTCTTGCGATCATATCGTGCTCTATAAGCTCGTTACTGGGCTCGCTTTCGAAATGGTCGTATCCCCGCCGATAAAGCGGCTTTCACGCGGTTCCTCGTCCACTCGTCGTTCTAATCAACACAGGAGGCTCGCAATCTCTCCATGTGCTGCATCAACAGCGAGCATCGTGTTGACTTACTGCAGCAGCTTGTACAGAATCCACACGGATCGATCCCTCGTATCGCTTGGCACCCGAACCACTTGCAATACAGTTTTTGAACAAGCTTTCATTGTATGTAATTCATATCGCGCCGATTCGCCGCTATATCCATGTCGTCTCCCAAGGACCTCATGGCTACCCTTGACTACCGTGTCTTCAGACACACTACTGGTGCCTGTCATGAACTTCAAGTTCTCGATAGAGGGCCATGGGACACCATCTAGTCGGAAGAGTTCGCCAGTAGGTCGATAAAGCCGTACGGACGTGCGAAATCAAAACTCCCCAAGTTTCCTTGCCTTGTCATGAGGTCAGGGCAACCTCTGACGTCCGTTACGGCAACATTGACTATACTAGGGGCCGAGGGACGCTTTTAGCGTTCTTCTCTTCCTGGTCTCCTGCCCTCTTGGCTTCCTTGATCCTACAACTACGGTGCGTATCACCGTCTCATTACAAATTTGCGTCCAGTAAGTTATGATGGAACGCCAGGGAGGGTACAATATACAATACACGGGTATATACGGGTGAGCTTGATACGCTTGCTCTGAGGTGCAATGGTGCAATGGTGGTGGGATGTTGGCGAAGGGTTCGTGATCTCGTTTTATCATCCTCCTCTAGCGCGACGAGCCATTGCTGCACGGCATGCAAAACAATACTCATCCACGCTGTCGATATCCTTTTGGACCTCGTTGCCGTAATTCTAGAAATGTGGGCAAAGGCGTTCGCCCAGGTGTATGGAATGACTCACTTTCAGACATGTTGGTTGTCGACATCCCGGTTTGTGTAGATAGCTGCGTTCACAGCGCGAGGAATTGCAATCCATGATTGCTACGACGAGGTGCCGTTGGAAATGCTGCGCTGTTGTGGTTAGTACCCAGGACAAGGTGCAAGGGAAAGGGGACCACTAACTCCACAGAGTGTCCATCTTGTTCCTTCTCTATGAAACGGTCGTCAGTGCACTGTATTGCAATCATCTTTATGGGTAGACGTACGATATCTGTTGGCACATGCGAGCAGTAGTTGCAGGGGCAAGAAAATGTCCGGTTGAAATATTAAAAAGCGAGGGGACAAAAGTTGAAGGCAGAAATCGGGGGGAGGAGCCTAAAGGTGATAATATACTTTGCGACAGGGCTTCTTAAACTGTCAGTGGGCCCGATGAGTGGAACCAAGATATTTTGATTCACATCACACCTCAAGGCGCTCACGGATGTGCTCATGCGATTGGGGGGAGTCCTAATCGTACCATGGAATATGCCGCGATTCACTTGTCAGCTCTCAGACCCACCAATTAATCAGTCGGTTCAAAAGCCAACGTTTCAACAGCCAGGCCGTTCGTGAGATCACCAGCACGTACCACATGTCCGACCTTTCCGTCGTAGTGTAGTTCGCATGTGACCTGCTTAACACCAGCGAACCTGTATATGGGGAACAACAAAACAAAGGTGTGGTGGATCAGAAGCTAACTTGTTTTGGCGCGGGTCTTAATGTATGGATGTACCTTTCGTGTATACAAGCGGGCAAAACTCACTTTGTTTTGGCGCGACAATCACTGTTTGCTGTAGATTCCTATCGTCCTGATGATATTTTACTTATCTAACGCCACGGGCAAGGTCCGTATGGGCACACTCCTTGTATTTATTCAGGGACAACCTCGCGGAATCAATTTGGCGGGAATACTCAAACACATACGCAGAGACATTGCTGGAACAGCTTTCCCGCCCAGGGACAACGTGCGTCATGGAAGCAACTTCAGGCTGTATGTTTATTTTTGCTTCCCCGTATCGGAGGTCCATGTGTAGCGGATTGGGGCATCGATGTGTGAACGATGATCCCAGATAGATGATGTCGATATTGAATCGGAGCGTTGTTCGCCTAGGCCGCGAATAGATTGTTTGGTCTCGCAATACATCGTATACAAGCGTGAATGACAATAGGTCGCGTCCAAGGCAAAGGAATGATCAATTGCCTCCCCCTGTATACTTAGGCAAAGATCTCAGAAAGCATGACCGACGTTGCGTGATGCCACCTCGACCCTCCGCAAGGAGTCTGCGCAAATTGAGACCGCCCAAAGGCTCGAGCGTCTACTCCTTGTGCTGATTGTCGATATGAACTACAACAAACTTTCGTGTTAACAAATTGAAAACAGAACCGAAGATGAATGCCATGACGGTGCAAGTGAAGATGATGACGTTGTATGGCATGCTGAAATCAGGAGTAGCGAGGTCAACCAGCAGGGCAGGAGTGTAGATCCGTTGGCCTAAAGAATGGGCATCAATTCGGTCGCTGCCGTTGCGAAGCGGCACGAAGATGGCGGGCGGAAGGTCCCAGCCGCGTTGAGCGTCTGGCTGGTGATCAGTATATCGTAGGAACGCTTTTGAAACATCCATAGATAGCGCCACCGTAGATTTCGGAGGCAAAGTCAGGATGGCTTGGAACGTCGTCGGTCGGGAATGGTGGAGCGGGGGGATATACGAAACATTAGAAATTAAGCCAGCTAGAAACAGTCAGGCACGGATGAGTTGATATGCAGGGAGAACTTACCATGTTTGCGACCATCGACAGTTGCACTCAGTGTGTGTACATAAAACTGGACCAGCCAAGGCATGGTTTCCAGGTACACAACTCGGAGCTCTTCATCCAGTCGATTTCGCACCCGTACAGCTAGATGTCCGTTTGCCTGGCTAGCTCCCGTTAATGTACGTTGCAGGGCCAGCGGGACCAGCGGGACGCTTGCTGACCCCAGCGCTACGCAGAAAGGAAGGTGTAAGTTGAGTAAATGCAGCCCGTGGTTAGCACCTACGATATTGGAACCCCGAGGGCCAACGCATGGCAATGTCAGAGGGAAGATGTCCTAGTTAAGCATGTCGGGATGAACGGCTTGACAGGGGAATGAACAAGAAATTACCATCAACATTGAGATTATATCGTCCGATGCCGTCATCACTCGAGGAAGGCGAAGGCTCTAAACTGTACGCTTCTTCAACTGGTAATTTTACATCGATCGTGCTTGAACGGGCTACGGGGCATCGATTGTCGATGGAGCGATCGAACAGGCTCCGGAAAGACCAATCTGGGGCAGATGAATGAATTGAAATAAGCAATAGATTGCGAGACACTGACCTCTTCGCTTGGAGGAGGATTGACGTAACGGATCTGAGACCAACTGGAAGGACAGCCTAACTTCGACGCCTTGATTCGCATGCCACAGCACATGCACGCTCATTCCATGCCAATCGGCGTCGAATAATCGATGGGGGTTGAGCAACGAGGCAATCCCCGAAAGGGATTTACAAGGTAGGAGTTTGAGGAATGGGGTGAGATTTTCTGTGCAAACGTGCTCCGAGGGGAGAGACGCGTGACGAAGTAGATGCGACCCCGGCCAGTTGGGCAAATCCCCCTCAGGTACGAAAGCCATCACGGGAGACGTCGTCCGCTGCTCGTCCATGGAAGCGAGAGATGCGCAGAAAAGACCAGAAAGCGCATTGCGCAGGCCCGCCCATCGTTCGTCAACGCTTCAGTGGCCATAAATCAGGAGCGGCGCGCCATAAATCCCAAATTACTTACGTAGAAGTCCCCCCTTCGCCCATCCACGCCCATAGTTCAGCGCCAGTAGCGACACCAAGTTCTCCGGGGTAGCCCCATTCTTCGTAATTCCATTTCCCAGCGTTCATGGATAGATGAAGCTCCGTGACTGCGTACTCTCGCAATATTTGACCCAAGGGAAGTGGAAATACATGATAGTGCTGTGCTAGAACTTCGGTATTTTTCAACTGTGCAAGTGTAGTTGGGGGATTACATACATTTATCGTCGGAGCCAAGGGACTGTGGACTCCTGGGAGTGGCTCCATGCAGGAATGTTCGGAACGAGAAGGTGCTCGCTACTCTCCCGTCGCGCAGCGGGCGGATTTGGAGTTCCTCGCTGAATTCTTCAGCCGAGGGACTTGAAGCTTGCGCCAGGCAACTTCCAGCAAAAAATGTCGCAAATATCTGGAGCAGTATTGCCGGTACTCTGGTCATTGAGTTACGCGGGCTGCTGAACAGCCAACGCGTTGTAATGTTATGGGCGCCTGTATCACGTGATGTACCATCTCCGTCCGACGAAGTGATTTCTTTCTTGAATCTCAACGTGAACGAGCGATTGTTTTTGCTAGTCTGACGAAGGTGAGTGCGATATATTTTATTGTCGGCCTGCCGTCGTTTCTTACTTCCACCCCTAGTATCTCTCCTCACGCCGATATTATAGATCTCTTTCCCACTACAATTGATTCGCCGCCATTTGTTATATCAATATCGGATTGGAACAAATTCTTCTCCTAGCACCCGAGCTAGAAAGGCCTTTCCGCTTTCTATTGAATCTGCACGGCCAGTGTAGCACGCCACTCTATCAACGTTGTCAGTCTATGCATCAGCCGTAATAATGCTACTAATAAAGTTCAATCAGCGGAAGTTGTTATAATCAGCTGAACAATTGGTTATGGCATCTGCTCTGACGAAGAGTTTCACAGTCAGCCTGCATGAGGGTTTGGAGACGGTCCACCGTGCCGCGAGGCGTGTTATCTGCAATACTGAGTTTTTGAAGGCTGCGAAGCTGAGCGCAGGTGATGTTATCGCAATTGCAGGCGGGTCCGATCTCACGCCAGAGAAGGTAAAGCATTCCTATACTTCCAATACAGCGTCTCGTTTGACGTGTCCAAGCTCACCACAGCACCGGCAGGTGTTCGCTGTAGGGGTCGTGTGGCCCTCCATGAATTTGTCACAAGACAGTGGGTTAATTCTGAGTGAAGGGACACATGCCTTTGTTTTGCTCAGATGATGTTATCTAGCCATATCGGTCTCCTCTTCCCTACTGCTTACCGCCGGCCTTGAGGTCGGTGCCCAGGCCCGTATATATCCATTGGCAGGCCCGAGTCCATCAACCGCTGCACCTGGGCTGCCGTCACTTCGACAGATCCAGGAAGCTCGTATCATACGGCTCAAGGAGACTTTTCCGGATGGGACGAAACCATCTGGTTCCGTTTCTAAATCGCGCGAGGACAATCACCGGGACTGGCTTTCTCTCCTTATTAGAGAATTGACAGGTCGGTCACTATGTTGATGGTTGATTTACATGATGGCTCAAAGTTATATTAGTCGATCTCAAATACCTGACTTCTAAGCAAGTGATAGAGGTGCGATATGAAGGTCAGCTGCGTCGATTTAATATCACTTCTATCACAAGCGACAAAAAATCGGACGGGTCCCTTGAAGAGAACTTTGCCACGCTATCTGTAACCCCTTCCCCCAAATTGTGGACGGCTTCGTGGGACACACAAGTAACCCTCCTAGAGAGCGATAAAGGGGAAAATACAGCATCCGCTTTCGCACACAAGGTATCTCACAGTCCGTCGCCAGGGATGCTCCACGGCTAATACATGTGTATCTCTAGCCAGAGGTCGAAAGCCTTGTCCACAGCTCTGCAACAGAAGCCTATGCTTCCGTTGGAGGCCTCAGTAAGCAGATTGCCCAAATACGCGATCTCCTTGAAATCCCCCTCACCCGACCGGACCTTTTCCGCCATTTTGGTCAGTTGAATTTCTTCTTATCTCGACGCTAGCTTGCAGCATGAGCTAACTGATTATTAACTGTGACACAGGCCTCAAGCCTCCCCGCGGGATCCTCCTCCATGGTCCACCTGGGACTGGGAAAACTCACCTCGCGCGTGCGATAGCTTCTTCCACGAACTCATCGGTACTCGTTATCAACGGACCTGAGCTCTCATCTGCTTACCATGGCGAAACCGAAGCGAGATTACGCGATGTATTCAACGAGGCGAAAGAGAAAAGCCCTTGCATCGTGATTCTGGATGAAGTTGATGCGCTTGCTCCTAGGCGCGAAGAAGGAGCTGGTGGCGAGGTGGAGAAGCGTGTGGTGGCTACATTACTAACCATTCTGGACGGTGTGGAAGACGAGAGCGCCGAGGATCAGGGCAGAGTTGTCGTCATCGGCACGACGAATAGGCCCAATGCCATCGACCCTGCCCTACGCAGGCCTGGCAGGTTCGACAGGGAAATAGAAGTCGGTGAGAAACGTCCCTTTATCATGAGCTTCCTTATCCCGGAGGCAGAACTGAGCAACTCTGGGTCGCAGGTATCCCTGACGCTGAAGACAGGCTTGCTATCATTGAGGTCCTCCTTCATCGCACCCCTCATTTGATAAGCCACGACGAGCTTCGCGCAATCGCCTCGCGTGCCCACGGATATGTGGGCGCGGACCTCAGCGCTGTTGTCAGAGAGGCTGGCACAATTGCTATCAAACGGTGGCTAGCATCGCCCTCCACTGCAGATGCCTCCACGTCCAACCCAACGATGGAGCTAGCCGACCTCGTTGCTGCTTTGCCTACCGTCCGCCCCTCCGCGATGCGCTCCCTTTTCGTCGAATCTCCTCCCATAAAATACGCCGATATCGGCGGCCAAGCGTCAGTTATACAAAAGCTGAAGGAGGCGGTCGAATGGCCGTTAGTTCACCCGGAAGCCTTTCAACGCCTTGGCGTGAAGCCGCCGAAAGGTATCCTGCTCTACGGTCCCCCTGGATGCAGTAAGACTGTCCTCGCGCGGGCCTGTGCTTGTGAGAGTGGTGTGAACTTCCTCGCGGTTAAGGGACCAGAAGTACGTCCCCTACGCCCTATTCTCACCGTTGTGAAGGTTGACCAACCAATAGCTGCTGAACAAATTCGTCGGAGAATCAGAACGAGCAGTACGCGAGATATTCCGCAAGGCCCGGGCAGCCTCGCCGTCCATCATCTTCTTTGTGCGTCCTAATCTTAGACCATTCGTTCGCACCGCCGAATAATCGTTTACAGGACGAGATAGACGCGCTAGCATCATCCAGAGGGACCGACGGAGATACGGCGTCGTCGCACGAGGGCGTCCTCACGAGTCTGCTTAATGAAATGGATGGTGTCCAGGAGCTGTTGGGAGTAACTATCATCGGCGCGACAAATCGGCCAGATGCGATTGTGAGTTACATTGTTCGACTTTGGCGACTACACTCTCTTGACTAACCCCCGGTAGGATTCTGCTTTAATGAGACCGGGGCGTCTAGATCGTATACTCTACGTGGGCCCTCCGGATGAATCTGGTCGCGAGGAAATTCTGCGTATACACACCAGAAAAATGGCCGTCGACCCCCATACCGATTTCGCCGAACTCGCAGCTTTGGTATGTGTATAGCCTGCTCTGGTTTTTACACAGCTGACCCCCCTTTGTGTGCAGACCGATGGCTGCTCAGGAGCGGAAATAGCGTCACTCTGCCAAGAAGCTGCCTTGCTCACCATGAAGAGTGACATTCATGCACCGTTTGTACGTGAACTGAATATGGTGTATGGCACGTCGCTCACCTCAAGATTCTAGATTCCTTACGAGGCTTTGAAAACGGCTGCGATGACCATGAAAAGACAGATAACCCCTTCTGTCACCCTCAAGTTCCAGCAATGGACTTCATCCAGTGGTCTAAAGCATGCATAGTATGACACCGTAGAGGTATATATTACGATTACAGACAAATGCAACAAGGGCATATTAGACCGCCTCGGAGAGACCAAACACCCGGTCCTTCTCCTCGCGGGTAACGACCCGACTCAGGATTTCATCGATCTGTTCCAGATTCATATGCACGCCAGTCCGCCAACCCGGCTGAGCTCGGGGTCCGCCTGTAGATCTCGATTCTCCGTGAACATCATCGCCAACGACGGCGTTTCGAAGGGTAGTCCACACTGAGGGCCCGGGGATCAACACTGGGTTGCGCGTCGTCGTCATATGAACAAAGACGGTACGAGCGAGTGAGGTGTCCTGACGGACATGCAAAGCGTATGCCATCAAGCTCAGATACGAAGCCTCGTCAAGAGGGGGGAGCATCGGTGGCAAGTAAGGGAGTCTTAGTTCAACGGGAGAGCGCTGCACCTTGGGGCGGAACGCCAATGGCACGTCAGTGATGGTGGACTCTGTGAATTGTTTGCGCAGGGGTATTCCAGCACATCTGCTCTCGGGAATGGGAGCGTCGGAACGGTCGTGGTATGCTTCAAGAGCAGGGAAATCTGGGAGATCCTCTGGCAAGTCGTTTATAAGCGCCTGAAGTACTTCGTCGCCGTAGGTCAATGCATCGGCTTTCCGTGGGGGCAATCCATCCTGTCGTGTAACCAAAACAGGATTCTTCTGGACACGAGAATTGACGGGGCATACAGCGATCGCTTCGATCAAAATAGAGATGTCAGCGAAAGGAATTAGTCGTTGGTGAAGGGTGGCTAGTAAGATGACATAGGCTTGAAGAGAGGAGCGCATGGCCTGCGTCGGTAGGTATCGAAACGTCTTAATCCGCCCAAACATGTCCACTATTGGCTTGAGAATTCTGTGCAGAAGGTCGCTTGAGGGCGGTAGGGATGAGGCTGCAAGGATAGTGTGCAATAAGTAGAGTTTTGACTGTGGCGAAAGCGGCGACGCAGAGGTGGAGCACGCTTCTTCCAGTGTGCATTGAATCTGCCAATCTTTCGCGAGCATGTCAAATAAGAGGGCAGCCTCCACGTATTGCCCTTGCAGCATAAGCCCGTCGATCGCCCTCTCGTACATCCACATCTCCCTCTTCACCCCGTGCGTGCGTGCCAGCTGGAGGAGTGACACGGCTTGCCGGCAAAATGTTTCCCTTATCATCTCAAGGGCGAAGGAGCACATCCCAGTAGTTTCGTCCAATTTCTGCGTTGCTGTATTGCTCGGCATGGGCTTGTCGGCTTCTTTGATCGTGAATTTGGGCATCTTGTTGAGCAGCGTGGACATGGTCGCGTTAAATGTCTTCGTCCTCACGCGCACATTCCCCTCGATCATCCATTCCAGTTTCCTCCCAGCGCGAACCGGCTTATTGTCCCGGAGCAACTGGTGGACAAGAACATGGCAAGGGAACCGCACCGAGGCGCTGCTCGGCGGAGTCGCCGCTCCTTGCGTGTCGTTGTCGTCAGGCGGTGGGTTATACCCCTTCGGCGCGCGGTCCAAGGTATGAAGGATTTCGTCGACACTTTTGTAATGTCCTTTCCGGGCAAGGAGGCGGACTTGCTTCGCGATGACACTACTGCGACGGGTCCTTTGGGATGCAGCTGGCAGCTGAACGTACTTCTTGGGTGCAGCAAGCCCTGAGAATGCGAGCATCGTATCCAGCTGCTCCGCGCGTGCTGGGACTTTGGATCGTCGTCTGGTGTGCCTTCCGAGCGCGAAATCATGGCTCGCGGCCTTTAATTGAACCCCCGGCAGGCATCTCATACGCTGCAGCGCTGAATCGCTATTTGAAGAGAATGAGAGAATAATACTCGCGACGGCGGGTTAAACGGTTAAGTTTACTGTTTCAATCGGCGGGCGGCTAACTTTTGTTCAGGGGCAGCCTCTTGAAATATACATTCCAATTCAAGTTATTATTCATACTGTCACACTTACTTCTACGCGATATTGACCATATGTGTGCAGCCAAGATAGCTTTCCCGTGGTGCTTACGCTTGCTATGCCCCGTTGACTGGCTGTTGTTGGCCCCTGCTCAGCGGGTGAAAACATTTACGCCCCCCGGGCCATGTGGCGATTCCGGTGTCAAAGCATTGCTGCTCTTCATCGAGGTACAACATGGGGGGCTTGAGATGAACCGCACCGTATAAAGCTATCGCGCACTCAATGTGCGAATCGGGCGGGCACATTGGCACTCGCAGGTAACACGGTGAGGGGGGGAAGGAAGAAGAATTTGAGCTCGTGTTCGAGTCGCATCCTTTATGTTTTCCCCAAGATCAACTTGGACCCGAAGGCGAAACAGTGAATGGTGCGTTACCGTATATGGACGCACTTTGCGGCGCGTGACCCGCCTGAACCGACGCCGTATCGGGTTTGTCTGATCATGTCAGACAACGCAGGACGCAGAATGTTTCTTAACGCTTCATATCTGGCAATGCTGGCCAACGGCTAGAGCGTCGTGCAAACTGTGGAGGAAGCTACTCCGACTTTGCGAAGAGTCATTCATCTGGGAGACTGGCGAACAGAATGCCTATAGCACAAAACGGGGGGGAAGATTCGATGGTGTGCGGCAAACCGGGAAACAAATTGCATTCGTGAACCGCTTCAGCAACGATTCAAGCTGTGAAGATGCCAGCTCCGAGCTTGTTCAAACTTCAAACCTGCCTCCTATTCGAACGACGGAGGGGCTAAATGAAGGGGAGGTGGTGAAGGGTCTCCCGAAAGTGTCAGCCTTTGAGGAGGTGGGAATTGGGACGACCCACGGTCAACCGCCAGAGGAGCTCGCTTTGCTAGACCACGGCGCCTGAAGGCGTTTACCATCTCGTTCCTCTCGAAGCGACGCAATCTCTGTCAAATCGATCACTTTGAATGGCCAAGTGAGCCAGTTCCCACCGCTTCGTAGGCTAGGTAATTCCAGATCCTCTAAAATTTCGTCTACGACTTGTGGCCACCTGGGTAGTGGGCCGAGTGATATCAAAGAATTAGTGGAGCTGCGTTTCTGGACATGCATGCGTGTGACTTACGTGAAGAAAGCAAGATTGCTGCTATAGCTCTCATTCGTCCATAGTAGCATGCCCGGGAAGCGCTTTCTCAGCCACTCAGCATTTCTTTCCGTGGCAGCAAAGGCCTCCGCTGGCGTCGCCGGTAACCGCATTTTATCGCCAAGGAAATACGCCGAGATCCAATGCGAGAACGTCTCGAATGCGTATCCGTTGTTCGTCGTGAACTAGGGCACTCGAGTTAGACTGTCATCAATGACATCGTGTTGGGATGCGACTCACGATGGCACCGTTGATAGCAAAATCACGCCTGCCTATATTTTTGTAAGGTACGAGACCGCGGTAGATAGAGGAAGCCCATTGTTGCTCCTTCGAGGTAGCTTGGAAGCTCGGAGGATCGCGGAGGGATTGGTAGTTGTCCCACTGGTTTGTCTGCACATCTGCAGGAGCGTGTCGACTCAAGCCAAGTTCATCGGCAGTCTTTTCTACAGGGACGCCGGCACGTTAGCACCATTTCATGGCATCGAAGAGACACAATGCTGATGCGAACCCGATAACAGCCCTTCCCAAGAAGACGTAAACCCTGTTCCCAATACGACGGCGGCAGCGTCGAGAGTGCGGCCATCGCTGAGCTTGACGGACCTGCCGTCTTCCCCATACCCTGTGACGCGCACTGGGGCAATGAGTTCGATCTTGCCGTCTGCCACGAGGCTGTGGAACCCGTTCGGCCTCAAGACGCCTTCGTCGTTCGTGCGGATCCCCCAAAAGAGAGAGTGAGCGTGTCGAAGAGGGGAGTCTTTGGGGATCCTGAGCGCATCGAACTGTAAAAGAAGAAATCGGTCAAGATGAAAGCGACAGAGCACTACGACGCACAGAAGTTGACATTATCGTGTTCCATACAAAATGGACGATTTTGCTGCCAAGCCATGTCGTGTGCAAGAAACGTCTGTAAACCTCGTTAGGCGATGCATACCTTCGGTCGTTCATCGACTCACTCCAACCGTGTTCTCAACTCACTATGCGGGGACATAATCCCCAGAAATCGGCTCCTTCGAATGAAATCAGGCAAGGGCGATGTCACACCCAAGACGGCATCAGCTCGTTCAAATACAACAGATACTCTGCGACCTTCGTTTGTGAGATAGGCCGCAATGTCCTGCGCAGACTTGCCCCCACCAACAATTACAATCCGCCCCACTGAATCAGGCGAGTTGGCTTCCACCGGCTTAACGATTGACAGGAGATCGTCCATCTGCGAGCGGAACTGAGAGGAGTGAATTACGAGACCGTTGAATCCGGACGATTTGGCTGTTGCTGGTGAGATCTCATCGGGCACCAACGGACTACTGCAGCCCTATATAAACCCAGAATTTAACGACAGAGTAAAGTGATGAAATTAAGAACATACTCCTGTACAAAGCACTATCTTTGCATACCTCAGTACTTGACGCGTTTGCAATCTTTTATCCTCAATCTCAACGAGCCAGCCATCGCTAGAATTGTTTCGTTTGATGTCTAGGACCTCGGTGTCGTAACGAATACGGTCCTTGATAAATTTATCGGCAAATGTCGACATGTACGACCGCATGTCCTCGCCGGTAGGTCGACCACTGGTCTCGGGCATGGATAGCGGTGAGAATTGAAATTCTCCGTAAACACTAAGGTTGAAGGTATCAACAACGCAGGACTACAAGGATAGCTCCAAACTCACTTGTTAATGGTTAATCCAGGATAGACCCGTTCTTCCGCCCAGATACCTCCAGGAGTTCTGTCGCGTGTCAGCAGCTGGATGTCTTTGAATCCATCCTGCAACAGGGTATAGGCGGTGATCAGACCGGCGGCGCCAGCACCAATGATCCCTATAGCATCTGAGCGGGGGTCTGTCATGATGGGGGATTTTACTCACCTGCCCCGCTTGTCTTTGGAGTTTGGCAGAGACATTCACGAGGTTTCTTCTCACCGAAACGGAGAACACATCTTGATTGATGACTAAAATCCTGCGGCGTGGGACCTAGGGCCGTTCTATGGCCGCTAACCACTAATCGCTGTGAGGAGGAGCCCAACCTGGAACTATGTAGTGTGATTGCTCGACAGATGAATGCACCGCATACTTCATTATTATGTCCCTTCTATCGAAAGCGTGAGCGAAGAGACTAACGCTGAGGTACTTTGACAGTGAATCATTATTCAATCCCAGAGTGATGTTGACGGTTGCCTAATAAAGTCCGTAAGTTGTGAAAATGCGTCCTGCTCAAGTAGCCTGACCTTCCCGCTAGCCTTTCTCCCGTTTGGGACAAGCGAGATTAGAGTCGATGTTGCGCCAAAGGCCCGTATGATTAAAGGGGCAAACCCGAGCAAACGGGCTGCACCTCCTGCCACAACGATGCTGCAGGTGAATGTCTGGACAGACGCCGCCCGTCGACTTCCATGTCTTGCATCTGCCGAGATAGAAGCCAGTACCACCCCTGCGCAGATCTACAATGTCCTGAGCAAGGAACTGCGTTGGTCGACACGCCAGCGTTTCACATTGTACATGGCAAGTCCTCGTCTACATTTTGTTAGAGGGCATACCTAATGCCAGTCTAGCCCGGGGCACCTTTTCCGCTGCCTCCTAAACATACATCCAAGGATCTGGCAGCAATGCGTTCTGCGCCACCCGACGGTTTCTCGTTGGAATCATTACCCTACTGGTGGAATGCATCAGAGCTATTCAAGAACATAGACGAACTTCATTTCGTCGCCATCGAAGGTCAGCTATTTTTCTTATCCAATTCCCTCTCCCCTCTCCCATAAACTATAGACATCGAGCGAGAGATTACCATCTATGATATTCGCACACATTCAATTCGAAAAATACCCCGTCGTCTCAACGACCCCATCAATTATTGCGATACTGTGTTCAGAGTAAGTGATCCTGCGCTTCATCTTTGTCACCGATGTACCAACCGCTCTGTAAAGCTTCCCAAGCCACTTCCTATGGACACAAGATGTCATCGAAAGGAATCGCTTGATTTTCTTCGTTCCGTTGAGGAGGACAAGCTAGATAAGATTTCGAGACGGACGACATTGCTTGATTTGTACCCCCTTGGGCTTCGGGGAGGATGCCTTCACCTGATAGAGTGTTCGGATGGAAGTAGGGAGGAATTTTCCGCTGATGTTGTCTCAGGCTCATATTCTTGTTCCTACCATCCGACACAGTTTCTGACCTTCCTAAACTATTCAGTTAGTTGTTCTTCTCTGATACTTCCTCCACCACCAACATCATTCAATAGGTCGCGATGCTGTAGTGCAATCGGGGAGACTGAGGGACCCGCCCTCTCAACAGGCTGATAACGCTGCTGCCGCATTCAACTATCGCCCACAAAACCTTACTCCGTCGCCTCTTTCGTTGTACAATTCCGCATTTTCCACCTTTAGGCGCGGAATGGCCGATCTCACAGAGAACTTCACGTTCAGCAAAGAAGAGGTTCAACGTGCTATCCAATTCATCAGCATTTCGTCCAACTATTACGACGACGAGAATGCCCGCATGGCAGCGCTCCAGCGGTGCTCCATTTTCCCGACGCCCGAACGGTCCCAATCGGCCTGGTGCAGGCTGGATATTCAGACGAACATGTCAACCATCAGGCCTGATGGCAACATCGCAATCGCACTTGCCGTTCACATCATTATAGGCTTTCTGGAGCTAAAGAACAGTGGTGGGGATGGTGGATGTGATCCATGTGAGCAGGCGCAAGTCGATTTTATCAAAGTTGTATCTTCTGATTAGGTGCGTGGGCGTCTTGTACTCGTCTGTGTGTGCCGACCCTGGTCCCGTGAAAGTACGCTCCAGTTCGTGCCGTCTCGTGTTGTCCTGCCTTCATTATGTCCTTGTCGGGGAACCAACTAGCTATCTGGGGTGCCGTCTTCGCTGAGCGCTTTTTCTTCGAGCCTTTGGCCTTCTTGTATGTTGGTCCTCAGCCAGTTTGCCACCCAGGTCGTAGCCCCATTGAAACGGGTGTTCGGGAAGTCGCAAAGGTCCTCCGATTGCTTGACGAGGCCCTTGACGAACTGACCGCCTACTACAAAACCCTTCCCATTCAACCGTCTGTTCATGTCCCGTCGAGTACCACCGCGTACCATGACAATGTTCAATTCCCGTATTGGACGTCTTTCAAGATGGGAGAACACACGGCAACTCTCGCATATCAGCAACGCCTCGCTGCCAACGATGACTTCGAGAGGACTGTTTTTCTGGCTAAAATGACATTGAAATCGATCTCTCCAACCCCCCGCGACGTCGTCGTCAAATTCACCTACCAGTATGGTGAAGATGGCCACAGACTCCTTGCTGACAACAACCTCGCACCGACGCTCTACCACTGCGCATATGAAAAGACTGTGGGGATGTGGGTGGTAGTCATGGACTTCATCGAAGGCGGCACTGCTCACCAAGGGAACAAACTGAATGCCGAGCAAGGGAAGTCACTCCGCCGCGCGGTCGAACTGCTCCACGCTAAGGGTTTGGTGTTTGGCGACCTTCGAGAGCCCAATGTCATCCTCAAACCAGATGCCGTCTGTTTGATTGACTTTGAGTGGTGTGGGCGGTGCGAGGACGTTGATGGTAAGGGTTTGGGTGCGCGGTACCCCACACATATCGCGTCGGGGCCAGATTACAAGTGGGCGGAAGGAGTTGGACCTGACAAGTTCATTAGGAAGGCACATGACTTATATCGTCTAGAACAGATGTGCTAGACATGACGAATAGTTTGATTCTCAAGTACCCCACGTTTTACATTCCCTTGTTCTGTTTCATTGTGCAGAATCTTGTGAAATCAAAGGTTCATAGCAATTCTGTACAGAAGCATACTGAATCTTTGTCTTTCAGTGAGACTCCAGAGTGGCGGCAGTCGGCAGCCAAGTGGCTTTTACCCTACGTCTACGGTGAGATCACGCCCGATGCGACGACACGAAGGCCCCCATCTGCATCAAGTTCTCCCTGCGATACTCACAGGATGCGCACGGAGCTACGTTCAACGCCGGGTATGCACCAGAGCTACTCGCCGTCGAGAATGTCGGCGACTGGTTCATGATCGTTATGGATGACGTATCTGGCGAATATACGACACTGACACTGGCAGCACTGAAGTCACAAGACGGCGTTGACTTGACCGCAATCCGCGACCATATGCAAAAAGGGCTCGGTATCTTTGACTCATGAACTCGTCGCATTTTGCGCGTCGACACGATTCGCAAGGCCACCAATTCTCCTGATATTCGCGACTCGTAACGTTCTCGTTGGTCCAACGTCCTTTAGTCTTGAGAAGATGAGATATGTAACATACCTCGACGCGGCTTTAGATGTGATGTTGTGGTCTAGCGATGGGGTATGCAAATTTGAGGTTTAAATTACCGGACTCTGATAATCGCCTTGACCGCATGAGCCAGATGTCTGATGCGGGACCGGGCTACTTCCCGTGTCAAATAATATTGGGGGCGTGGTCAATATTGCAAAAAAGTAAGTGAGACAACATAAACAATGATGATAGTCCGAATGATATGAAAGTGAGGCTGAAGTATATTCAAAGACAGAGGCTGCCCCCCTCACTGCAACAACTCCAACGACGAGACTGGCAACTTGTGCTGTTGTTCGTCATTACTCAACAGTGGGATGCATTCCTGCCCCCGAGTGGAGATTGCGTCAATGTGTTCTTGCTCTTCGTCGAAGTGCGTTTCATCGAAGTCGAAATCATCCGAATCGTCGTCGGAATCATCGGAGTCAGAGTCGCATTCGTAGACTAGGAAGCCCGAATCGAGCAACTCCTCCTGCATGATTTCAAGTTCTGCAGCTTCCCGACTTTCATCCTGAGCTTGGAGACATTCAGCCTGTCATGGGAATAAGCACTGAGAGCTTCACGAATGGCAAGTAATACTGACGTGATAAAGCTCCTCAACGCAATCATTGATGTCCTCGCTGATCAGATCGCTGAGGACAGCCCAGCGGCGAGGGCCCAAATTCTCGATAACGGGCTCGACCTCCTTTCTCATAGCCGTAACCTCGGCCAACGGGACGCAACCCCCGGCGTATTCCGACCAATCCTCGTCAACGTCGCGAAAGTCCCACGCAGGGTGCAAGACCGCTTGGTGCACGGCCATGAAGAGGTGGTGGGGCGAGGACGATGCGAGGGGGCATACGCCGGCCTCGGCGATCCAGTTAATGACGGCGAGAGAGGCGACGGAGGCGGACAGGGGGGCGTTGGTCGAGCGCAGGAGGCGCTCGATGAATTCGTCCAGTGGGATTTGCGGAGTGCAGAATGCTGCCTGGTCGAAGTAAAGCGGCGAGGCGCCGAGTAACTTTGTCGTGGTTTGGGCGCAATGCTCGGCGAACCTCTCAGTAAGGTCGTTGCGTGGCTGATAGACGATAAGTATGTGTTGGAGAGGGGGAATCCTATATACTAACCTCGGCGATGGAGTTCTTGGTGGCTGACTGTTGTTCAGCAGCTCCGAAGGTGCTGAGGCGTACTTGTGAAACTGGCATATTGTGTTAACTGATAAAGGGTGTATGGGGTGTGATGGTGTCTCGTTGGGTTGTTGAAAAACCGACGAGGATGAGGGCTACTTATACTAATCCATACCCCCTGCTCGCTCCATCCGTCGATGATGACAAGTATTTCGTTATGTTTGTTTTTGTGGAGTGTTTGCAGTGATTCTTGCTTCCGTCGACAACAAGAGTGTCGGTGGTAAAAGTCGCCGATGCGTTCTTGCCTGCGCTCTTGCCAATGTTGCAGAGATAGGGGTCGAGCCCCTATTAAATTTCCTCGCATTTCCGGAGGCAAAATCTGACATTTGGTCAACATTTGGTTCCGATAGTTTGCTTCCGCCTGACATAAGGAGCGGCTGTCGTTAGGTCGGCCTCGGGCTACTCGGGGAAGAGGGGCGAGGGGGTCGGTGAAGAAAGTTGGCCGAATGGTACGTCAGAGGAGTGGATATCTGAGGGGAAGGAGAAGTCAGAAAGCTCTGACACCGGGCGCTAAGAAAACGGATAGCATCAGTCATCTAGTCGATGTGAAAGTAGACCTTTGAGATAACCTGCTACAGTCCCATGCATAGGCTCGTTAGGTAAAGGTGGGGAGGGGAACAAATGAACAATACTTGGATGGCCAGCGTTGATGCATCGTGTATAATTGGAGAAAGCAAATGACGATACTAAAATACAATGTCGGGATAGATGCTGCGGCTCAGTAGATCATCGCCTGGCCTCGAGGCTGCCAATAAAGACTATCGAGCGTCTTCGTCCACGGTACAAGCTTCATAACGAAGCCGAGGACCCCCGTTATGTAGGCTAGATATATGACTAGAAAGAAAATCAGCGACGAAACTGGATGAGAATCTCAAGACCATACATCGTTTTTGCTTGGGGAACTTGGACACCTCGTAGCCGAGCTGGGGTAAACCCATAACATTGCAGAATATGTGCGCCGTTATCGGGGGCAAGATAGAACCCGTCCGCAGGAACAGATATGAAGCGAACGACCCGAAGAGCGTCGTGTAGGAAAGCTGGAATACTAAATGCGGCGTGACTGAGTGAGTAGTGTTCCCCTCAATGAAAAGGGCTTGGGCACGCACATGCCGTGAGTAGCGCGCGCTTTGCGGCTGCGGGAGTTCGTCCGTAGCGGTTGAATGTGTCCCACGCGTGATGGGCATGAGCTGAAGGTAAGCCAGTGAGAGGGCAATAGATGTCAAGGGGAAACGGCGGACGCACCGGCACCAAATGACAACGGCGCAAGAATGATCATCTTCGCTCTAGATGCACCCGAGAGGTTGTACACCGCGAGCACGCACGAGCGAAACACGATCTCTTCTGTAATCGGGGCCTAGTATTCATTCATTCTAGCAGGCGGATGCAGACGATTGGCTGCGCGTGACTCACGACAACGTAGTTCCTAGCACCTTGCCACGACAATAACACATCTTTGAATGACCCGGTCGTGGAGTACGGTGAAGAAAAGTCGAGGTATAACGCGTAGAGAGGGCCGAGGAAGAGAAGAGGCGTGACCAAGTGTGGAAGGAGGGCGTCGAGTGTAAAGTCCGGCATGGAGAAACCTAGGCGAACAAGGGTTGTTCTTAGGGTAACTTCAATAGTCTCGTTCGTGTCAGCACTGAGGCAAAGCTGCATCATTGTAGACCCTCACCTCAGGACTTATTGCTTGCCACAGCGCACCGAACACTATCGTGCAGCTAACCAGGCTGGCAAAGGTGACACCAATCAGGCGGGCCTGTATAACGTCTGGGTCGTCCCTCCACCGTTCACTCTCGTATCTTCGCCGCTCCTCGCCATCTCGTTGAGGGGGCACAACTTTGGCCACAAACGACAATCGACCATGCTTTGAAACATACAACGAGCCGACGTAGATGAGTGCAAACGACGTCGTTAGTGCAAGGGACTCTAGAGTCGTAAACGGCGGACTGGGGAAGACGAGTGTCATAAAGAAAGGGCCAATGTCGCCGCCAACGACGACAAAGGTCTGAGACTTGGTGTCACGGTCACGTGTCGCGTGACTATCTTTTGAACATGAGTCCGCCGCGTGTTTCTCTATTTCTTGGGTTTCTTCTACTGTCCCAAGGTCTACGACGCTTACGACCCCAACTACGCCCTTCTGTACGTGATTATCTAGCCCTATTTCTGTATATAGGCGGCTGATCATCGGGTAGAAACGATACATCCCCCCTCAAGATACCAAAGAAGCTGTTTCGCAGCACTCAAACGGAGCCATGCCGCAAAAAGTGAACATCCTTGCTAGCATGATCGGGTTAGTGGCTCTGGTAATCTAACAATCGGACTTTCGCTCTTCGATGTTCATTTTGCTTCCATTTTGTAACGTTGTCGTATCTTCGCAGGGGCTTTTCGCAAGGTGACGTTGACCACTGTTGAGAATGTAAAGCCCTCATAACACCTGTGCAGGCTCTGAGCATACTCTAGTAAACCATGTCTCCGTTGCAGGCGAAACATGGCAAGAAAAAGGCAATGGTTTCGACTCACCCGGACCCCCAAGGACTTGAGCTCCCGCGAGTAGGGCGGCTGTAACGTGATGAGAGGCCATAGGATGCGGTCACTGAACTGCCATATCACTGCCAAATCGTATAATAATATGAAAGATGCACGATCTATATCATCGGCATAGCGCCCCTCGTCTTTTCTATCCCTTTCGTCTCTGGAACTCTAGATCTCATTCCAGGTGAGTGTTCAAAATAGATACAACGACGCAGCACTCACGGTAAATGCAAGATACAATGCTTGTTATGTCCAGCACGTTGGCAATTGCGAGATCACCGACGTTGCTTGTCGATGTCGCGATGTCGAAGTGATCACTGTGACGTCCAAGTGCATAATCGACGCGTGTAAAAGTTCACGCGAACGGGAGATCGTTATACGTGCTCCCCAAAGCGAGCTGTGATTTGTGCCGTTGAGGTCTGTCAGAGTCATATCGTCCCTAATGAGTTGAACTAACACACAAGGTGAACTTAAGGTTTCTCTTGGGTTGCAATAGATACACGATGTGTCATGACTCATTCGGCAAGTTCTCCGCAATGGCTACTACGTCGGACGGAGAATTGTTCACATTTCCTCTCCCTATTAATTACAACCCTTCGAGTCGAGGATTCACGCGTCTCGATGCACCACTCGATTTTGATGATGAGATACGCCTCAAGGAGGTTGCTTTTCCTCAATACCAGCAGGAGGAGATGCGGTCGGTGCTGTCGCACGATGAAGAGTCCGGGCATATACTTTTTCTGGTTCAAGCCTCGGACGATTCATGGCGGATAATAACTGCCATACTCACTTAAACTGGCGAACTCTCAAAGCTCATGATGTCAGCAAACGCGATGATGTGTTCGAGTTGAGCGATGGGACATTTAAGCTCGTTGGGAGCGAAGCTCAGCCATTTGGCTCATGCTGGATCATTTGTCACGCGCTGTACCATCACCCGTATATAATTACTTCTTATCCATCCATATGTGCAATATGTACTACTTACCCCACTTTCACCTCTGCCCTTGCATCGCTTGAACGTATAATGTAATGAGTCCGAATTTGACACTCGGACATGTGAGTAACCTTACCCAGAACCCCAGCAAACGTTGGGGCTTCCACTCACTTGGTGTTATGAGATATCGCCTGCGCAAAACGGTTTTGCGGGCCGTAATTATTCACTTCACTCACCTTTGTTGATGACCTCTTCGACGGACAGATCCCGTCCGAGGGAATAAGTATTTCTCGTCGCACGATCAATGCACCACGCGGTCGCTCATGGAGAACACTGACCTGTCAGTCTCGATGGCGATGCTTCCCGTGATGGCGCTTGGCCAGAGCCTGACTGATGGGAAGCAGTCACTTGTTGCTTCCTCCCATCACCATCGCCCTCGATGTCTTATCCTCTTGAACGACTTGGTGAATCAAGCAAAGGGAAGGGCTCGGTCAGGCCCACCGAAGATGATATGCCCGGTTTGGCAGACCATACAACCATTGACGAGGAAACCCCAATTGTAGTTCCGGCACCCTCGGGGAAGTTGGATGCCAAATGCAAGTGCTCCAACTCCGGGAGAAATATTGTGGTCTTCATCGACGGTACTTCAAACCAATTTGGCGAGAAGGTAACGTCCGAATATGGTCAATGCCGTTCAGAAGTCTGTCTGATGTATACGCCAGAATACGAACGTCCTTGAACTCTATGATATGATCATCAAGGATGTCCAAGCGCAGGCAGCATATTATAGCAGCGGGATAGGAACATATGCAAAACCAACTTGGAAGAGCTTCAAGTACTGGAGGCAGTGTTTTGATCACATGGTAGACACCGCAATTGCGTGGTTCGTTTACTCCTTCGTTATTCCTTGTCCGGTGTTTTTCGAATGCTTCGCACTGCCATAGGAATTTTGAGCGCATCGTCTTGAATGCGTATCGCTGGCTGGTTGAGAACTATCAACCCGGCGATTGCATCTATCTCTTTGGTTAGTCTTGCGACTCGCGCCTCCTCTAACATCATTCAAATCCTAATTCCACTTCAGGTTTCTCCCGGGGAGCATACCAGGTCCGTGTGATTGCCGGAATGATTAAAAAAGGACGTGTATTTGCTGCTTCCCTCTGCATGAATTTCTAACAAGCGGGGACCTTTAGGTTGGTCTTCTTCGCAAGGGCAACAACGATCAAATTCCGTTGTAAGTGCCATTGCACCACGAACAACATATCTCTGGACTAACTGAATGATAGCGCGTTCGAGCTCTACCTTGCCACAATGGATAAATCATCACGTACCGACTCCATTGAGGACACTGAGAAAGCGGAAAGGCTATGTACACGGTTCAAGTTAACCTTTTCACGGGTGAATGTCAAAGTTCACTTCGTTGGTGTGTGGTATGCTCTTTTCCTTCCTCTAATTTGCTCGTGCTGATTTTTATAAATTGCTAGGGATACTGTTTCCTCAATAGGACTTGCACGTGGCAAGAGTTTTCCAGAAACTGTCACTGGAATGGGCCATGTTTGCGTCTTCCGACATGCACTGGCGCTTGATGAGAGGCGAGTGAAGTTCTTGCCTGAGTATGCAAATGGAGGAGCTGGCCCCGGATTGCAATGGGGTGATTCCGGTGATGAATTAGGAAATATAAAGGAAGTTTGGTTTGCTGGATCACACTCTGATATGTGAGTTGTTTGTGTCTAAATAATGGTGTTTTCTAAAGCGGTTTTGTATCTAGTGGTGGTGGCAATACCTTGAACATGGATCTCAACAATTTTGGTCCTGCTCTATGGTGGATGTTAACAGAAGCACTACAAAATGGGCTTCTTGTTGATACATGCCAACCCCGGTGGTCTACTTTAGAACCAAAAGAGTCTTTAACCGGTATATGGAAGGTACTTGAGGTTCTACCCTTTCGCTACCTTAAATATGATAACAGTCAGAGCACTACAATAAGGCGAGTGTTGACATAATTCTTGCATTGTAAGATATAATAGTGACCTTGTTGATAGACCACATCTTGGATCACCTCGTATTATACAGCCTGGCCAGCATATTCATCCCTCTGTTTTGGGCAAGCTGGAGAGTACAGCATACCGGCCCTGTGCCAAACTTCCTGGCTCCACAACGTGGAACTCAGCAGAGCTTCGGTATAAGTTTATGGTTGAAGATGATCCATTTGAATCTCCATCAACTATTTTAACAAAACTCCGAGATGAGCCAATATCCTCCTTGAAGGATTTTGATCTCATGGTGTTAACATTCCTAACATTATCAGGTAAGTTAAACTCATTGGCTACTTAGGCTGCTGTTAACATCCTTTCTTAGAAACTGGCCTTAGTGCAATAGCTGAATATCCAAAATCACTGGACATTCTTTTGGCTGCACTTGATCAAGTCTCGCTTATAGAAGATCCTGGTTACAAGATTGCAAATGCACTTCTAAGAGCCATAGTTGGTCCAAGGGGCAAGCACACTTATCGTCAAGTTTTAAACATGTATAACAAACATGCATGGCAAACCAAGACATTGCTCAATAAATTTGAACTGGCCAGTAACTCTGGTTATGGTAGGTTACTGCTACTGTTCTCTACCCTGCCCATGCTAATGGTTTATCATCCATAGTCTTGCTCAAGGGTCCATGCAAATGGAAGTTAAATGGCTGTATGTAAGGGGACACTCCTATTTTCCCCTATTTCCTATTTTCCCCTATTCCCCTGTCCATTTCCCTTTCCCCTCGTCCCCTCCCTCTCTCTTTCTTTCCACGGACTCTTATTTACATTCCTTTTCGTCCCTTCCTTTGCTCCATCCTTCCACCCCACTCCCTCGCCTTCCAAAGCATTCCGATGACTCCGAAGCGTTCCCGCAGTCCGGATTCACTCCGGACTCGCGTGCACGTCTCTGGACTCGTCGGGACGACTTCCCCTCACTTCTCCCACCCTTTCCCTTCCTATTCCCACTTTCCCAGGTCGCTGGCACGACTCCTGTATGTTCCCCTCCACTTATTATCACATGCTCCTGTTCGTACCTTGTGATATTCATCGGACTTGTGGTGGGTGTACTATACAGTTCTTTCATTCTTCTCCCACGCTTCTACAGTATACACTTCGCATCCTAGCATGGAGGATCTTTATCTTGTTCTCTTTGGATTCTCCCTCTGCTAGGTGCGCATTCTCTCATGTATTGTAGGTAGCATTATTCATATCTTTGGATTCTCCCTCTGCTAGGCCTGCACTGTGCGGCCATCTTGAGGTTGCCCAGGACCCCCGATAATCCCTACTAAAGTCGTATCCGAATCCACCCATGCACCTTCCTTATATAGTAATAATGTTAGATCAAGCGCCCAAATAATCCACCCATTTTTGGGCACAGAAATCGATGTTAGATCGGATAATCCACCCATTTGAAGCCCTTGCGCCCTAAGTCGGATCATAATCCACCCATTGACCAATTAGAAAAAATACTCATGGTGTGCCAGCGTAACGCAAGGAGGGAGGGCGGCAGGTTCCCGTGCTAATGCGGTATGTTTAGCCTCGATTTCGAGTCTCATAATAGAAACTAACGGTTAGATTTAATCTTAGTTAATTAAATCCCGGAAAGCGATTGTTGCGAGTCTTCCCCTCACGGACTCTCTTGCTACAGCAAATATCAACGATATATTTCAGCTAACTAATAGCACCTTCGGTGTAGTATTGTACGAGAAGAAGCTTATGGTCGGGAAAGGTAAGTATTTTGTGTTATATCGTTGTCTGCCCTCCTCAACTCCGCCTTTAGTCGTCACATTCTATGAGAAGGGGGGATAAAAAGGTAGCAATCATGCCTGGGTGTCGACCACTTCATCAATTGGTGCAATTTCCTGGATTTCAATGCAGCTTTGGGCGCAGATGTCCTCCCCAAATTCGTTCCGATCATCTACAAGCACTGGTCTTCTGAAATTCGGTCTGGTTCATTCGAAAGCGTTTCTTTACGCGCTGAAGACGAACACAATATCTATCGTAGATGAACACTCGATGAAACTCGACGGGAATGTCTTTAACTCCGTAGTTCGGCCCCTGAATACCAAAGAGGGGCTTGTGGTTGCCGCAGTCAAGAAGCTAATGGGAAAGAAGCATAGCTATGAAGCCAACGACGGCGAGGAATAGTGTATATTGTATTAGCGAGCACCCTGATATTTTTTTTCTATTTTATTCTATTTTATTCGGCCTCTCAATGTTAGATCTAATAATCCACCCATTAGTTGCCTAATTTGGATGTTGTATCATAATCCACCCGCCGAATTCCCTTATAAGGAAAGTCATTAATCCACCCATTTGGCCGAAAATCCGGCGTTTTTTGATACAACATCTACACGGATTATCGGGGGTCCTGGTTGCCCTTACAGCAGAACAAGATCCCCCATCCTGGCACCAGAGCCCTACGGAAAACGTCCCGCGTCATCCCGGACTCGCTCCCGACGTCTTTCCGGTTTTGCGGACATTCCGGACGCTCTCCTGCTACTCCCACCCACCTCTGAGGACCCAAGGAACTCCATCCCTCGCTCCCCTGACGACTCCGAAATGACGGGCGCCTCCGGCCAGATCCCGTCATTCGAGCCAGTCGCTCCAGGATCGGACTCCGAGACTTTGCGGACCTTGTGGGCTCAGACGTACGAGCACGAAACCCAAATCAGCACCATCCATGACGCCCTAGCTCGAATTGAATCCCTCCTTGCTACACCCCGACCCCCTACGCCCAAAACGACTCCCGACCCCGAACCGGAAGGCACAGCAGCCTCCCAACACGCCCCGGGTCGACACAATACCACTCCGCGGTCCCGCCTGAAGCCCGCCTCTCCCCCAATCTTCGACGGAAACCGCAAGGATGGTCGCGCATTCTTCAACGCTTGCACCATCTACTTCCAGCTCTGTCCGGACCACTTCCCGAACGAGCAAGCCAAAATCCTCTGGTGTCTCTCCTTCTTCCAGAAGGACCGAGCCAAGGAATATGCGGACATGGTTCTCCGGAGCACCCGGGATCCTTACTTCAAAACCTGGGGTGACTTCGCTTCGGAATTCCGGACTCGCTTCCTTCCGGATCGGGAACGCGAGTCTGCCATGCTCAAGCTGGAGTCCACCCGCTACCACCAAGGACGCCGGACCTTCCAGGAATACCTCGACGAGTTCCAGGACCTCATTGACCAGTCCGGATACACTGAGGGCTCCAACATCACGATGAAGTTCCGACGCGGGCTCGACTCCGTCATCCAGAGCCGCGTCGCGGAGTCCGCGGACTGCCCCAGCGAAGAAGACTTCGAAGGATGGTACAGCGCTGCGCAACGGGTTGCAGACAATCGTGCTGCCAACCAGTCCTTCCACTTCGGCCAGCATTCCGCTCACTCCGGACCTTCTCCCCGACCTGCTGCGAACTCCGGAATCGCTCGGAACCCCGGAGGGATACTTCCTGCACCTCGGACCCAGCTCCCGCCTCTCCAACCCCGTTTCCAACCCCTGCCTCCTCCAAAGGCCCTCTCACCCGGCGTCCCAATGGACGTTGACCACACCCGCTCTCGGCCCCCTGCCCCTCAGTCGTGCTACCGATGCGGCAAACCCGGCCACATGGCCCGCGAGTGCCCGCTGCGGTTTGATGTCCGGTTCATGACAACCGAGGAGCGGATGTCCGCTATCGAGGATCTCTTGACCGCGGCCGACGTTGTAGAAAGTACTGGGACTCCGGGAGGAATAGACGACGAGGGAACGGCCCCGGTTGAGGAATCTGACACGGCGGATTTTCCCCGGACCAACGAGTGATCCGTGCGGCCTCGTTGGTGAACAACCGATTTGCTTGTCTTAACGTAGATGAAATACACGATGATCATTCCGACCTTTCCGATGATTCGTCCGACGTGAAGCAAGCAACTCCGGTTGCAATCCGCACACTCCGAAGGTTTCGCCCGCAGTGGGAACGGCGGCTACCCAGTAGCTATAAGATTTCTGCCTTGCCCGGCAAGCTTTCGTTAGACATACCCGTTGAAGTGCTGAGCACGGATACACAACACCGATGCACCCTGCAGGCCCTGGTGGACTGCGGAGCCACCGGAGTCTTCATGCATCCGCGATTCGCAGATGCCCATGGTTTCACCCGTCGCAAGCTTTCTGCTCCGATCCCAGTCTTCAATGTCGACGGTTCGCCAAACGAAAACGGATCCATCTCCGAAGTCGTGGACCTCGTACTCCGGTTCAAGGACCACACGGAACGGATGCTTTTCGCCGTCACAAACATCGGACGCCAGGACGTCATCCTCGGATACACTTGGCTCCGGAAGCACAACCCCGAGATTGACTGGCAAACGAAGGAGGTGACCATGAGCCGCTGCCCATCCGGATGCGATACCTGTCGCAAGGAGTTCCGCCATGACAAGCTGACCAGACGCAAGGAGTCCGTGCGACTCCGGGAGTGTCGTACGGGTCCGATGCCAATGGTCGAGGAACTCCACTCGGATGACCCTCCGAAGCTCCTGGATTGTGACGATGAGGACGACGAGGATGCAACTCCGGACGGCGATAGTCTTGAGAAGGGTGACCGTATCTTTGCGGCCGTTCCTCCTCCAACTCCGGAATACCTTCGGAGTCTTCGGGAAGAACACGTCCGAGCCACGGAAACTGTCTCGCAACGCCTGGCATTGGCTTTCCAGCGTAACAAGGCTCCGGACCCTCGTCACAGTGCAATTCCGGACTTCCTTCAGGAATTCGAGGATGTCTTCGCCAAGGAAGCCTTCGACGAGCTGCCTATGCCCCGTCCATGGGATCACGCGATTGAACTAGTGCCTGGAGCGGAACCTGTCAACACCAAGTGCTACCCGCTGTCCCCGGCGGAGCAGAAGCAGCTGGACGAGTTTTTGGAAGAAAACCTCCGGACTGGTCGCATCCGCCCCAGCAAGTCGCCCATGGCTGCTCCAGTATTTTTTGTCAAGAAGAAGGACGGATCGCTCCGCTTGGTTCAGGACTACCGGAAACTCAACGCCATGACTGTCAAGAATCGGTACCCGCTTCCGCTCATTTCCGACTTGGTGGACAAACTCCGGAACGCCCGCTACTTCTCCAAGCTCGACGTCCGGTGGGGCTTCAACAATGTCCGGATAAAAGAAGGCGATGAGTGGAAGGCCGCATTCCGGACTACCCGCGGACTCTTCGAACCCTTAGTGATGTTCTTCGGACTGACGAACAGCCCGTCCACCTTCCAGACCATGATGAACGACCTGTTCCGAGAGCTCATCACGGAAGGTGTGGTCATTATCTATCTGGATGACATTCTGATCTACACCAAGACGCGCGAGGAGCACCGCCGGGTCCTCAAACGAGTCCTGGAAATCCTCCAGCGGAATAAGCTATTCCTGCGGGCGGACAAGTGCGATTTCGAACAAACCAAGGTGGAGTATCTCGGAGTCGTCATCTCCGAGGGTAAGATCGAGATGGACCCCGTAAAGGTATCCGGAGTCCGGGACTGGCCAACGCCCCGTAACCGGACTGAACTCCAATCATTCCTCGGGTTCGTCAACTTCTACCGCCGCTTCGTCAAGGACTACTCGCACATCGCTCGACCCCTCTTCGACCTCACCTGCGCTAAGGAATGGCAGTGGAACGACTCCGCTCAGTCCGCATTCCTTCGGATCAAAGAGCTGATCACTTCAGAACCTGTTCTGGTCTTTCCGAAGGAGGATCGGCCATACCGGGTTGAAGCGGACTCGTCGGACTACGCTACGGGTGCAGTCTTGTCGCAGCTGGATCCGGGTGATGGTAAATGGCACCCTGTCGCATTCTACTCTAAAAGTCTACAGGCTGCGGAGCGGAATTACGAAATACACGACAAGGAGATGCTTTCAATCATCCGGGCGCTCGAAGAGTGGCGGCATTACCTGGAAGGCGCGGAGACTCCGTTTGAGATCTGGACCGACCACAAAAACCTGGAGTACTTCATCAAGGCCCAGAAGCTCAACCGTCGCCAAGCCCGCTGGTCCCTCTACCTTTCCCGCTTTGATTTCACACTCCTGCACCGACCCGGACGCACTATGGGTAAGCCTGATGCTCTCTCGCGACGCTCGGATCACTCGGACGGTAAGGATGATAACAAGGATGTGGTTTTACTTAAACCGTCCTACTTTGCTGTTCGTGCCACGGGTGTCACTCTTGAAGGGGAGGAGAAGGATATCCTCACGGCTATCCGGACTGGAGTGCGGAACGCGAAGTTCGAGGATGCAGTGGCTAAGGCAGCAGAGGAGTTGAAGAAGGCGCAGGGCAGTCGCAAGACAGTTCGGAGCGCGGAATGGTCTCAATCAGACGGACTCCTGATGTTCCGGGGTAAGATCTACGTTCCGGACGTTCCGGACTTGCGTCGGACCATTGTAGCCCAGCACCACGATACCAAGGTCGCGGGGCACGCAGGCAGGTGGAAGACTCTGGAACTTGTCTCACGCAGCTACTGGTGGCCCAACATGTCCCGCTACATCGGATCCTACACCCGACACTGCGATCTCTGCCTCCGGACGAAAGCCCAAAGGCATCCGCCCATGGGTGAGCTCCATCCGCTTCCCATTCCGGACGAACGCTGGGATCGCCTGAGTGTGGACTTCATTGTGGAGCTTCCGGAGTCCGACGGGTTCGACGCTGTTATGAACGTGGTTGACTCCGTAAGCAAACGCGCCCACTTCATCCCGACTCACACCACAGTGTCCGCCCTCGGCTCCGCCAACCTGTACCTGCAAAACGTCTGGAAGCTGCACGGACTCCCTCGCTCCGTCGTTTCCGACCGTGGGCCGCAGTTTGTTGCAGAGTTCACCCGGGAAGTCTACCGGATGCTCGGGATCAAGCTGGCTGCTTCCACTGCGTACCACCCTCAGTCCGACGGACAGACGGAGCGGACTAATCAAGAGCTCGAGTCTTACCTCCGGATCTTCGTCGGGGAGCGCCAGAACGATTGGGCTCGGCTTCTACCTATGGCGGAGTTCGCGTACAACAACCGTGTCCACGCTTCTACCCAGCAGTCCCCGTTCCTACTGGATACAGGTCGTCACCCCCGTCTTGGATTTGAGCCCCACCAGCCGCCGTCCCGCATGGAGTCCGCAAACGAGTTTGTCGACCGGATGAAGTCTGCTGTCGATGAAGCTCAGTCCGCCTTGGTCAAAGCTCAGGACGACATGAAGCGTTACTACGACCAACGTCGGACTCCTGCCCCGGAATACCAACCGGGTGACAAGGTTTGGCTAGACTCGTCGGACATCAACCTTGCTCGACCTTCCCGGAAGCTTGGACATGCACGCCTTGGTCCTTACAAGGTGGTCCGGAAGGTTGGCAAGGCGGCATACCGACTCCAGCTCCCTCCGGGCTTAGCCCGCCTCCATCCGGTCTTCCCTGTGGTCAAACTCTCTCCCTTCGTTCCGGACCCCATCCCGGGTCGACGCCCTGTCGCCCCGCCACCCCCGCAACTTGTAGATGGTGAAGAGGAACATGAGGTAGAGGAGGTCCGGAACAGCAGACGGTTTGGTCGAGTCCTGAAGTATCTGGTACGTTGGCGAGGCTATGGCATCGAGCACGACTCCTGGGAACCCGCGAGCAACCTCCAACACGCTGCCCAGAAGGTCAAGGACTTCCATGATCGCCATCCCGATGCAGTTCGTGTACTCCGGACGACTCCGACGACTCCTGCGACACTCCGGATGACTCCTACGGCACTCGACCAGTCTTGGGAACGTTGGCGTAGTCGGAAGGCTCCGGGTTCTGTCCAGTCGTACTTCGACGTCTTCTCGCAGCATTCTGGGGTTTCGGGATTGGTGAATACATGGCGTGGCAAGCAGGAATCTTCGCGTCGGGTCGCCGCGAGCTTGAAGGGGGGGTGATGTAAGGGGACACTCCTATTTTCCCCTATTTCCTATTTTCCCCTATTCCCCTGTCCATTTCCCTTTCCCCTCGTCCCCTCCCTCTCTCTTTCTTTCCACGGACTCTTATTTACATTCCTTTTCGTCCCTTCCTTTGCTCCATCCTTCCACCCCACTCCCTCGCCTTCCAAAGCATTCCGATGACTCCGAAGCGTTCCCGCAGTCCGGATTCACTCCGGACTCGCGTGCACGTCTCTGGACTCGTCGGGACGACTTCCCCTCACTTCTCCCACCCTTTCCCTTCCTATTCCCACTTTCCCAGGTCGCTGGCACGACTCCTGTATGTTCCCCTCCACTTATTATCACATGCTCCTGTTCGTACCTTGTGATATTCATCGGACTTGTGGTGGGTGTACTATACAGTTCTTTCATTCTTCTCTCACGCTTCTACAGTATACACTTCGCATCCTAGCATGGAGGATCTTTATCTTGTTCTCTTTGGATTCTCCCTCTGCTAGGTGCGCATTCTCTCATGTATTGTAGGTAGCATTATTCATATCTTTGGATTCTCCCTCTGCTAGGCCTGCACTGTGCGGCCATCTTGAGGTTGCCCTTACACTGTGTCTCACAGATTACATTTGAATCTACTGCTAGCACTGTTGTGCTTGCTTTTTTGACATCAGCTGTCATCTGGAATTGGCATAAAGAGCAGCCTGCAATGATTCCATTTCATGACTTTGTGTCTGCAGTGGCATTGTCAGTTGATGGATGTTATGCTGCCACAGGCAGAGATAAGAAGGTGGAAGTATGGGATTTGAAGAAAAAGAAAATAGTGCAAACTTTGAAGAAAGATCCATTGCCAGTGCACAGTTTAGTGTTTTCTGCAGATGGAAGAATGCTGGCCATTGGATCAAGTGATGGAATACAGGTCTGGAACATTGCTGCTGGGAAGGGTTCATTAAAGCAGATGATCAGGCATGGCAATATGGTTGTGGTATTGGCTTTCTCTTCTGATGGAAGCTACCTTGTGTCTTGTTCCTACTCAAATCAGATCTGTGTTTGGGATACAGCATCAGGAGAAGAGCTAAAGGTCCTCAAAGGACATGATGGTTCTGTTCGCTCAATTGCCATTACTGCCGATAGCACTCATATCATCTCTGGGTCATCTGACAAAACTGTTAAGATGTGGAACGTGAAGTCAGGGAAGGTAGTCATGACATTGAAGCACTCAAAGTCTATTTCTTGTGTTGCTATCTCTCCTGATCAGACTCTTATTGCCTCTGGTTCTGGGAGTACTACAACATTACACCTTTGGCATGCATCTACTGGTGAGATGCTAGCTGTTTATGATGCTGGCAATTGCATCCAGTCTGTAGCCTTCTCTCCAGATAGCAAGCAGGTAGTTACAGGAACACGCCAGGGTGAGATCCATGTTTGGGATGCCAATGTATTAGCTTAGACATAGGTTTTGTTCTCTTAGTTAACTGATTCTTAAATTCTTTATGACAATATATGCTATTGGTACATGCTCAGTTCTGTAAAAAGGAAAGTTTGTTAAGAACAGGAACAAAATAGCAATGAGGTAACTCAAATAACTACATTGAAATGCATGTTAATCAAGAAAGTGCCGGTGTAGGCCAAATTTGGCTTTCTACAGGTTGCCCAAGACCGAGGTCACTTGAAATCTATTTAAATTACATGAAGGAAGAGAAACTTCCGCAAACACTGAAATTGTCCACAAACATATCATACGAAATAGCTCAGTCACAGATACTATGTTAAGTGATACAAAGGTAGATGATTCGGGCGAAGTGATCTATTCACCAGCGAACAACCGAATGACCATGTAAACAGTCGAACCAACAAACCGAACGACTATGATATGGGGTCAGGGGTCTCCGAGACCTAGGAGATTTGATACCACTTACAAGCTAAACCAGCAACCGAGTAAAGGAGGAACGCCATGTAACCCTTTACACCAGCATTATTACTGTCTTTGTTCGTGGTTGTACTGCAACCCGGGAATCAGTAAGTGATGATACGAGTAGCAGTTAGGAAACATACACAATGATCGCAGCAAGAAGTCCCTGTTGATTGTCGGGTTAGCTTAGGAAACGAAGGATTTCCGACCATGACTTACATTACTGAGCGTCCAGGCAAGCAGCACACTATCCCAAAACAATTCAGAAATCGATAGGAACGATATTTAGCAGCAGAACGTACTTCGTCCTGAATGTTCGGTAGTAATCTTCCTGCTGCGTCGCAGCATCTGGCTTGGAATCGACTTTAGGGGGCTTCGATGACAGTAGTTGGATGGCATCTTCGTATGCAGCGTTGATGTCCGTTTCGGCTGTTGGGACGGTCACCTCTACTTCGTTCTTGTTCTTTCCTGTGGTGACGACACCCAGGTCCGTCGAGACTTTATTGTCCCCCTTGGTACCCCATGAGACGTCGTGGACGTTGGCGAACTAGGATCGCGGGGATTAGAGACGAGGCATTGAACCTGGGCAGAGGCACTCACGGCGTAGACGTTGAGCACAGCGATATATGATGGGGCCATGAGTAGATATTGGATGAAGGACGTGATCATATGCCATGGCTCGAACTAAGAAATCGCGTTAGAATAAGTTTCCGTGAATAAAGCGGCGACGTACGAAGATCAACGACGCGACGAGGTACAAGCCATACGTCGCAGCCAGGGAGAGGATGATGTTCCGGAAGATGATGTTCGAAAATAGGTCATCGACTTGCAATCCATCCGGATCATCCCTGGCCAAATTCTGTATGCTCTTGATCGCCAGCAGGAACGCCGCCGTCTATCAACCACGGATACTATCAATATACGAACAGATTTGTCGTCAGAAACCGCTTACCGTCATGTAGATGGTGATGACACCGAACCCAATGAAGGCTGCAGTGTATCCCCACTTGCTCCCCTGCGGTCGATTGCCCAGCGAGAGGAGGAAACACAGGATGAGGAGGCCGAGGTAGAAGTAGTTCAGTATGATGTTAGCGACGTTAATGCCTTTCAGGTTAAAGTCGGACTGCTCTAAGGACGTAGACAAGATGACGAATGCGATATAGTAATTGGCCTACGTGGAAGCGCTGCGCGTCAGAACGAAGGGGACAAGAAGGTCAGGCACGGAAGGAGGTACACACCAAAGCAAACCAACTGAAGATCAAGTTGAAGAGTTGGTAGAACATCTCGACGTGTATCCAGAATTTCCGCAAGAAACTATGGGCCGAGCGGTAGATGTAGTAGAAGTGCCAGGTAGAGTGGACCGCGGCGAAGAAAGACCCGTTCAGCCAACGACGACGTTGTGAAATCAGTTCAGGTACCTGAAAGAGAACATGTATTACGGTGATTGTCAACGAGATAGACATAGAGGACTCACTTGATCGGGTACATCCGTTACAGCATACGCTGATTTCACATAGTGCAGAATCCAAGAACCGCCCCGTTTCGACACTAACTCCCAGCAAAGGATCTACATCAATCGTGTGAGCACCCACGCAGAGAAGCAGTATAGTTGTAGTTGATGGCACTTACACGATCCTCAGCAAGGTACATGTTTGCTGTGAAGATGTCGGCACCAGCACCGTGCTGTTAGATCACCGGTCAGCGTCTGACGGTCAGAAAGGAGCACAAATGAAAACGCACCATCTTCTCGCCCAAGAAGTACTTCTGCAGCGGCCCTTCTCCCACGGAGTCATTTTGCAGAGCAATGTACCGGTAAGCGCTGAAAGCACCAGGAAGCACAGTGATATAGCCAAAGACCGATTCCCTGTAAAAGTCGCCTTCAGCTCTCCGCATTCAAAGCGGATTAGGGGTTGAACATACAGAGGTTTATCGAGGATATTGCTCATCTTGTACTCGAAATTCTGCGCAGCGACTATAAGAATGAGTACAGGGCGGACCGCGGTCGAGAACACGAAGCATACCTAGAGGATTGAGGAGGTTCTGCCCGTATTTACCCTTCAGGGCGACGATCTCTCCACAAGCACCACCGACATTCGAGTTGATGTCGAACGCCTTCCACAAATGGTAAATACTCGTTGGGCCAGGCATAGTACCCTTTCAAGATACATCAGCAAACACCCAGATGGCAGGGGACTTGGCGGGACTTACGACATCCAGGAGCACACAGACGTTGGGTTGTAGGATGGGACCGAAGGCGTTGAAGAACCAGCGATGCGAGTTAATCTTCTTCTTGTTCTCCTCCTTCAAGCAGAACAAGATCTGCACGGGGATAATACCCTTCTCTGCGCCCTCAATCTTGAGAGAAGGATTTACAGAAACTGTGATGGTGTTCAGCAACACCTAGAAGGAGATCAGAGCGTACGCACTTTGGGTGGTGTACTCGTATATGTGGGCGGTGACCGCTTTGTTGTTGACAGCGTTCTGAGAGAGATTAATATTCATCACGGCTTCCAACGATTGAAGCTCACTTTGGCTATGCCCTCCTGGTAACACCCCATGGCCGCGATCACACTGAGCGTCCTACTGTTGATCTTGGCTCGCCCATCGCTCACGATACACACCACAACCTTCTGCCACCCACCGTCCCCCCACGTCTTACTCCTGTCACGCTTACACAAGTGCATCACGTTCTTGATGACACCGTGCATGGTTCTGCAGAACAGTTCCTCATCCTCGTTGTACATGGTCATCACGATAAAAAGCTCCGTCCTCCGCGGTGGATCGTAGTGCACCTGTCTCAGCGTGAATCCCGAATCCTTAAAGTCGTTGGGATCGCAGGTAGCCGCCGAATATCTCATATGAGTGAACTCCCTCTCCGTCCGCTTGGGGCACATGTTTAGGAGCTTAGTGGGCACGGCGGAATCGAGGACAAAATTCCCGTGGAAGAGCTCGACTTTCTTGATCGTCTTGTACCGACGAGGAACGCGCTGTGGAATGCGCCCATACCGGATATTGTTTTCTGAACGATCGTCCGAAGTAAGGGGGTCGTCACCGTAAGCACCAGGAACAGGCATGTTCATTCCGGAGGTGTAGCTTGGATCGCGCCTCAACAAAGGAATGTCTCCAGTATCCAATCCGTCCTCGTGATCGTCGTGAAGCTCATAGCGCTGCGGCTGCGCAGGGGGTAGGGCCGGCGGTGGTGGAGGGTGGCTAAACGGGGCGTATTCGGGCTGCACGGATGGAGGCGGCGAATGAGGGTGAGATGGTGCGCCGTATGTATTCGGAGGGGGAGAGTGAGGATGAAGAGGGGCGCCGTACGGATCCAGTTGCGGAGGAGGTGAATGGTAGCCTCCTGGCTGCGTCGGGGGCGGGGTCGTGTAGGTCGGGTTCGCAAACGGGTCGGGCAGCGTGTACGGTGCATCGAACCGCTCATAAGAGTTCGGCGTCGTCGTCAACGTATACGGACTCGGATTTGGGTTATACCCATCATTGTAACGCCCCCGTTGGGCCTCATCCGCCTATTCAGGAAAGACCACAGAATGCAGTGAGTTTTCGACTTCACGAGTCACAAAGCGACTCACGCCTGGGGGATATCTCGACATCTCTGCTCGTTAAGGTTGGAAGTGGTAAGGAGCTCCTCAACTTCTGGTTTTTCAGCTGTAGGTCCCGCGGTGGCTGTTCTGAGGAAAGGAAAAGGAAAGGCTGTGATGGCATTTAGGCGCCTGACCTCTGTGCCTTCCCGCCCGCAATCAACTCGTTGTCACCGAACCCTGAGCCGTATCAAACCTCAGAACTTCACTATCGCATAATTCTTGTATCCATCATAGCACCTCACACATCGATGAATACGATTTACTTTCAGAGTTTACCACTCAAGCTGCCCAAGGTTCACTTGAGGTTCGCTCAGTAATGAGTACTGCGGCGCAGCGCATGAAACATTCACTACGGCCAAATTGGCGAGGTAACTTGATGATAATATACATAACTAACATCAGGTTAGTTGCATTCACAGACCTCAGGGTTCAGACATTCATGCACGCTCACAGTCACTTCACTGCGTTGTATTAATTACGTCGACGGGCGCTGCGCCGTAGCCAAATCTTCCCAGTTTCATCGGATGCCGCTCGAGGTCAACGATCCATCGCAATTCCACCATTTTTCTCGCGTTAGACTCGCCGACAAGGGTGGATGACTCGAAAGGTCTCCCCCGCAACCTAGGAATGCGTCCGATATTGATTGTGCTCACCATTGAAACAGCTCGTAGTTGCATGGCAATGTACTCATTCCAGCGATTGCCGTTCATTACTAGATGTCTTTCAAAGAACACTAAAAAACACTCGAAAGGATCCTCATGTGGATTCATAACATCATTATACAATCGTCGTCGCTAGCCTCGAAAACCTCGAAAACCCCGCTTCATTGAAGATTATGTCCAACATTTATTGCGATCAGTGAAATTACATGCCAATGTGCTACCTTCCGCGCGGACCACACTGATTCCGTTAGTAGGTATAGTGCTCTCGAATAGGCTTCAAAGTGCTCATGCAGGTCCGCTGAGGGCGATTCAGCCACGGCTTCAGTCAGGACTTGCCACTGAATATGAATGTTTGCTGGCGGAACACAAAGCTGCGCACGTGGCTAACCGTCGCAAAGGATTGAAGCGTAGCCTTAGAACAGCCTTCAAACGGCCTACAGAACTCTTCAAGTCCGAGTCAATTATCTCCATATTGCAGATATAGTGTCGTGCCTTCATAGACGCTAATCGGGGTTACCGCGGTTATATGAGCGCCCACTTTGTCAATCATCGACGTCTGAAGATAAGCATAGCCTGACCCCAACGTCGATGGGCGCCATACACTGGAGGTCTTTGACTGACGAACAACTGGACGAGTCCATGACCAGAAAGCTATACCCATTACAGCTTAACGAGTCATACTTCCAACCACTGACGTTAACGGCTGTTCAGCTTCCCAAGAAACAAGAAACTGGAAATGGAAGAAGGGAGAACACGTGTGTCGCAACCCCGCTTTGTGAGCCGCAGCTACGGAACAACTTCAAGGTCAGTAGAATCTGCTTCCGTGATCTGAATATCCAATTATCTGAATAGTCGATTCAAAGTCCTGCCACATCGGGTCCTAGGACGTCGGCCTTGCTATACTCGAAACGGTCGCGTACCGCCACCCCTCCTGCACCAAGCTTCGAAGATCCAAGGGACGCGGCTAAGGAGGTGGCTCGCGTGCATAGGCACTCGCACTTTGTTGTGGTTGACCATCAACGGGATGACCAGGGCATCAAATGATATCTAGCGGAACCATCAGAAGACTTCCCACTGTGATGCAGTTGAAAATCATCTACTGTGTTGGCAATATACGTACGTGCACTGAGGTGTCAAGGTTCCAACGCGATCCCACGCGCACCTGGGGCACCGTCCGTCGCCATCAATTGCCTGATACAGATACGGCACAGCAATTGTTATTGTGCTCGCGGCGGCGGCCTATCCTTGGAGTCAACCCCAAGTTCCTTCCCATGCCTCCGTCTAGCATATTAGGGACCACAGCCCGGCGTCAGCGGAGCTCACGTCTCCCCAAGGGCGGTGATATACTCGGAAACCCAAGTCAATCGTGTTATTGACTCAAAATAATGATGGTCTCTCCGTGGAAGTGTGGCATGTATGTGTCTATTACTTTAAATAACTGCTAGAAGACTGAAGCTTCCGCTGTCCCCCCTTCAAGCTCCTTGCCTCCTCGTTTCCCCACACCCCCCTTGCCCTTAGCGGCCGTCGATGGCTTCTGCGGCGCAGCACAGTCCCTCCGATATCGCGAGCGACGACGTCCTCAAGGCGAAGCCTAGTCTTACAAGCCACGCGGCCGGTTGCCTAAAGATTGGAGTCATCCCTATTCCTCAATCCTCCACACTCACCCTCACCAACACTCACCCGGATCCCGTAGCTCCCCTCTCCTCACCCTGCGAGACCACTGATGGCGGCGTACGGGCCTGGCTCTCTGTCTTCGGCGCGTCACTTGCATTGTTCGCGACCTTCGGGCTTATGAACGCTTTTGGGACCTTCCAAGCATGGTATTCGGGTAACCAACTGCAGCATCTCCCCCCTTCGACTATTTCGTGGATCGGGTCTTTACAGCTCTGGATGTTCTTCTTCGCGGTGAGTGTTCACTGCGCTGTCTCCTGGTATTGCTATTGAGCTCGCCTTCCTTCTACGACAGGGTGGCCCAGTCGGGCGGCTGTACGATTCATACGGTCCCACGGCGTTGATGATCATCGGAACAATACTCTACTTTTTTAGCCTAATGATGACTAGCATCTCGACGCAATTCTATCAGTACATCCTTTGTCAAGGCATCGTGTTTGGACTTGGTGTCGGCATGCTGTGCGTTGCAATGTGAAATTCCACTCCATGTCCAGCAGAAACTAATCGCTGTTATTGATGGTAGGTTCTACCCATGCATGGCTAGCGTTTCGACGCATTTCATCAAGCTTCGCGCGACGGCCCTGGGAATCGCTGCCGCTGGATCAAGTTTGGGTCAGTACACACATCATCTATTCTCATAAATGCGATGTATCGCCTGCTGACATCAAAGTATCATTTGACAGGGGGCGTCGTCTATCCCATCTTGTTACGACAACTTTTCGATAAAGTTGGTTTCGGGTGGGCTGTCCGCATTGCTGGATTCATCGGTGCCGCGTGCTGCGTCGTGGCCGTGCTGACAGTGAGCTCGCGTGTACCCCCCGCCCGAGCGAAAGCCACCACCTTCAACATCTCGGGATTCAAAGACCTGCGATTTATCCTCCTGACGGCTGGAGGCTGTTTCGTCGCCCTCGGTACGTAAGATCGTCCTTCCACTTCCATTCCACCTAGTCTTCGTTTTCACGCTCACGCCGCTGCCTACCCTCCATTTCGACAGGTCTGTTCATTCCATTCTTCTATCTCGCGGAATTCGCACATGCTATTGGCGTATCTACGCACCTCTCATTCTACGTGCTCGCAGTCCTCAACGGCGGCGGCGTCCTCGGGCGCATCGCCCCGGCGTACCTGTCTGATGCCCTAGGCCGCTTCAACCTCCTCGCCCCATCCGCGTTCCTCGCAGGCCTGTCGTGCCTCTCGATATGGCTCTTCGTGCACGAGATCATCGCCCTCATGTTCTTCGCTGCCGTGTATGGCTTCTTCTCCGGCGCCTTCATCTCCCTCATCACGCCCTGCGTCGCGCAGATATCAGACTTAAATGAAATCGGGACGAGGATAGGGACACTGTATACAGTGATATCGTTCCCGTGAGTCGATACCTCAGTACTGTGATCTCGGGGAGACATACCACTGACTCGATCCCTTTTTGATAGGTCCCTCCTTGGTGGACCCATCGGCGGATTTCTGTTGACCAGAGGTCGGGGGTCATACGTCCCAATGGCAACCTTCGCTGGATCAGCCATCATCATCGGTTCCTTCCTCATCCTGTGGTCGAAGCTACGAGTCAACCCCAACTTTCTCGCCCGTGTGTAGCATCAACCCATCTCATCTCACATTCATCACGACTACGACACGACCCCGAACTATAATCTACATTAAATATAAATCCTATCAAATATCAGTACTTATACCAGTCAATCGTAGCATAGTACATAGCATAGCATAGCACCTCAAGAAATTCGCATTCAGGACATTCAAGTAGCTGTATAATTATTATTTGTATTAGATGACCTTCACTCACTTGATATCAAGATCTCTCCATGCCACCACGTCGTCCAAAGATCACTCGTACTGCGAAATCAGCTAGCATTCTTCATCAAAGTCCCTTCTCTCCTACGAATGCGGGTGCTTTCTGGATGTAACGTATAGGAGTCGCTTCTGCACAGCCACTACCGCCACGCTTTCATTTTACACCAATTTGTGGTGTTTTCATGATGGACTTCGTGTAAATGACTTCTCTCACGAGGAATTTCCCTTGGTTTGTCAGGGATCTTGGTGTAGGTACCATTGGAGAGGTGCGTTTTCTCGTCGTTGTGCCCGTTCCTCGTACTCGGTGCTCATTTCATTGGCTTTGCCCCGCAGACATGTTACGTTTCTCTTGTAGAGAATCTGAATGTGGCCGACGTGACATGCCTGAAGCTCTCGCTGTCTAAAGGGCTCGGAATTGGCATTGTGGTTGGTGGTTCGATCATGAAAGTACCGCAGTTACTTCTCAGTGAGTACTTGAAGTGAATGTTACACCGTTCTCTGAGCTCAAGGAACATCAGTTGTAAGGGCACGCTCTGCTCGAGGCCTTTCGCTGGAGTCATACGTCCTCGAAACGCTGGCATACGCTATCCAGACCACATATTCGTTTAGAAACAGGTTCCCCTTCTCCACGTACGGCGAAAATTTCTTCCTGAGCATCCAGAACATCATCATTACATTCCTCATCATCGCGTATGCGTCACACAAAGCTCTCTCTCAGTCCACTTCCTCACGGCTCGCAACAGCTTCGCTGGCCACAGCTGCCGCCGCCACAGTCTTGTCTACCGTTCCCATGTCTATTCTCGCCTACCTCCAGATATCCACCCTCCCCATATCAGTGGCGTCGAAGCTACCACAAATCAGGCAGAACATGCGATCACAATCGACCGGCCAGCTCTCGGCGTTTGCGGTGCTTTCTCAAATAGCAGGATGTCTCGCGAGATTGTTCACCACGGCGACAGAGGTTGGGGACCCCCTTGTGGCTGCTGGGTTCGCGTTGGCGCTGGTGCTGAATTGCATCCTTGGGTTTCAAATGTGGATGTACTGGGGGAAGGACCCGTTTGATGGAGACATGATCGAGAAAGGTCTTAGCCGGGGCTCTTTACCTGTATCACTGCCGTCGAGGAAATCTGATTGATTGTGCTTGCCGATTGCCACCCAATTTCGTGGCCGACGACATAATTAAGCAAACATAATCTACGACCCCCATTGCGACCCTCGGGCTGAAGCACTCAGCACCCGAACAATGAAGTTGGGAAGACCAGATAAATTTGGCCACGGGAGGTCTATGTCACAAGCGCACTTCGTAGTTCAAACTAGGCAATTCTCGCGTTAGCGACCCTTGGTGGAGGGATAGTACAATGCATGCTGTGACCAGGGCAGTTTGCTTTGCCAATGTCGATGTTTCCTTTCTAGGGCAGTTGGGTGCGGTTGGACCTTGTTGAGAGGCGAAGTGAGAATGGGTTGGGCCTTGTGGTCGGTAGACAGAGGTATAAATATGAGGGGGAAAGTGGTTGGTTTTGTACCACCTCTCATCCATCGCGCCTCTCCCGTCCCAGAGCCCTACCGCGAACACCTAAACACCAAAGAAAATCCGCCACCAACACTATGGTCTTCAGCAAATTTGTTTCTCCAGAATCATCTGACCCCGCGACACTTGCGTTTTGCCCCACCGATGCTCCCTACGTCTTACAATACATTGCGTTCGGTGTCAGGCAATGGAATCCATACCTGAACATGACATCGTACATCGCCTCCCCGGGCTCCATGCTAGAGTTTCTGATCCGGCAATTCGACGAGGTACCTGGAACACTCCTCCACCGTGACCTAGTTATGTGCCTTCGAGACATTCGAGATCCCCTTGCTCCTAGTTATTATCACCCTCTGGACAGAATGCACATTTTATCTCACTGGTCTGTCGGCATCGTCGCCAAGCTCAGGCTGCTGTCCGTTCCCGACGTGCCTGGTCAAGTATCCGTTCAGGCGTATCGCGCTTTCATTTGCGCTATGATTGTGCTGCTGGCGATCCACTACGACACTCGCGGACCTACCTGGGTTGACCTCGCCATCAACAACGGCTTAATCAGGGTGCTCGCCGGCGCTCGCAATATCTGGCCTATTGGGCGCCCAGCGATATCGGCGAGGCTGCTCAGAACGGTTCTCTTGCCTTATCTCTTCTACTACCGTGTTTGCCTCGCTGTTAATGCTCAGCTTGACGGGCTACCAAAATCGGACCTAGATGATTTGCTCAGGACGGACGCATCATGGGCGCAGCTAGTACAAATCTCTCGACATCGTGGGGACTATACCAGTGTCCAACAAATAGGCTCTATATGGTACTGCCGATGGGTACGTCTGGTGTGGTTCTCAATTCCTTACATGCAGTCTGATTCCCACCGGATAGTGTTTGGCGGGGCCAAAACTTGTTAACTACGTCTGTGGGGGATGTCAAGATGTCTACTACTGCAGCCAACAATGCCAGTCGAGTGACTGGGATGGCTACGGTCCTAACGAACACTGGCTGCGACTCGATTTCCCTCCCCATCAAGAGGTTTGCAAAGCAGGAGAATACTTAATCCCTTACGAAGGTACTTATCTCTTTCCCAGCCCTGCACCTGCCTTGAGTAACCCCTGATCCCTCAGAAAACCCTTTTGCCTCGCTATATCTCGCGCCCATAGACGCGAGGTACATCAAGTCTTTTGTCCGGGACACAATCCGTGCGCACTGGAAAGCCATCGTCGAGCCGCTCAAGATACGCCAACCTTCGATCCCGTCGTTGAGAGTTGATCTGACCGGTCTGGTTACGACCGTAGCCCTCACAGAGCCCAGCCCCGAAGCCACTCGCAGGCTAAACGGAGAAAGAGAGTTTCGCATCGACATCGTCTTTCCTCGGCCAGGCGGTCGGGAACCAGCCGTGCTTAACGCGGTGATCATCTACCCCAAGCCTGTGCCAGAGGATGACTATGTTCCCTGGCTGGAGGAACATCTATCCTCGCTGGAAATGCTCGAAGGTATCGACTTCGACCCCATGCTTACGCGTTGATCGCCACAAGATCCAGATCTCCAACTATTTCATTTGTATTCTTTGATGTACTTGTATATACGGGCCTACAATCGGCTCACGCAGTGTCATAATATTCTCCGAACGTTGATTATGATGCATATTAAGGATAGTCTGACGGAACTGAAAGCAAGGACGGAATATGCATATGCTAAGAGCGTAATGTAAAGCGAAAAGAATGTATGGTTATCGATACCGATACAAATGGAAGGAAAGATGATATCGTGGGGGGTTGGTCTATCAGAAAGTCTCTTCTTCGTCAACAGCGGCTGGTTCAGGCACTTCAAAGCCCTCCTGGTGGTAGATGCCCAAGTCAGAATCTAAACGGCCTCATGAGGCGATTCGGAACCCACTTCAGTAGAGTATAGGATTTTTTGTATTTCTCTGAGTGTATTGTCGTCTTTGCCCTCGGCCTCCAGCGTCTCTAGCTGTTGTTGAGCGAGGATCTCGATATCTCTCAGCTTTCACCCCGATCGCTTTGTTCAGTACCTCATTCAGAGGAAGGTGAATTCACGTTACCTTCTCAAAGTAGAAGTCCCGTTCCTTCTCGAGACCTTCGAGGTGAGTAGACATCTCTTGGACTTGAGCGCGGAGCTGCTGGACGACTTCCGGTTGAGCACTCCCAGCACGTCCGCCAACGGGTGTTCGACCCCCCGCTCGTGCTAGCCACGTGAAATTAGCTTAACAACGCGTAACATCCTTGTTTGAAGGGGGCAGGCACATACCTCCAGCAGAAAGACCGGTACGAGATGTCGAAGGCCCGAGAGGTGCAATGGTGGCGGGTGGATCAGCGGGGGCACCTTTCCGCCTTGCTACAGGATCGTAGCCTTGCCCTCCATAGTTGGCATCCCAAAACCGCTTGACCCATTGCAAGAACTCTAGATTATCCCTGAATAACGGCATCAGAGTGCAATCGCTTCGAAAGAGTAAGACACCTACTGCATCTTGCACTTGACCAATCTCTCGACCGGGATAGGCTATGTATAGCAAAGACACGATCAATACGGTTGAATGAAGCTGAATTTAAGAAAGACGCGCCTTGTCGATTTTCTTGGCCTTGAACACGTTCTGCATGACCTTGAAATTGGTGAGGAATTCGTATTCATGTTTCGCGTTGAACTTGACGCGATTCATGGGGAGATCGCCTGTAGAATCCCGCGTCGAGGTCATCCAAGGCCGTCGCGTGGGTAGAAGAGGAATTATTTGAGCTTGAGCCCAGCCATACGATTCGCGACGCTGTCAACGCACCGTAGATAGAGTCCAAGACCTGACAGTAAGCAGCACCCGAACCACACTGCTCGACTTTCGTGTAGTTGATCTGTAGGAGATCATTGATCCAGGCAAGGAGTTCGTTTCGGGATGCCATTCTTTGAAGTGGAAAAAATAGAGAACAGACGGTGCAGCGCGTAAAAGGTTAGGTGAAAGAACCTGAAGGCGAGATGATCGATGTGTTCAGGGAGGGCGCTAATATATAGATCCCGGGCGTCTCTCGGCCGAATTCCTCCTTCTGGAATCTGCAAGTGCCAACAACTGTATTGAATTCAAACTACTGGCATGGACACAGCACAATTGTGTTCAGTCACTCATTGCGGCCTTATACGCGCCTGCATTGCATCGTCTACATTCGAAGAAGGCGCCATCTCGTGCGTGAATATGGGTGACGATGCCGATACTGTGGGCGCTGTCTAAGGTTGGTACGGGCGTAAGGAAGAAGAGAGCTCGGGGTGTTCTGGAGCGACAGAGTTCGCAGACGGAACGACGCGTTGGTGAAGAAGGCGGCCTGTTCTCAGATGCGCTCAAAGGGGATTGAGCATCGGCGAAGGTCCGTATTTTCATGAATAACGATGTGTGTTATATGGCTGATAATATTGACAGTACAGTAGCTGGGTACATCGATCATCCCTACTGACGCTTCAGAGATGGCGCGGACAAAGCGTGACACTGGACAGACAGGACCCCTACAGCGAAGATGAGATCGAGATGGTGGTCTCACACGATGAAAAGTCTGCACATGTACTTTTAAAGGTTCGAGCCACGAACGGTTCACGGTAAACATTAATATGTCGTAGACTCGCCTGTTGAGCTCTCTGTTGATCATATGATACATTGTTTTAGTGTTGCGAAGTCTGCAGGCGCAGTTTATGCCTCCGTCCACAACTTAACCCCATAATCCAGCTGACAACCCCATTTCCCAATCCCTTCGCTCACGACACCATCGCCATCCGCGTCCATCGCCGTAGGCACGACTTTCCACAACCACTTCTGCTCGCCTACCCAGAAGATCACGTTCCTCAAGCTCGGTGCGTACGTCCTCATCATCGCAGCAAACGCGCGCTGCGCGAATAAATTCGGCGGCTGGGGCTCCCATGACGATACATCGATCTCAATGGCCCACAGACGCGGTAGTCGTAGGAGCGCCGAAGTCAGACGGTGAAGCTGCCAACGACGCGCTGATTAGTTGGTATGAACAAGAAATGAATAGACTCTGTACATGGATGCTTGGAATGTGCAGCACTCCGATATACCGTATCGTTGGGACTGCGGTCGCGATCATGTTGATAGCCTTCCACGCCACGTCTTCTGGTATTTGCACGTAGATAGCGCGTAGACTCTTGTGGACCCAGCATAGGTTCGGCAGCATCGACAGTACTGCGCGACTGTTGCTTGGCGCTGCGTTTATCCGGATGTAAGTTAGCGGGGGGTATTGTTTTCGCCCAGGGAAGGGCGTCAGCAACTGCTGCGCGATGAACAGCTGGGTTTCCAATTTCGCTAGACGGGGTAGAAAGCCGTCCACCGGAATCGTTGGCAGGATAATCTGAGTGGGAGTCCCGTCCGGCGAGGAGCCCGACACGTCGATATATGGGTCGGGACACGCAGTCTCCAACGCCACGAGCTCCCTCTGCGAGCCCAGAAAGTCCACGAAATGCTGGTCCCACTGGAATCTGAGCTGCAGATTCAGTAATTGAAAGGGGGGCGTCCCCAGGTCCTCGAATATCCACGTGTTGACGAGGGCCGCGTCGTGAATGAGCAGCAGCTTCAGGTTGGGCATGCGCTTGAGCCCGCGAGCGACGTCCTGCCATGCTGCGATGCGTGCCGTCCCGTTCAGCCGGATGGATCGCGGGGTGTCCAGCACGATGTACAGATTGCGGGGGTAGTCCCCGAGGCGTTCAGAGGTGTGGACCTCCTGGCACAGGCCTGCTATCTCGCTGAGGTCGCTGGAGTAGATTGTGTGGAATAGGTACGCTTGGGCGGGGCGTAGGAATGCTTTTGAAGAAAGACAAAGGGCGGGAAGGGACTCGAACGCCACACATGAGGCTATCCGCTTGCACAAGTTCGGGCAGAGTGCAATCCTTGACCCAGCGGACATTGCAGTGGCACCACTGGCATACAATCCTTCGACAAGATGGTGGCTAATTGGTGCCACTAAAGATTCAACATTTCAGCAGCTTTTCCCTCGCCAAGTACCGAGCTTACAACAATAATGGGAGCACTGAGCCCTTCTTCGAACTCTTCCTCTGTCTAGTGGTGGAACGAAAGAAGAATTGTAATTCGCAGATTGCCACTTTATGCCAACAAGAGACGCCCGGGATCACATATTCAACGTCAACTTTAGCGCCACATCGTTGTCTTATTCTTTCACCTTCCGAGAAAAATATCAGCAGTGGACGCCCGCACGATTCAAATCTTCGATTGCTCTTACACTTTAGCTGTGACTCCCATCCGAAAAACTGACCGTTATTCAACGAACACCCAAAAAGTCAGAAAAGTAACTTTGTGACTCACCGTCAAAGATGCATGCCATATCAACCCGGGGTACGCGGCTTGAGGAGGTAAGTACAAGTGTGCGCTCTTCATGTTGCCGACGAGTCTAACTTGGAAATGTTCGAAATTGTAGATCCTACTAAACCAAGGTGTTATGTCCGAGCCGTAGCCTTCGGCTTGAAGGTATATGGAAGTTATCAATCCGCGTGAAAGTGAGTTTTGAATGGCCGGCCTCTTGGACACGTAGGTATCTGCCCAAACCGAACGCCGGAAGAATCCAATCGTCTTGGCCTGCCCATCATCATGACTGCAAGACGAACAAAATCAGGTCGGACTCGTGCCATACGGTCAATGTGGTAATATTGATTCTGGGTCACACTTATTTTTCTATCGATGCCCTATTTAGATTGATACCACAAATATATGGAACCCAAAGTGAAGGCTGGTGGGGTACGCACTACCCACATTGTAATTGAACTATCGACCGTGATCGATTGATCTACCTGGGTTGAACTTGTAAATCTGTATAGCAACCCGTGCATGGTGGCGACAACGACACGATTGCCTCGAAATAAATACTACTAGAGGAGGAACCCAGATGGCCGAGCATCCTCGTCTGTCGCTGACCACACGAGCGTTGCGACGAAAGAGGTAAGCGCGTAGCCTAGCTAACTTTCGATGACTCACAGTACATATGTCTGGTGATCGTGTGGTCCAATAGGGGAATGGGCCTCCTTCCCGTGTTTCTGTTGGGGTGGTAGTTAGACTGGTAAGTTTAACTGAAGAAACTTGGTATGAACGAGAGGTTTGGGTACATTTGAAGGACGCGCCTCGTACCGAGACGAAGTGGCTGTCACCCGATTTAATCGTGAGTGGGAAATGTCGGAGGGATATGATTGGGTGACTGAGGTAGAACGCGAGTTGGGTGGACAGGCGAATGCGATTGGATAGCTGCGGTTCGGCTGTCGAAGCTGTGAAGAATGTTGCTTCATTGATTTAGTTTATGGTCGGTGGCGTCTTCATTGTAGCCAGCATCTTGAATGCTGGTGAGTACTTTTGGCAGGGCTCCTAAATATCGGTGTCGATTTTTACAATGATTAGGCCACAGAGACCGGAACAAAAACTAGCTACATGTAATCCTTCTCGTCCATATCGTCCAAGAACCAATTCTCCTGAGTCTTGTCTCGGAGCTCTCCCTTCGGAAGTTCCATCAGCACCTTCAGCTTCACCAGCTCCGCGAGGGACTTGGCCTTCCTGTAGTCGTCGCTAGGGACCCACGTCTCCGTCTCGAAACCGATCATGCTTTGTATGTTCCGGACGTTCTCGTCGGCCAGCTGCAGCCTCGCACTAAACGCCTTCGTCTCGCTCACATCGTCAGGGTCGAACTTGACGGGGCATGGAACGCCTGCCCCCGCAAGCTTTCCCCACTCCTCAGTCGCCTCGATCAGCAGAGCCTTGAGGTCGTGGGTCTCAGCCTCCCAGGGAGCACCAGCTTGGTAGAAGAGGCGACGGATGAAGAGAGATGCCGAGTCCGATAGGGCGTCATGGTGGAGCTCGTTGAGCTCCTCCGTGGCCTTGGCGTAGTAGTAGTGGACGAGACGGGCGTGGTGGAGTCCAACGGCTTCCATCAGCTCGGATTCTTCCATCTCGTTCGCATCCGGAGGAAACGACGGTGGAATGAGGCTCCGCGAGACCGGGTCATCGTAGTTCTGAAGTCGATCTGGTATACCGGCGAGGAGGAAGCGGGGCAGGATGGAAGCGTGTTGCCAGTCGAGCAGGCTTACAATCTCCAGCTGGCCAGAGTCTGACGAGGTTGAAACCATGATGTTGCTCGGCTGGAGATCAGGATGCCGGATACAGAATTCTCGGAGGGATTGCTTCTTGGGAACGAGCGAAGAGACCATGAGAAGGTAGCGTTGGAGGTTCTTGATGTGTTCTAGAGGCGACTGCTTCTCGTACTTGTACGCCTCCCTTCTCCCACGCTGCAACGGGAGCAGAGGTTGACCAAAACGTTCCAGGTACGCTATCTCCTTGTGTGCGGCTGCTGCGAGTGCTGCCTCTGCGTTTTCGTCTATATAACAATGTCGATTAGTTCCGGCATGACAACACACACACACACACACACAGAGAGAGAGAGAGAGACGTACATGGCCCTCGATTCACATCGAGCTCCGATCGCCTCCCATACCACATATGCAACCTGACATCTGGACCGATACAGAAGTGCTCGCCCTTGAACGACATCGGGATGCCTGTGTTCTCCCCTGCTGCCTTTCGCAAGTCGTCGACGTAATACGGACTTCCACCAGCCGGGAAGGTGATCGACATGATTTGTTTCTCGAGCTTAACAAGCTGACGCAAGATGGAGGCGAGATCCGCTTCCTTTAGCTGCATCCACAGGTCGGTGAGCTTCGTACCCTTCACAAACTCCATGAAGATGTACTCGGTCTTCGCAGCGTTGTCCGACGTAGGAGAGTAACCGTACACCTTGGGGACGGGCAGGTCATGGGCACGGAGGAGGGCCATCGTGGCAACTTCACTGGCAACGGCGTAGAACTTGGGCTTCGTGACGGGGTACGGGATGCGAGCGATCATCTGGAACCCGTCGTGCATGGTGATCAGGAAGATGCGGTTGAAGCCTCCCTCGTCAAGCTTTTCCATGGTGTCGACGTCCTGAAGCGTCCGACCGACGGACTGTGCCGCAAGCCGACGGAGCTCGTCGTCGTCGAAGTCATGCTTGCGCTCTGCGAGACGAAGATCCTTATTGACCCTGAAAGTCGTGTGGCATTAGAGACATGTAACGTATGCTGGGAGAGCAACATGTATATACAACTTACAGCCATGATCCTGACGTGTATTCGAAGAGATTGTTGGGAGAACCTGGCATTGTCGACAATGAACGACGTGGCAGATGCAGAGAGGTCGGAGTGGAGATGAAGGATAGACGTGCTGGACGCAAAGAGGAGAGAGTACTGCTGTGGAGGATTCTCGTACGCGTTAGGGAACACTGCATGTAAAGTGTGTGTGTGCGTGGAGAGAGAGGCTTGAAGGGGCCATCAAGAGTGAGAAGAAGTCGATCAAGTAACGCGTGTGCTTTTATATAAGGAAAAAGCGCCTATTCGCATTTTCCTCGAGTTCTTGATACTCTGAACTTCTCATCAACGCGCATAAGCAAAAAAAATAAGACACAAATTTCAATTGCAGAGCGAGCAAGCCATATTCGATCGAGATGCTTTGTACATGATACGACACGTAACTAACGGGACAAGCTTTCAAGACAGCAGCTCCAAAGTATAGGGCTGACGGCGTCAACGGGGATGAAGACGCTTAGGAAGAATTCTTGAAGTCCTCCCTGGCAGCCTCGAGGGCGGCTTCGACGTCCTCCGCAGTCGCATCCTTCTTGACCCAGACGGTCGCCATGACGGCGTCGGTGCCGTTCTTGTCCCTCCAAAGTTTAATGGACGTAGGGATCTTGCCTTTGTTCGGCTGCATTTTGAAGGTGTGGAACATCGTCCCATCACTGCGGGAAGCCATCAGTATTTCCCAGCCTCCTACCCAGGCTCTCGTGTGCGGTTGAGATCTATGCGGGTTGTTGTTTTTAGTGGCTGTCGGTAGATATTGCACAATGATCCGAGATTTATGCGACAACCTTATTCTGCTCAACCGCACCAGAGAGCCTGGCATCAAACATATGAAAACATGCGACGTCAGCGTTACAGTGACCGACGGACTTGAAAGCTTTGACAGATTTTGACATTCAGGGGTTAGGAAAAGTCGCGTCGCGACGCGCAGGTAAGAGATCAACGAATTTGCATTGAACGGTGATATGGCTACCGCTCATAACCCTTCGCAGCTTCCTCAACCACTACCGACCCTCTCGCAGCTCCGCAACATGACCTTGGAAAGGTTCCACAAGCAGCCGTGTCTCTGGCAGCTCAAAGTCGCGCGCGCCGTGCTAGAGCGACAAAAAGACATCATTTCAATCGCTGGAACTGGAATGGGCAAAACACTGACCTTCTGGATACCGTTACTAGCCAGTCCGAAGGGTAGTATGCAGATTATAGTAACACCGTTGAATATTCTTGGCAAGCAGAATGTCGCCACGCTCGCAAAGGCAGGACTGAAGGGGATATTCATGAATGCGGAATCGGCGACGACAGAAAACTTCCGGGTGAGTACCTTTTGCTGTACAGAACATGAGCGAGTACGATAACGATGATACGGGGAGTAGGCCATCGAGAACTTGCAGTACCATGCCATTGTTGTTAACCCCGAGCAGCTGATGAAGGGGGGAGGTGGATTCGAGCGCCTGTTCAAGAACAAGATATTCGTTTCAAAGATCGTGAGTGTCGTGTTCGATGAAGCACATTGTATCAGTGCCTGGGGAAGTTTTCGGCCCGAGTACAAAGATGTCGGCAAGCTCAGGCATTTACTTTCAAAGGACGTACCGATTGTGGTCACATCAGCGACGCTACCACCTCGTGTGTTGGAGGATGTTAAATCTATCCTCCAGCTGCGTCCGGACAACCTTTTGGTATTTCAAAAATCCGTTGACCGGTCGAATATCCAGATCGTTGTCTTGAAGATCCAAAGCGCACTGAATTCCTTCGAGGACCTCCGGTTCTTGCTCCGCGACTGGAAACCCGGCAACCCTCCGCCCCCCAAGTTCCTGGTGTTTTTTGACAACATCAACGAAGCGATCGCGGCGTGCGGTTACATCAAATCACTCTTACCCAAGGAATACCAGAATAAAGTCGCCTGGTTCTGTTCTGACATGTCCGACACCTTCAAAGATCAGAAAACTGCTCGAATGGAGGCTGGCGATATATGGGGGCTGTTTGCAACGGATTCATTTGGGATGGTGCGTTGAGAACAAGTGATTGTCGACTCACCCAGGCTCACTCGTCATCCAGGGAATGGATATCCAAGACATCGAGATTGTTGTCCAATGGCGTGCCACATGCTCTATCGACATGCTATGGCAGCGTTTGGGACGCGGTGGACGAAATCTATTACTAACCGCCGTTGCAATCTTTCTTGTTGAGAAGGACTTCTTCGATGATGAGAAGAAGCTGAAGGCACTGCGAAAAGCTGCACGTCAGCGAAAGGTAGCGGGAGGTGATAATACTGTAGGACAAGCCACATTGCGGGGGACTCAAGACGGCCACCGTGTACTTGGGAACGTTGATACGAACGCGCTTGAAGATGCAGAAGGTGGATCAACGGATGATGATTCGGATATTGAAGCGGAGTTGACGTCGCGGTACCAGACAGTTGAGGTGGGGGAGAAACGGAAAAGGAAAACAAAGCGGGTCGTTGAGATAGAGCCCGCAATGGACGACCTCATCAACGCTGAGCATCGCCATCTCAAATGCCGCAGAAACCCCATCAACGCGCACTTTGACAATGGGAAAGCAGGTGCGTTGAACTCCGCTTAGGCGCCGATCCATCAGCGCCGTGAAATACGTCTTGAATGCCCATTTGCAGACAATTCCCCAGCGACGTGCAACCCTAGCAAAGCAAGCACTTGCTCACGTTGCACTGTCATCTCGCCCAATCCCATCTCCTGCTGTGACCTCTGCAACACCTCCATTCGTGCGCGTTTCGTAATCCCGCCTCTCAAACGTCGCAATCGAGCAGCCCGCTCACGAATCAAGCCCTTCAGCATGGGCCCGAACGATTTCGCACTGCGCTTGGCTCTCGACGATTGGCGAGATGAGAAGACCAAGTCTGTCTTCGGCGAAGCATATTGGAACGAGCTGGGCCCTTGCCTTGTCTTGCCCAATGAGTTCCTTGATCGGATCGTGCTTTGTGCACACGAGTTCAAGATCGAAACCATCGACGACCTTGTGAGGGAGACGCGATGGCCTTCAGCTACGAAATACGGCGAGGACATCACTCGTTTGATTCGAACACACTGCCCGCTCCCTTGTCTCAACCCTCCCCTCTCCACGGCGGCCCCATCCAACAATCCTGCGGCAGCTGCCCTACGTGCTGTTGGACCTGTAAAGGATAAGCAACGAAACAAATGTAGTGCCTGCGGGCAAATTGGGCATAATGGTGTGTCATTTATACGTTAAACTAGTGATGCAAATGCTGATGTCTTCTCTTTGCAGCTCGGAATCGTCTTTGCCCGGGGCGGGTGGCTATGGCTCCTCGAGCCCCTTCCACATTATCGTCTCAGAAAGAAAATCAACCTCTCTTGGCAACAGTCACTCTGGCTTCCTCAAGCAGCCGCGCAGTGCCTGCAGCATCATCAAGTCTTTGCTCTAATCCATCCAATTCAATTCCCCCTGCACAATTCTATGCGCCGATTCCTTCTGACCACAATGCACCTATTCGAGATCATGCATAGGTACTAGATACAGTTTGTATTACATTACTAATTCATTCATCTATCATAATATCCTCTGGCTCTGGCCGCGCGAAGTCTGATTCGTCAGCGTCTGTACTGTCAACTTCGGCTTCAGGTATTGGGACTGGGGTTGGCGGGAGCTTGGCGGCTCCTTTGTCGATCATGTCGTCGATTTCGAAGGAACTCGTCCGTCCTGGCTCAATTTTGTGAGGCGAAGTCTGAGCGAGTCGGTTTGAAAGGATTTGAAAGGTCTTTGTCATGTCGGGGTCGCCATGCATAGCCGTCAAATTGGTCAACATCATGTTGCTGCCAACGGCTGTTTGTGCATTTCGATAGACCTGTATTAATGGTGACTCTTTGATGATCCGTGCAACAGTGCGATTGGAGCTTTCGCCGCCGTGTTCGCTCTAATTCAGCCCTTGTCAGCCTTCCTCGGATGCATGGGGAGTAAATAAATTTCACCTTGGTCTGCAGATTGTTGTACTCTACACACCAGTCCACTGCCCGCCATTTACCAGAGCGACCGGAGGGATTGATGAGGATATTATACCGGATGGCATGGCTGAGCAGTGGTGTGATTCACAAAATGAATAATTGCAGGACTTGAACGCACCTCAGGCCAGGCTCATAGACAAATTGTGTGTTGTAGAGGTACTGCGTGAGGTGGGTTGCGTATTTGTGTTTCCCGACTGCTTTGAAGATATGGATCCATGGGATGAAACAGCATTCTACCCGCCCGATGTCCCCATGATTCATCGCATCTGACAGCTCTTCATAAAGAAGGCAATACTTGTTTAGAATCACTGAATTCTCCCATTGCTGATCTCGTCTATTGACAGGCTGGCGACGTAAACGGCTGAGGCGGCCAGATGCCACGTACTTCTGTGCCATGTCCTTTGCCATTGAGCATAGTAAACCAAAGCTTGGCTGGGACTGAGCAAAGTCGTCAAGGGAAGAATGGGAAGGATTGCGCTGAGCGGCCTCAACACGCCAACAGTCGAGGCGGCGACAAATTCCGGTGTGTTGTATGACTTGATGCATTTGGCGAAAGCTTGGTTTGCTTGAAATGATACCTGTTTCTTTGGGCCGCAGTAACAACACATCATCCATCAAGCACGTACTATCTTGACGAGACTTTGATGATTGAATAAATATCCGCCAAATAGCGTCTGCACATGCCATCTTCACATGGAATAGGCCAAGCACGAAGATCGCAAACTGGAATCGACGCCACGGCGTCTCCTCAATTGAACGTCGAAGCTGGAGTGACTGAATGCGCTCCCCGGTGCCAAGGTCACCATGGAAAAGGATCACGTAGTCTCCAATATCCTTTGTCACTCCATCACCCATGTTGGCAAACTCGGGATCCTTGGTGTCCGCAACCCCTGCCTGGGTGAGAATCTGCTTTATCGCCCCTATATTTCCACTAACAGTTGAGTTGTTGACGTCCATTGAGCGCATAGGGGTTATTGGTGTCGTGACAAGCGGGATGGCTTCGACTTCGGGTGGTCTGCCAATTTCAGATCGAAACTTTGCGAAGTACGGTGGTCCATAGTGAACAAGGTCATGGATAAATTTCCAAGTGTTGAACTCTTCGCTTGTGGGACGTGGGGGATTCGGGCGCACTTTGCGAAGAAGTTCTTCCCAAGTGTGTACAGGCACGGCACCATGCGGATTCAGAGCTGACTTCCTCCACAGTGCCTCGCTACAGCATAAATCTTCAAGCCGAACACCATGTTGAAGGGGATAGATAAGTGCCGACGTTAGGTGCTTAAGGAAATCGCCTGCTCGCTCCACTGTAGGTACAGATGCCTTCAAGTGGACATCAAAATTGTCGTATGCGTACGCAACTAGCAAGAGCTGACCAAGAGAATGTATCATGAGTGCAGACTCATCGTGTAATGCCTGGACCGCCCGGTGGATTGATGAAAGTGATGTCGATATTCCCATGTGTGCAAGCGATCCGACAACCTTCTCTGGTGTTTTACAGGAGTGCAGAAACACACCAATAACAGTTTGAAGGCCGTTAGCCTTCTGATTGATCGCCTGCAGAATGATACTGCAGATCACAACGGCTTTCTAACTTTCTCGTGAGACTACTGAGCAATACTTATTTCAATCCATTTGAATTACATACAACTTGAATTATGCCTTGCCGCCTTGCCTGCAGCTTTGTCTGCCTTGACTGCCTCTCCTTGATCTGCTCGCAGTTCCCCAATTCTGCAAAGCCCTCTAAACTCAGCTCGCCAACAGCCTCCCAATAATCATCTTCATCTGCATCATTGCCATCACCTGAATCCGAGTCCTTCCCAGACAATGCCATGCCATCCACCTTCCCTTTCCAAAGCATCCTACAAAGCATGGCCCAAAACTCTGGCGCACTACGGTGAATAGACTTTGCAGCAACGTTTATGCTAAACTCGTCAATTTGTGCCGCATCGGATGTCATCGCTGAGCCAAAATGAACACTGTCTGGCTCAGCAAGGATGGCCTGCATTTCCCGCGCATAAATTTCCGTGGCATGTTCACTCGTAAATGTCCCAAATTGGGGCGACTGCAGTGGATGGCGGGAGAATGCAGTGGCGAGTTCCACGGAGTGTGACACAATATCTCGAGATAGCGTATGATCTGAGTACAGAGGGCTGGAGAGTAGCCGAATGATGTAGGCAGATAAAGGGTGGGAGAGATTGTTGGCAACTTCGACGAACTTGCTCAGCTCTTCAAGCGTAATCTCGCTCATTGCCATGAACGCGAGTAAAGCACCCCTAAGCATGGCCTCCTACGCCATGTCAGAATTTCCAAGTCCGTCGGTCACTGTAACGCTGACGTCGCATGTTTCCATATGTTTGATGCCAGGCTCTCTGGTGCGGTTGAGTGAAATAAAGTTATCGCATAAATCTCGGATCATCGGACTTGCGGTATTTTCCTTTGGCACAGTACGATAATCTCTAAGCCTACAACTCCTCGCATAAATCTCAACCGCACACGAGAGCCTGGGTAGGAGGCTGAGTATTTCCGTAGATAAAGTAATGAATTCAAATGTACAATTTTCCAATTGATTCATCCATGAATATGTTTATTATTGGACTGTTAACAAAGTGTTGGATAACTAAATTATTTAACAGCATATTTTTCCTGTGACAAATGAACAATGAAAGCAAAGATAAAGTGAACACCAAAGATAACATTTGGCCATTGCTTTATCTGCTGGTAAACATTTCCTATAGGCCATGTTTTATCTCTGGACAAAGCAATCCCTTTGTTGAAACAATAGAAAAGTTTGACTTTGGAAGAACCAATCGACAAAGCATTTCTTTGCTTAAATCTAAAGAGATTGATAAAATGGTGATTTGTATGTTTACTTTGACCACAGACATATTTTTTACATTCCAGAAGATGTTCCATTTGTTGGATAAATAATTTCACTGCAACTTTACATGAAGGCGAAGAAAAGGAATATCAGGGGACAAATATAGGAGTAATAGGGTACATTTATGTCAGTTGGTTTTTCTCGCGACAAAGTAATGGTGATCCGCAGTGCATCCCCATCCCTGTCGACGAGGGTGTCGTAATCGAACCGAACGCCGTACTTTTCCTGGTCACCGGAGGTCTGAGGGTAGGCCGTCTTGCCGCGGGCAGCAGAGGGGTTGGCGAACTTCTTCCACGTGTTACCCTTGATGGCCTCGGCGATGAGGGATTTAATGATTTTGTCGGCCATCTATAGGTCAACGTTAGTTCGAGGCTTACGACAAGAACGAGACGGGGATATGATGGATGCCAAGGGACAAGGGCGTACGTTTACGAATGATGCAGAACGATAATCTAGATAAATTCAAAGCATTAGTTAGGACTGAGTTGCGGTCGTAGAGAAGAGGTGTGGAACGTACACTGAGATAGAGCGAATTTCTGTCGAGGACGGATGGTATCTACACCACCTACAAGGGGAAGCTTTTATACCTCTGTAGACGAGCCTTTTCTTCGTCATGGTAGAGTTGAACCTCCAACCAGATAGCACTTCGACGGACACCCGCAATCTCGGCATCGTGGCCTTTCGAGATAGGAAGCATATTGCAAAAATAACCAGCTCAGAATTGGGCAGGAAGGCATGGTCCACCGACTTCTTTGCTTTCCTGGCTTGATTCAATGGTCAGATGCCTACCGTGCGCCGTGTGTACCAGGTAGGATTTCACAGAAGACATCGTGATGATAAGCGCTTGATTGCGGATCATGGCTGGTTTCCAAGGATAGGGGGAAAATAGGAAGCAGTATCAAATGTTAGGAGGCTCGTAGTATGTCGGAGAAAAGCAAAGCCCCTGATCATTGACGATCAGGGGATATCATGTAATCAAATGAGAATTAATTGATCATCGCCTTATCGTCGGGCTTTTAAGTGGATCAAGGTTGATCAAGCTGAGGCGGCTGATCAGGAAAAGATTTGGAGTCAGGTGATCAAGTGTCCCAACAGTGATAAGATATGATCACCAGGGAAATCGTGATAAGGGTTGAGCAATCAGTTCTAAGTTGATCAACAGTACATAAAAAGATCAGGCGCTCAATCGTGTGGTCATTATTAATGACACTGATCAGCGCTGGCCAGAGCTGGAATCGAACTAGGGACCTGCCCAAGGAGCGCGTACGTTGACTCACACGGCGTGGTTGCGGCGCAGGTGCTGGCTCCTCATTGCCCTGTGTTGCGGCTCCCTTGCCTCGGCCTCGCCCTCCGCGTGCCACCTTCTTTCCACCTCGCCTGGTGCCGGACAAGTTCGCGGAGGCTACCTTGAGCTGGGAGTTATCAACGAAGGGTTCAGTTGGAGGCGCCGCCCCATTGTCTGCGGCTGCGGGCGTTGCGTTGGAATCATCTGATTCACTGCCGATAACGTCGAGATCGAACACTTCGTATTTGGCCGCTGGAGGTCTCGGGGGCTCGGGATATGGATTCTGGCTGCCGTCGTAATCGCAAGGTTCGTCGTCCGAGCTTTCGATATCGCGGAGGGCGTCACGAAGAGAGTGAACGCCGTGTTGAGACTCCGCTGGCGCTGTCGTACCGGATCCCACCGTGCTCGAGTGGGTGATTCCTTCGAAAACGGTTACGGCATGTAGGCGAAATGCTTTGCGAATGGGGGGGGAGTCGGGGTGTAGCACTAGAGTGCCCTTGATCTTGTAGTAGATTTTGCGATAAGGAATCAGGCTCACGAGGCCCGTTTCGTTCAGCGATGAGTCAGGAGACAAGACGTAGATAGCCTGATAGTAAGTAATATCATGTGAGTGCTCGAACGACAGCGAAAAAAGACGATAGACAACGTACCGCAATTACTGCAAATGCCAGAGACCCGGGTGTAAGCTCCTCGATACCCCACATTTTCCCCAGCGTCGATGTCTGCACTGTTGCCTTATCAAGCGAGGCTATACCGAAGAGGATGACTCGCAAAATCTGCAGGTCGTCAGGATGAGTAACCGTTAACAAAGTGAACACGTACCCGGCCGAGGATAGGGTTGCAGAATACCTTTCGTGGGTTCAACACGAGATCAGGGTAAACGAGAGGCGGGACTTCGGGGTATTCCTTGTCACCCGGAAACTTGAGGAGGGATTGAATGATTGTGGAGTCAGCGCGGGTTGTCGGGGATGTCCAGTCCCTCGCGGGTATTCCGTAGTCCTTGAAGATTTGAGGGGCTGCCCGTTTGATGTACTTGAGGGTGTCTGCCCGACCCTCTCCCTGCTTTCTGCGCAACTAAATGGATTGTGAGCTATTATATTCTGCATCATAATGAGAGACTCACCAAGCTGCACCAGTCACTTCGTGCCTGGAGGAAGGAGTGATACTTTGCGGGTATGAAATCGTAGACGGCGGAGGTGATCCCAAGTTTGTACGTCTCGAAAGATGCGTAGCGCTCCTCGGAGTCGGGATGAAGGTCGGGGCGCGGCTTCAAGAGAGTGGTCGAGTCGGACCAAGCTTCGCACATGATTGCGAGCTTCTTGCCTAGCTCTCTCGCCTCGTTGCTATCCGGAATGGTGAGCACCGCACTTCTCTTAGCTCGTCCGCGCTTATCCATGTTCTCTGCGACGAGGGTGGCATTGTCGCGTGCTGCCTTGTCCTTGTCGACTACAAGCGCCGCCAATTGCAGCTGCATTTCCTCGAGCCGCTGCAGGATAATCATCAGTCAATATAGGAAATCAAAATGAAGAGTAGTACGTGCCTTACAAAGCGTTCTGGGGCTCGCGTCGGGACCAGGCAGCCTGAGGTCGACTTCAAGTGACCCATCCGACACATCGGCATCGGACTCGTCGTGCGGCATGCGGGGCTCGGAACGTGGATCTTTCTGGGTGGAGTGGACTGAAGCTGCGCAATGAGTTCTGTGGCGAAGTTGAAGGGAACTCACTGTACCTTTTATAGCTGACATTACGCGTGGCTAATTTGAGTCAGCTGCAGCATGCAGTGCGCCACAATCAAGGTGGGCCGTAGCCGTGAGGCCTCAATACGTCTTCGTGCAGGTGATGGTTGCTTGCCGCCGCAGGTGAGATGTCATACCTGAAGGCGTGGTTAATCTGTTGTGTCACAAACACGCATGCATGTATGGCGTTGGTGAACGAGGTGAGTGCACGATGATGGAATGTGTAATACAAATACTTAGGTCTGGTTCGAGGTGGTAAATTGTGATCGGTATTAAGCGCGCCTTGTCCGATTAGCGCGAACAACATCGGCTAAGTAATTCAACGGCAATGATTATTGTTTTATTGGTTACCTTACCGCACAATCTGTCTTTTTCACTTAATACTACGCCCCTTCACGAGCGATGCCCGATGTGCAATAAGCTCAGACTTTACGTTCAAATTTAATAGAAGACGCACATTCAAATGACAACATAAACAGTGTAATGATAAAAGTTTCAATCATTTGAACAACCGATATCTAAGAAATATATCACCGTCAACTGTATCTACAAGGAAATAGTCTCCTTGCTGAATGAAGTCAGGAACCACAAGTGCTCCTCGTATAATGGAGGATAAAAAGACAAACTCGGCAGATTTCCGGGGACACCCTCTAAGACGGAGCAGTTGCAGATCAATGTCTTTCTGCTGCCTGACACCAGAGGGTCGGTCAAGAGGATGCACCAGTGCAATATCATATTTGGCCCCATCCACCGTAATTGAGAACATCATCAAAAGTTGCGCGACGATGTCTGCGCCAAGTGACGTTGGACGTGCAGTCTTGATTATAACGTGATCGTACCGTGGTGCTCCTTGGAATTCTGGACTGCACCGAAGCAAGTCAGTATCTTGCCGCCAGTCAACAGTTGACTCATAGTTGATGGTCAAATATTTCCCGGGGTGAATCTTGGAAATTTTGAGATATGAATTTCACGTAATAGAGTTGAAGCATACCTTTGTAAGCTGGTCACCTGGAGTTCGGAGATACCAATATCCTGGCCGTTTCTCCACATCCAACTCCCTGTTGATAAATTCTGAAAGGCGTAATCGGAACCTTTCGAATGCTGCATCTGCTTGATGGTTTGCTTCAACCTCCGCAAGTGTGATGGGCGTTGAACGTGAACCAAGCCTATAATGTCCAGAAGGTGGTTGAACATCATCACCATCATCTGCATCCTCCTTGTCCTTGCGTGCCAAACTCGCCTCCCTTGAGGCATCAAGAACATTGATTTCATCCCATATGAATTCAGAAACCTGTTTCAGATGGTCGATCAAGAGGATCTGCAAATATCAGTAATATAGTAATAACACAATAATATTGAATCTTACTCACCTGTGGTGCAATATTCTTGAAATTGGTTCGCCTATGGTATGTCGTTTTCAAGCCACCATGGGATTTCTCATATGGCTTTGTGCTATAGTTGCGAGTCGCACCTTTCTGTTCAATATCGTCAAACAAATGAACATAGAGATGGTTTTTTGGAAAGTTCCAATTCTTGCGGAACTCTGGCTTTGTCTTTGCTTGATACTCCTGGACATTGTTAGTTTTGGTTATACATCTATTATAAAAACATACCTGGAGAAGTATTGACAGTTGTTGGACTTCATGTCGACCAGCCGAAATGGTCTCCGAAGTATGAACCTGAAGCCCAGCATACATCCGCAAGTTGATATAACACCGCATGCATTTGAGGAGGATATATCCTGCAGCTGTAAGGGGACACTCCTATTTTCCCCTATTCCCCTGTCCATTTCCCTTTCCCCTCGTCCCCTTCCTCTCCCCTCTTTCCACGGACTCTTATTTACACCCCCTTTCGTCCCACCCTTTGCTCCATCCTTCCATCCCACTCCCTCGCTTTCCAGAGCGCTTCCGATGACTCCGGAGCGTTCACGCAGTCCGGACCCACTCCGGACTCGCGCGCACGTCTCTGGACTCGTCGGGACAACTCCCCTTCGCTTCTCCTACCCTTTCCCTTCGTATTCCCACTTCCCCAGGTCGCTGGCACGACTCCTGCATATTCCCCTCCACTTATTATCACATGCTCCTGTTCGTACCTTGTGATATTCATCGGACTTGTGGCGGGTGTACTATACAGTTCTTTCGCTCTTCTCCCACGCTTCTACAGTATATACTTCGCACCCTAGCATGGAGGATCCTTATCTTGTTCTCTTTGGATTCTCCCTCTGCTAGGTGTGTATTCTCTCATGTATTGTAGGTAGCATTATTCATATCTTTGGATTCTCCCTCTGCTAGGCCTGCGCTGTGCGGCCATCTTGAGGTTGCCCTTACAGCAGAACAAGATCCCCCATCCTGGCACCAGAGCCCTACGGAAAACGTCCCGCGTCATCCCGGACTCGCTCCCGACGTCTTTCCGGTTTTGCGGACATTCCGGACGCTCTCCTGCTACTCCCACCCACCTCTGAGGACCCAAGGAACTCCATCCCTCGCTCCCCTGACGACTCCGAAATGACGGGCGCCTCCGGCCAGATCCCGTCATTCGAGCCAGTCGCTCCAGGATCGGACTCCGAGACTTTGCGGACCTTGTGGGCTCAGACGTACGAGCACGAAACCCAAATCAGCACCATCCATGACGCCCTAGCTCGAATTGAATCACTCCTTGCTACACCCCGACCCCCTACGCCCAAAACGACTCCAGACCCCGAACCGGAAGGCACAGCAGCCTCCCAACACGCCCCGGGTCGACACAATACCACTCCGCGGTCCCGTCTGAAGCCCGCCTCTCCCCCAATCTTCGACGGAAACCGCAAGGATGGTCGCGCATTCTTCAACGCTTGCACCATCTACTTCCAGCTCTGTCCGGACCACTTCCCGAACGAGCAAGCCAAAATCCTCTGGTGTCTCTCCTTCTTCCAGAAGGACCGAGCCAAGGAATATGCGGACATGGTTCTCCGGAGCACCCGGGATCCTTACTTCAAAACCTGGAGTGACTTCGCTTCGGAATTCCGGACTCGCTTCCTTCCGGATCGGGAACGCGAGTCTGCCATGCTCAAGCTGGAGTCCACCCGCTACCACCAAGGACGCCGGACCTTCCAGGAATACCTCGACGAGTTCCAGGACCTCATCGACCAGTCCGGATACACCGAGGGCTCCAACATCACGATGAAGTTCCGACGCGGGCTCGACTCCGTCATCCAGAGCCGTGTCGCGGAGTCCGCGGACTGCCCCAGCGAAGAAGACTTCGAAGGATGGTACAGCGCTGCGCAACGGGTTGCAGACAATCGTGCTGCCAACCAGTCCTTCCACTTCGGCCAGCATTCCGCTCACTCCGGACCTTCTCCCCGACCTGCTGCGAACTCCGGAGTCGCTCGGAACCCCGGAGGGATACTTCCTGCACCTTGGACCCAGCTCCCGCCTCTCCAACCCCGTTTCCAACCCCTGCCTCCTCCAAAGGCTCTCTCACCTGGCGTCCCAATGGACGTTGACCACACCCGCTCTCGGCCCCCTGCCCCTCAGTCGTGCTACCGATGCGGCAAACCCGGCCACATGGCCCGCGAGTGCCCGCTGCGGTTTGATGTCCGGTTCATGACAACCGAGGAGCGGATGTCCGCTATCGAGGATCTCTTGACCGCGGCTGACGTTGTAGAAAGTACTGGGACTCCGGGAGGAATAGACGACGAGGGAACGGCCCCGGTTGAGGAATCTGACACGGCGGATTTTCCCCGGACCAACGAGTGATCCGTGCGGCCTCGTTGGTGAACAACCGATTTGCTTGTCTTAACGTAGATGAAATACACGATGATCATTCCGACCTTTCCAATGATTCGTCCGACGTGAAGCAAGCAACTCCGGTTGCAATCCGCACACTCCGAAGGTTTCGCCCGCAGTGGGAACGGCGGCTACCCAGTAGCTATAAGATTTCTGCCTTGCCTGGCAAGCTTTCGTTAGACATACCCGTTGAAGTGCTGAGCACGGATACACAACACCGATGCACCCTGCAGGCCCTGGTGGACTGCGGAGCCACCGGAGTCTTCATGCATCCGCGATTCGCAGATGCCCATGGTTTCACCCGTCACAAGCTTTCTGCTCCGATCCCAGTCTTCAATGTCGACGGTTCGCCAAACGAAAACGGATCCATCTCCGAAGTCGTGGACCTCGTACTCCGGTTCAAGGACCACACGGAACGGATGCTTTTCGCCGTTACAAACATCGGACGCCAGGACGTCATCCTCGGATACACTTGGCTCCGGAAGCACAACCCCGAGATTGACTGGCAAACGAAGGAGGTGACCATGAGCCGCTGCCCATCCGGGTGCGATACCTGTCGAAAAGAGTTCCGCCATGACAAGCTGACCAGACGCAAGGAGTCCGTGCGACTCCGGGAGTGTCGTACGGGTCCGATGCCAATGGTTGAGGAACTCCACTCGGATGACCCTCCGAAGCTCCTGGATTGTGACGAGGACGATGAGGACGACGAGGATGCAACTCCAGACGACAATAGTCTTGAGAAGGGTGACCGTATCTTTGCGGCCATTCCTCCTCCAACTCCGGAATACCTTCGGAGTCTTCGGGAAGAACACATCAGAGCCACGGAAACTGTCTCGCAACGCCTGGCATTGGCTTTCCAGCGTAACAAGGCTCCGGACCCTCGTCACAGTGCAATTCCGGACTTCCTTCAGGAATTCGAGGATGTCTTCGCCAAGGAAGCCTTCGACGAGCTGCCTATGCCCCGTCCATGGGATCACGCGATTGAACTAGTGCCTGGAGCGGAACCTGTCAACACCAAGTGCTACCCGTTGTCCCCGGCGGAGCAGAAGCAGCTGGACGAGTTTTTGGAAGAAAACCTCCGGACTGGTCGCATCCGCCCCAGCAAGTCGCCCATGGCTGCTCCAGTATTCTTTGTCAAAAAGAAGGACGGATCGCTCCGCTTGGTTCAGGACTACCGGAAACTCAATGCCATGACTGTCAAGAATCGGTACCCGCTTCCGCTCATTTCCGACTTGGTGGACAAACTCCGGAACGCCCGCTACTTCTCCAAGCTCGACGTCCGGTGGGGTTTCAACAACGTCCGAATAAAAGAAGGTGATGAGTGGAAGGCCGCGTTCCGGACTACCCGCGGACTCTTTGAACCCTTGGTGATGTTCTTCGGACTGACGAACAGCCCGTCCACCTTCCAGACCATGATGAACGACCTGTTCCGGGAGCTCATTACGGAAGGTGTGGTCATTATCTATCTGGATGACATTCTGATCTACACCAAGACGCGCGAGGAGCACCGTCGGGTTCTCAAACGAGTCCTAGAGATCCTACAGCGGAATAAGCTATTCCTACGGGCGGACAAGTGCGACTTCGAACAAACCAAGGTGGAGTATCTCGGAGTCGTCATCTCCGAGGGTAAGATTGAGATGGACCCCGTCAAGGTCTCTGGAGTCCGCGACTGGCCAACGCCCCGTAACCGGACTGAACTCCAATCGTTCCTCGGGTTCGTCAACTTCTACCGCCGCTTCGTCAAGGACTACTCGCACATAGCTCGGCCTCTCTTCGACCTCACTTGCGCCAAAGAATGGCAGTGGAATGACTCCGCTCAGTCCGCCTTCCTCCGGATCAAGGAACTCATCACTTCGGAACCAGTCCTAGTGTTTCCGAAGGAGGACAGGCCTTACCGCGTTGAAGCGGACTCGTCGGACTACGCTACGGGCGCGGTCCTCTCTCAGCTCAACCCGGAGGATGGTAAATGGCACCCTGTCGCGTTCTACTCGAAAAGTCTACAGCCTGCGGAGCGGAACTACGAAATACACGACAAGGAGATGCTTTCGATCATCCGGGCTCTCGAAGAGTGGCGGCACTACCTGGAAGGCGCGGAGACTCCGTTTGAGATCTGGACTGACCACAAAAACCTGGAGTACTTCATCAAGGCCCAGAAGCTCAACCGTCGCCAAGCCCGCTGGTCCCTCTACCTTTCCCGCTTTGATTTCACACTCCTGCATCGACCCGGACGCACTATGGGTAAGCCTGATGCTCTCTCGCGACGCTCGGATCACTCGGACGGTAAGGATGATAACAAGGATGTGGTTTTACTTAAACCGTCCTACTTTGCCGTTCGTGCCACGGGTGTCACTCTTGAAGGGGAGGAGAAGGATATCCTCACGGCTATCCGGACTGGAGTGCGGAACGCGAAGTTCGAGGATGCAGTGGCTAAGGCAGCGGAGGAGTTGAAGAAGGCGCAGGGCAGTCGCAAGACAGTTCGGAGTGCGGAATGGTCTCAATCGGACGGACTCCTGATGTTCCGGGGTAAGATCTACGTTCCGGACGTTCCGGACTTGCGTCGGACCATTGTAGCCCAGCACCACGATACCAAGGTTGCGGGACACGCAGGCAGGTGGAAGACTCTGGAACTCGTCTCACGCAGCTACTGGTGGCCCAACATGTCCCGCTACATTGGATCCTACACCCGACACTGCGATCTCTGCCTCCGGACGAAAGCCCAAAGGCATCCGCCCATGGGTGAGCTCCATCCGCTTCCCATTCCGGACGAACGCTGGGATCGCCTGAGTGTGGACTTCATTGTGGAGCTTCCGGAGTCCAACGGGTTCGACGCTGTTATGAATGTGGTTGACTCCGTAAGCAAACGCGCCCACTTCATCCCGACTCACACCACAGTGTCCGCCCTCGGCTCCGCCAACCTGTACCTGCAAAACGTCTGGAAGCTGCACGGACTCCCTCGCTCCGTCGTTTCCGACCGTGGGCCGCAGTTTGTTGCAGAGTTCACCCGGGAAGTCTACCGGATGCTTGGGATCAAGCTGGCTGCTTCCACTGCGTACCACCCTCAGTCCGACGGACAGACGGAGCGGACTAACCAAGAGCTCGAGTCTTACCTCCGGATCTTCGTCGGAGAGCGCCAGAACGATTGGGCTCGGCTTCTACCTATGGCGGAGTTCGTGTACAACAACCGTGTCCACGCTTCTACCCAGCAGTCCCCGTTCCTACTGGATACAGGTCGTCACCCCCGTCTTGGCTTCGAGCCCCACCAGCCGCCGTCCCGCATGGAGTCCGCAAACGAGTTCGTCGACCGGATGAAGTCTGCTGCCGACGAAGCTCAGTCCGCCTTGGTCAAAGCTCAGGACGACATGAAGCGTTACTACGACCAACGTCGGACTCCTGCTCCGGAGTACCAACCGGGTGACAAGGTTTGGCTAGACTCGTCGGACATCAACCTTGCTCGACCTTCCCGGAAGCTTGGACACGCACGCCTTGGTCCTTACAAGGTGGTCCGGAAGGTTGGCAAAGCGGCATACCGACTCCAGCTCCCTCCGGGCTTATCCCGCCTCCATCCGGTCTTCCCTGTGGTCAAACTCTCTCCCTTCGTTCCGGACCCCATCCCGGGTCGACGTCCTGTCGCCCCGCCGCCTCCGCAACTTGTAGATGGTGAAGAGGAACACGAGGTAGAGGAGGTTCGGAACAGCAGGCGTTTCGGTCGGGTGTTGAAGTATCTGGTACGTTGGCGAGGCTATGGCATCGAGCACGACTCCTGGGAACCCGCGAGCAACCTCCAACACGCTGCCCAGAAGGTCAAGGACTTCCATGATCGCCATCCCGACGCAGTCCGTGTACTCCGGACGACTCCGAAGACTCCTGCGGCACCCCGGATGACTCCTACGGCACTCGACCAGTCTTGGGAACGTTGGCGTAGCCGGAAGGCTCCGGGTTCTGTCCAGTCGTACTTCGACGTCTTCTCGCAGCATTCTGGGGTTTCGGGATTGGTGAATACATGGCGTGGCAAGCAGGAATCTTCGCGTCGGGTCGCCGCGAGCTTGAAGGGGGGGTGATGTAAGGGGACACTCCTATTTTCCCCTATTCCCCTGTCCATTTCCCTTTCCCCTCGTCCCCTTCCTCTCCCCTCTTTCCACGGACTCTTATTTACACCCCCTTTCGTCCCACCCTTTGCTCCATCCTTCCATCCCACTCCCTCGCTTTCCAGAGCGCTTCCGATGACTCCGGAGCGTTCACGCAGTCCGGACCCACTCCGGACTCGCGCGCACGTCTCTGGACTCGTCGGGACAACTCCCCTTCGCTTCTCCTACCCTTTCCCTTCGTATTCCCACTTCCCCAGGTCGCTGGCACGACTCCTGCATATTCCCCTCCACTTATTATCACATGCTCCTGTTCGTACCTTGTGATATTCATCGGACTTGTGGCGGGTGTACTATACAGTTCTTTCGCTCTTCTCCCACGCTTCTACAGTATATACTTCGCACCCTAGCATGGAGGATCCTTATCTTGTTCTCTTTGGATTCTCCCTCTGCTAGGTGTGTATTCTCTCATGTATTGTAGGTAGCATTATTCATATCTTTGGATTCTCCCTCTGCTAGGCCTGCGCTGTGCGGCCATCTTGAGGTTGCCCTTACAGCAGCATCTACTTGCCGGGTGAGAATATTGTGGGCTGCAAATAAAATGCACTATCATTCTGTTAGCACCATATAGAATTAGTTAGAATGATTTACCTTTGATATATCTTCACTCTTGGAGCCATCATTGAATGACAACGTAGTAATTGCCTTGAAGTGGTTAAGGCCACTCCACCGAGGAAAGGCCATCATTCTATAAATCTTGATTATCAGAGGTGGAGAATAATATATAAATGAAGAAACAAACTGATTATCAAGAGTTGCTAAAGACTTCCGGCCAAGAGCAGTGACATGAAGGAGGATTTGTTTGAAGAGATGATCATCAAATAATCCCCCATCAAATGTATGCAAGCAGTCAAATGAGGTACTGCGATAAGGATCAGAGTTGGCGATTTTCCAAAATACATTCTGCAGAGGGGTCAATAACAATACTTTGAGCGGTAAAGATCACTCACATCAATGCCACGTAAACCATATTTCTTGAGCAGATTATTGGATTCATCCACAGTCTTCATTGCCATGGCATCGTTGTATATCTTCTTCATAGTAGCTTGGGTACGAAGTGGATAAGTGGTATCGTGGATGGCCAACTTATCATCTGGGACCAAGCAAACGGGGCAAGGGAAGTAGGAGTTAGTCCCCCTTGTCAATGTCATCACACAGCTAAAGCAATAAGTTAGCAAAGCCAAATAGCAGATATAATGAGACCACATACACTTCCTCATAATCAGCAGACTTTATGGGAATGCAGGGATACAAGGTTTGCTGAATACCATCACCACATTTCACCGCAAACCCAGTATGAGAGTGAGTAATAATATCCTCCAAGATAACCCCCATTGCACGGTGGTATACGGTGGCTTTATGATTTTTCCATTTCGTTTGGCGCGTCTCGGAAGCCAACTCCTCAATCTACATATTGTGTATTAGCAGTGGACATCATTTAAAATCACTTTACTCACCACTGGTAACCATCCAACCATAAACCCACCACCTGGTCCCTCACCATTACGGATATCAATGTTCAGATTACCAACTCGGGCGATGACAGGATAACCTTTAGCCGTTCCAAAAGTTGAAAGCCGAGTTTTGTCAGCATATATGATTAAGATGAGGGGCTTTCCATCATCAGGTAGGGTTGACTAGGGTAGAGTTTTGTTATCCATTGGCCAACTGAATCGTAGCTTACATTAGACTCACCTGAAGCTCCCACCAAAGATCACCAGTAACAAGTTCATCATAAAACCGTATCCAAGACTTGCCATTGAACTTATACAACCGCTTTGCGTCCCATTCAAAGTGAGGAGCAAGAGAGGGATCTCGTACGAGCTTCATGACCCAATCCCAAATAGGGCGTCGCCACACATCATAGCTCAACTGATTACCCTTATACATATCAGAGACAATGTGCTTTGTGAACTTGATAAGGATATTATTGAGCAACATATATATATATATACATCTAAGAGTGACACACCCCAGGCATTTTGTCCGCAGCAAGCTTCCAAATGTTCATCATCTCCTTATACGATTGCAGTGTCAAAATCCCACGGTTGGGATCCCTTCCAACAGCACCGTAAGCGAGCTCAAGAAGAACATCAACCGTCTTCTCATTTAGTGACTCGGTGATGGCGATGGATGCAAATTCAAAATCACGGCGAGTGCGGAAAGGTCGCCATGGCTCATCGTCGATGATGTAGTCGACTCGCACCTTGAGATTATGGCCGTATTCGTGGAAACGGTCAATCGATGCCAGACGTCGGCTCGATGGATGATACTCGCACTTGATGTCATCCATTTGAGGCTCCTGTTCACCTACAGAATCGAGAAGATGAGATTTAACCAAGTTGGCATTGCAAATAGACATACCTTCATCGATAGGAGATACAGGAGCCGAACCATGGCTGCTATCACTATAATCCCCAGTGTCGTCAAAGTCCAGGGCTGGTGGCGGCGGCGAGGGAGAAGATGGTGGCGGAGATGGAGGGGAACCAAGGGGCTCTGGTGCTTGAGCAGTAAGTGTCGGGGAAGGTGGATGTGGTGGCATGGTGACCTGCAACGCTGACACGGCTTCATTACATCCATGAGACCCAAGCCGAGCATTTCCAATGGTTGATGTACTCACCTCGATCCCCTTTACGTCTGTTTAGAATTTCCTGCGCCGCGCGAAGCCCTTCCTTTGCCAGAAATTCGTTGTCTTTTGCATGGCTGGTCTTCTTCAGTTTACAGGTGGCCATATGTTTCTTCAACCCCCTCTGCTTGTAGAGGCCGCCGCATATGGTGCATGCTACCGAGCTTGTAGTTGCAGCCAAGTCAGACATTCTGCAAGCCTGATGATGTGGTGGGGGCGGGGAACAACGATGGGAGCGAGGGGACTACGAGAGTGAGACGGCGAGACGGGGGAACGGTGAAACAGGGGAACAGCAAGGCAGCGAGACGAGGCAACGACGAAACGGGGAAACGGCGAGACGGGACGACGGCGAAACGGGGAAATGGCGAGACAGGACAACGGCGAAGCAAGGGAACAGCGAGACGAGGTGAAGGCGAAACAGGGAGACGGCGAGACGGCGAGACAGGGCAACGACGAAATGGGCAAACGGCGAGGCAGTGAGACGGGGCAACGGCAAAATAGGGAGGCGGCGAGGCGGCGAGACGGCGAGACGGGGCGACGAAATGGGGGCACGGTGAGACGGGACGACGGCGAAGTAATACGGAAACGGCGAGACGAGATGGAGGCGAAACGGCGAAACGGCGAGACGGGGCAACGACGAAACGGGGAAACGGTGAGACGAGACGACGGCGAAGTAGGGAAATGATGAGGGGAGCGAGGGGACAACGATGGGAGCGAGGGGACAACAAGGGGAGCAAGGGGACGACGATGGGAGCGAGGGGATGACAGAGACAGCGAGATGGGGCGACGGTGGGGACGAACAGCCGACAACGGGTAAATGGGGGAACAAGCGACGGGCGAGGGCGAGGGCGAGAGGTGGGGCAACAATGGGAGCAAGGGGGACAGCGAGCAGGTGCTCGATGGCTGCTAACGTCTGCTCACGCTGGCTGGCGTGCTTGGGATGCTGTGAACACAAGGTGTCAATGGGTAGTGTGGAACTTCAAGTACTGGAACATACCTAATTTCTTTCTGGGTGTTTGGGATCGAAGTAGAAGGAGGAGGGCGGGGGACGAGGGTGAACGCAGGGAACAGAAAGCACCGTGGACGCTTGAACATCCATCAGCCGCCAGCGCGTGCATGGGAAGATGGAATCATATGCTTTTGGTAATCACTTACCAATGGTATGGACGCGGGTTCGTTCTTTACCATGGGGGCTCGATATCAGGCTTCTCAGCCATGCCGAGCGGACCACTTGATCAACCTCGATCAACTTCATTGTCCTTGATCAGGGGCACCCCATACTTGGACTTAACTGACCCGGGCCGATGGATCTGATCAAGACAGATAAGATGCGGGGCTGCCATTGATCAAGTCCTGATCAGGCGCTGGCCAGACCCTGGTCATCAAAAAAGTTGATAGGCGCTTGAACGTTTCTCCGACATATAGTGCGAGTGGCGGCAGCCTTGCCATGCTCGAGCAAGTGGAAAATATTCACATTAATTTAAGTTAGTGACAACCCCGTCTCCTGTATCTTCGCCTGTCAGCCCACCTCCTCCGTCCATAAAACACCCTCGCCAAGGTAGCAAGCTCAACCTGAACATTATTCAATTTTGAGTCGCTCCTATCCATGCCAAGGAGTCCAGCATGGATGAAGACAATGGCTCCATCGCTCTAGCAGATGAAATACTAGACATCGAGCTACCTAACGAGAAGCCAGCAAATATATCCAAGTCGGCGCTCATAAAGGCAAAGAATAATGCAGCAATAGCTGATGTTTCGTTGGTGAAGAATGCCAGACGCTGGTGCGCATATATCAAGAAACTTCGTAGCCTCGATCAGCACGTCAAAGTCTACGAGGACAATCCTACAAAGATTTGCCTCGCGCAATGCTCTTCGTGCGCTCAGGTCGTCATGCAATCAGAGGCCTACAACATATTCCGATTCAAGGAGCACATAAAGAAGTGCAAAGCCTGTGGCAGCAAGCTTCATGTCATCTCAATCTCAACAATGTTCAATTGAGTTGCCAATCCCCCAGCATCAGCAAAGCCAAAACCGAAGTCAGTCGTACCCATCGAACGGCCTTGCTCAGGACTCACAGCAGCTCAAGACAAGCAGATCCCTCAGTACACCTCCCGTACAGAGGTTTGGTATGCTGGTGGGAAAAGTCGTACAGCATTGGCTACTAACAAATTCAGTCAGACCTTTAGCTTGCTCTCTAAGACAGAGCAGGCAGAGGTAGATCTCCTCTATTGCAGTACTTGCCAATGGGAACTGGATCACAACAATTCACAGGTATTCTCTTGCAAGTGTCTCAACATTGTACGAAGCAAGAGCGATGCCAAGGAGTTGCCACCAGCATGTTCAGAATGTCTACACCTCACAATGCACGAGTTTCAAGTCGCGATTGCACGAGTGGGCACAGCCAATGACAAGCGAAAACACATCCCTGCAAGATATCAAGCGTAGTTACGGGCCAGTTGTACACGAAGAATATTGGACTAGGGAAGTTCATTAAGAAGGTAGGTACCCCTGCCCCTGTTACCCCTGTTTTTGCTGGACTTCGTCGCTGAGTGTTATACCCCTGCCCCTGTTACCCCTGCCCCTGTTTTTGTTGGACTTCGTTGCTGAGTTTTCTAATGCAGACTGCGAGCCATAAGGGCGACTTCCTACTCAATTTCACTACCGTGTTGTCATCTGGGGCATTTGATGACAATCCATCATTCGTTCAGTTGCTAGAAGTAATGCTGGAGCATCAGAAACGTCAGGATAATGGCCATGGATTACAGAACATGCGGTATGCAGCAGATTTTGACCAATTCTGCCACAAAATACAGTGTGTTCATCCTGAAGCTTACCGTCTATTGACATCCAAATTTGGGGGTCGATCGGAGCGCAGCATGCTTAAGATTCGCTCAACCAAGCCCAAGATGACAGTTGGAAATAGCAAAGCGACTCTCAAGTGTGTCATCAAGTACCTAGATGACTACAAATATCCACGAGACGCTGCAGTAGACGATACCAAACTCCACTCAGCATTGTGCCCATACTACGACTGTAAGGGGACACTCCTATTTTCCCCTATCCCCCTGTCCATTTCCCTTCCCCCTCGTCCCCTCCCTCTCCCTTTCTTTCCACGGACTCTTATTTACACCCCCTTTCATTCCATCATTCATTCCATCCTTTCCATCCCACTCCCTTGCCTTCCAGAGCGTTCCGATGACTCCGAAGCGTTCCTGCAGTCCGGACCCGCGAGTCCGGAGTGAATCCGGACTGCGCGAACGCTCCGGAGTCATCGGAAGCGCTCTGGAAAGCGAGGGAGTGGGATGGAAGGATGGAGCAAAGGATGGGACAAAAAGCAATGTAAATAAGAGTCCGTGGAAAGAAAGGGAGAGGGAGGGGGCGAGGGGAAAGGGAAATGGACAGGGGGATAGGGGAAAATAGGAGTGTCCCCTTACATCACCCCCCCTTCAAGCTTGCGGCGACCCGACGCGAGGATTCCTGCTTGCCACGCCATGTATTCACCAACCCCGAAACCCCAGAATGCTGCAAGAAGACGTCGAAGTACGACTGGACAGAACCCGGAGCCTTCCGACTACGCCAACGTTCCCAAGACTGGTCAAGTGCTGTAGGAGTCATCCGGAGTGTCGCAGGAGGTGTTGGAGTCGTCCGGAGTACACGGACTGCGTCGGGATGGCGATCATGGAAGTCCTTGACCTCCTGGGCAGCGTGTTGGAGGTTGCTCGCGGGTTCCCAGGAGTCGTGCTCGATGCCATAGCCTCGCCAGCGTACCAGGTACTTCAATACCCGACCAACCCATCTGCTGTTCCGAACCTCCTCTACCTTGTGTTCCTCTTCGCCATCTACAAGTTGCGGGGGTGGTGGAGCGACAGGGCGTCGACCCGGGATGGGGTCCGGAATGAAGGGAGAGAGTTTGACCACAGGGAAGACAGGATGGAGGCGGGATAAGCCCGGAGGGAGCTGGAGTCGGTATGCTGCCTTGCCGACCTTCCGGACGACCTTGTAAGGACCGAGACGCGCATGCCCAAGTTTCCGGGAGGGTCGTGCGAGGTTGATGTCCGACAAGTCCAGCCAAACCTTATCACCTGGTTGGTACTCCGGAGCAGGAGTCCGACGTTGGTCGTAGTAACGCTTCATGTCATCCTGAGCTTTGACCAAGGCAGATTGAGCTTCATCGACAGCAGACTTCATCCGGTCGACAAACTCGTTTGCGGACTCCATGCGGGACGGCGGCTGGTGGGGCTCGAATCCAAGACGGGGGTGACGACCTGTATCCAGTAGGAACGGGGACTGCTGAGTGGAAGCGTGGACACGGTTGTTGTACGCGAACTCCGCCATAGGTAGAAGTCGGGCCCAGTCGTTCTGGCGCTCTCCGACGAAGATCCAGAGGTAAGACTCGAGCTCTTGGTTAGTCCGCTCCATCTGTCCGTCGGACTGAGGGTGGTACGCAGTGGAAGCAGCCAGCTTGATCCCAAGCATCCGGTAGACTTCCCGGGTGAACTCTGCAACAAACTGCGGCCCACGGTCGGAAACGACGGAACGAGGGAGTCCATGCAGCTTCCAGACGTTTCGCAGGTACAGGCTGGCGGAACCGAGGGCAGACACTGTGGTGTGAGTCGGAATGAAGTGGGCGCGTTTGCTTACGGAGTCAACCACATTCATGACAGCGTCAAATCCGTCGGACTCCGGGAGCTCCACGATGAAGTCCACACTCAGGCGATCCCAGCGTTCGTCCGGAATGGGAAGCGGATGGAGCTCACCCATGGGCGGATGCCTTTCGGCCTTCGTCCGGAGGCAGAGATCGCAGTTTCGGGTGTAGGATCCTATGTAGCGGGACATGTTGGGCCATCAGTAGCTGCGTGAGACGAGTTCCAGAGTCTTCCACCTGCCTGCGTGTCCCGCAACCTTGGTATCGTGGTGCTGGGCTACAATGGTCCGACGCAAGTCCGGAACGTCCGGAACGTAGATCTTACCCCGGAACATCAGGAGTCCGTCCGATTGAGACCATTCCGCACTCCGAACTGTCTTGCGACTGCCCTGCGCCTTCTTCAACTCCTCCGCTGCCTTAGCCACTGCATCCTCGAACTTCGCGTTCCGCACTCCAGTCCGGATAGCCGTGAGGATATCCTTCTCCTCCCCTTCAAGAGTGACACCCGTGGCACGAACGGCAAAGTAGGACGGTTTAAGTAAAACCACATCCTTGTTATCATCCTTACCGTCCGAGTGATCCGAGCGTCGCGAGAGAGCATCAGGCTTACCCATAGTGCGTCCGGGTCGATGCAGGAGTGTGAAATCAAAGCGGGAAAGGTAGAGGGACCAGCGGGCTTGGCGGCGGTTGAGCTTCTGGGCCTTGATGAAGTACTCCAGGTTTTTGTGGTCAGTCCAGATCTCAAACGGAGTCTCCGCGCCTTCCAGGTAGTGCCGCCACTCTTCGAGAGCCCGGATGATCGAAAGCATCTCCTTGTCGTGTATTTCGTAGTTCCGCTCCGCAGGCTGTAGACTTTTAGAGTAGAACGCGACAGGGTGCCATTTACCATCATCCGGGTTGAGCTGAGAGAGGACCGCGCCCGTAGCGTAGTCCGACGAGTCCGCTTCGACGCGGTAAGGCTGATCCTCCTTCGGAAACACTAGGACTGGTTCCGAAGTAATGAGTTCCTTGATCCGGAGGAAGGCGGACTGAGCGGAGTCGTTCCACTGCCATTCTTTGGCGCAAGTGAGGTCGAAGAGAGGCCGAGCTATGTGCGAGTAGTCCTTCACGAAGCGCCGGTAGAAGTTGACAAAACCGAGGAATGATTGGAGTTCAGTCCGGCTTCGGGGTGTCGGCCAGTCGCGGACTCCGGAGACCTTTACGGGGTCCATCTCGATCTTACCCTCGGAGATGACGACTCCGAGATACTCCACCTTGGTCTGTTCGAAGTCGCACTTGTCCGCCCGTAGGAATAGCTTATTCCGCTGGAGGATTTCTAGGACTCGTTTGAGAACCCGGCGGTGCTCCTCGCGCGTCTTGGTGTAGATCAGAATGTCATCCAGATAGATAATGACCACACCTTCCGTAATGAGCTCTCGGAACAGGTCGTTCATCATGGTCTGGAAGGTAGACGGGCTGTTCGTCAGTCCGAAGAACATCACCAAGGGTTCGAAGAGTCCGCGGGTAGTCCGGAACGCGGCCTTCCACTCATCACCTTCTTTTATCCGGACGTTGTTGAAACCCCACCGGACGTCGAGCTTGGAGAAGTAGCGGGCGTTCCGGAGTTTGTCCACCAAGTCGGAAATGAGCGGAAGCGGGTACCGATTCTTGACAGTCATGGCATTGAGTTTCCAATAGTCCTGAACCAAGCGGAGCGATCCGTCTTTCTTCTTGACAAAGAATACTGGGGCAGCCATGGGCGACTTGCTGGGGCGGATGCGACCAGTCTGGAGGTTTTCTTCCAAAAACTCGTCCAGCTGCTTCTGCTCCGCCGGGGACAGCGGGTAGCACTTGGTGTTGACAGGTTCCGCTCCAGGCACTAGTTCAATTGCATGATCCCAAGGACGGGGCATAGGTAGCTTGTCGAAGGCTTCCTTGGCGAAGACATCCTCGAATTCCTGGAGGAAGTCCGGAATTGTGCTGTGGCGAGGGTCCGGAGCCTTGTTACGCTGGAAAGCCAATGCCAGGCGTTGCGAAACAGTTTCAGTGGCCCGGACGTGTTCTTCCCGGAGACTCGGAAGATATTCCGGAGTCGGAGGAGGAATGGCCGCAAAGATACGGTCACCCTTCTCAAGACTATCGTCGTCCGGAGTTGCATCCTCGTCGTCCTCATCGTCATCGTCACAATCCAGGAGCTTCGGAGGGTCATCCGAGTGGAGTTCCTCGACCATTGGCATCGGACCCGTACGACACTCCCGGAGTCGCACGGACTCCTTGCGCCTGGTCAGCTTGTCATGGCGGAACTCCTTTCGACAGGTATCGCACCCGGATGGGCAGCGGCTCATTGTCACCTCCTTTGTTTGCCAGTCAATCTCAGGGTTGTGCTTCCGGAGCCATGTGTATCCGAGGATGACGTCCTGGCGTCCGATGTTTGTGACGGCGAAAAGCATCTGTTCCGTGTGGTCCTTGAACCGGAGTACAAGGTCCACGACTTCGGAGATGGATCCATTTTCGTTTGGCGAACCATCGACATTGAAGACCGGGATCGGAGCGGAAAGCTTGCGACGGGTGAAACCATGGGCGTCTGTGAATCGCGGATGCATGAAGACTCCGGTGGCTCCGCAGTCCACCAGGGCCTGCAGGGTGTATCGGTGTTGTGTATCCGTGCTCAGCACTTCAACGGGTATGTCTAACGAAAGCTTGCCAGGCAAGGCGGAAATCTTATAGCTACTGGGTAGCCGCCGTTCCCACTGCTGTAAGGGGACACTCCTATTTTCCCCTATTCCCCTGTCCATTTCCCTTTCCCCTCGTCCCCTCCCTCTCTCTTTCTTTCCACGGACTCTTATTTACATTCCTTTTCGTCCCTTCCTTTGCTCCATCCTTCCACCCCACTCCCTCGCCTTCCAAAGCATTCCGATGACTCCGAAGCGTTCCCGCAGTCCGGATTCACTCCGGACTCACGTGCACGTCTCTGGATTCGTCGGGACGACTTCCCCTCACTTCTCCCACCGTTTCCCTTCCTATTCCCACTTCCCCAGGTCGCTGGCACGACTCCTGCATATTCCCCTCCACTTATTATCACATGCTCCTGCTCGTACCTTGTGATATTCATCGGACTTGTGGCGGGTGTACTATACAGTTCTTTCATTCTTCTCCCACGCTTCTACAGTATATACTTCGCATCCTAGCATGGAGGATCCTTATCTTGTTCTCTTTGGATTCTCCCTCTGCTAGGTGTGTATTCTCTCATGTATTGTAGGTAGCATTATTCATATCTTTGGATTCTCCCTCTGCTAGGCCTGCGCTGTGCGGCCATCTTGAGGTTGCCCTTACAGCAGAACAAGATCCCCCATCCTGGCACTAGAGCCCTACGGAAAACGTCCCGTGTCATCCCGGACTCGCTCCCGACGTCTTTCTGGTTTTGCGGACATTCCGGACGCTCTCCTGCTACTCCCACCCACCTCTGAGGACCCAAGGAACTCCATCCCTCGCTCCCCTGACGACTCCGAAATGACGGGCGCCTCCGGCCAGATCCCGTCATTCGAGCCAGTCGCTCCAGGATCGGACTCCGAGACTTTGCGGACCTTGTGGGCTCAGACGTACGAGCACGAAACCCAAATCAGCACCATCCATGACACCCTAGCTCGAATTGAATCACTCCTTGCTACACCCCGACCCCCTACGCCCAAAACGACTCCGGACCCCGAACCGGAAGGCACAGCAGCCTCCCAACACGCCCCGGGTCGACACAATACCACTCCGCGGTCCCGTCTGAAGCCCGCCTCTCCCCCAATCTTCGACGGAAACCGCAAGGATGGTCGCACATTCTTCAACGCTTGCACCATCTACTTCCAGCTCTGTCCGGACCACTTCCCGAACGAGCAAGCCAAAATCCTCTGGTGTCTCTCCTTCTTCCAGAAGGACCGAGCCAAGGAATATGCGGACATGGTTCTCCGGAGCACCCGGGATCCTTACTTCAAAACCTGGAGTGACTTCGCTTCGGAATTCCGGACTCGCTTCCTTCCGGATCGGGAACACGAGTCTGCCATGCTCAAGCTGGAGTCCACCCGCTACCACCAAGGACGCCGGACCTTCCAGGAATACCTCGACGAGTTCCAGGACCTCATTGACCAGTCCGGATACACCGAGGGCTCCAACATCACGATGAAGTTCCGACGCGGGCTCGACTCCGTCATCCAGAGCCGTGTCGCGGAGTCCGCGGACTGCCCCAGCGAAGAAGACTTCGAAGGATGGTACAGCGCTGCGCAACGGGTTGCAGACAATCGTGCTGCCAACCAGTCCTTCCACTTCGGCCAGCATTCCGCTCACTCCGGACCTTCTCCCCGACCTGCTGCGAACTCCGGAGTCGCTCGGAACCCCGGAGGGATACTTCCTGCACCTTGGACCCAGCTCCCGCCTCTCCAACCCCGTTTCCAACCCCTGCCTCCTCCAAAGGCTCTCTCACCTGGCGTCCCAATGGACGTTGACCACACCCGCTCTCGGCCCCCTGCCCCTCAGTCGTGCTACCGATGCGGCAAACCCGGCCACATGGCCCGCGAGTGCCCGCTGCGGTTTGATGTCCGGTTCATGACAACCGAGGAGCGGATGTCCGCTATCGAGGATCTCTTGACCGCGGCTGACGTTGTAGAAAGTACTGGGACTCCGGGAGGAATAGACAACGAGGGAACGGCCCCGGTTGAGGAATCTGACACGGCGGATTTTCCCCGGACCAACGAGTGATCCGTGCGGCCTCGTTGGTGAACAACCGATTTGCTTGTCTTAACGTAGATGAAATACACGATGATCATTCCGACCTTTCCGATGATTCATCCAACGCTAAGCAAACGACTCCGGTTGCAATCCGCACACTCCGAAGGTTTCGCCCGCAGTGGGAACGGCGGCTACCCAGTAGCTATAAGATTTCCGCCTTGCCTGGCAAGCTTTCGTTAGACATACCCGTTGAAGTGCTGAGCACGGATACACAACACCGATGCACCCTGCAGGCCCTGGTGGACTGCGGAGCCACCGGAGTCTTCATGCATCCGCGATTCACAGACGCCCATGGTTTCACCCGTCGCAAGCTTTCCGCTCCGATCCCGGTCTTCAATGTCGATGGTTCGCCAAACGAAAATGGATCCATCTCCGAAGTCGTGGACCTTGTACTCCGGTTCAAGGACCACACGGAACAGATGCTTTTCGCCGTCACAAACATCGGACGCCAGGACGTCATCCTCGGATACACATGGCTCCGGAAGCACAACCCTGAGATTGACTGGCAAACAAAGGAGGTGACAATGAGCCGCTGCCCATCCGGGTGCGATACCTGTCGAAAGGAGTTCCGCCATGACAAGCTGACCAGGCGCAAGGAGTCCGTGCGACTCCGGGAGTGTCGTACGGGTCCGATGCCAATGGTCGAGGAACTCCACTCGGATGACCCTCCGAAGCTCCTGGATTGTGACGATGACGATGAGGACGACGAGGATGCAACTCCGGACGACGATAGTCTTGAGAAGGGTGACCGTATCTTTGCGGCCATTCCTCCTCCGACTCCGGAATATCTTCCGAGTCTCCGGGAAGAACACGTCCGGGCCACTGAAACTGTTTCGCAACGCCTGGCATTGGCTTTCCAGCGTAACAAGGCTCCGGACCCTCGCCACAGCACAATTCCGGACTTCCTCCAGGAATTCGAGGATGTCTTCGCCAAGGAAGCCTTCGACAAGCTACCTATGCCCCGTCCTTGGGATCATGCAATTGAACTAGTGCCTGGAGCGGAACCTGTCAACACCAAGTGCTACCCGCTGTCCCCGGCGGAGCAGAAGCAGCTGGACGAGTTTTTGGAAGAAAACCTCCAGACTGGTCGCATCCGCCCCAGCAAGTCGCCCATGGCTGCCCCAGTATTCTTTGTCAAGAAGAAAGACGGATCGCTCCGCTTGGTTCAGGACTATTGGAAACTCAATGCCATGACTGTCAAGAATCGGTACCCGCTTCCGCTCATTTCCGACTTGGTGGACAAACTCCGGAACGCCCGCTACTTCTCCAAGCTCGACGTCCGGTGGGGTTTCAACAACGTCCGGATAAAAGAAGGTGATGAGTGGAAGGCCGCGTTCCGGACTACCCGCGGACTCTTCGAACCCTTGGTGATGTTCTTCGGACTGACGAACAGCCCGTCTACCTTCCAGACCATGATGAACGACCTGTTCCGAGAGCTCATTACGGAAGGTGTGGTCATTATCTATCTGGATGACATTCTGATCTACACCAAGACGCGCGAGGAGCACCGCCGGGTTCTCAAACGAGTCCTAGAAATCCTCCAGCGGAATAAGCTATTCCTACGGGCGGACAAGTGCGACTTCGAACAGACCAAGGTGGAGTATCTCGGAGTCGTCATCTCCGAGGGTAAGATTGAGATGGACCCCGTCAAGGTCTCCGGAGTCCGCGACTGGCCAACGCCCCGTAACCGGACTGAACTCCAATCTTTCCTCGGGTTCGTCAACTTCTACCGCCGCTTCGTCAAGGACTACTTGCACATCGCTCGACCCCTCTTCGACCTCACCTGCGCTAAGGAATGGCAGTGGAACGACTCCGCTCAGTCCGCATTCCTTCAGATCAAAGAGCTGATCACTTCGGAACCTGTTCTGGTCTTTCCGAAGGAGGATAGGCCTTACCGCGTCGAAGCGGACTCGTCGGACTACGCTACAGGTGCAGTCTTGTCGCAGCTCAACCCGGATGATGGTAAATGGCACCCTGTCGCATTCTACTCTAAAAGTCTACAGGCTGCGGAGCGGAATTACGAAATACACGACAAAGAGATGCTTTCAATCATCCGGGCGCTTGAAGAGTGGCGGCACTACCTGGAAGGTGCGGAGACTCCGTTTGAGATCTGGACCGACCACAAAAACCTGGAGTACTTCATCAAGGCCCAGAAGCTCAACCGTTGCCAAGCCCGCTGGTCCCTCTACCTTTCCCGCTTCGACTTCACACTCCTGCATCGTCCCGGACGCACTATGGGTAAGCCTGATGCTCTCTCGCGACGCTCGGATCACTCGGACGGTAAGGATGATAACAAGGATGTGGTTTTACTTAAACCGTCCTACTTTGCCGTTCGTGCCACGGGTGTCACTCTTGAAGGGGAGGAGAAGGATATCCTCACGGCTATCCGGACTGGAGTGCGGAATGCAAAGTTCGAAGATGTGGTGGCCAAGGCGGCAGAGGAGCTGAAGAAGGCGCAGGGCAGTCGTAAGACAGTCCGGAGTGCGGAATGGTCTCAATCGGATGGACTCCTGATGTTCCGGGGTAAGATCTACGTTCTGGACGTTCCGGACTTGCGTCGGACCATTGTAGCCCAGCACCACAACACCAAGGTTGCAGGACACGCAGGCAGGTGGAAGACTCTGGAACTCGTCTCATGCAGCTACTGGTGGCCCAACATGTCCCGCTACATCGGATCCTACACCCGAAACTGCGATCTCTGCCTCCGGACGAAGGCCCAAAGGCATCCGCCCATGGGTGAGCTCCATCCGCTTCCCATTCCGGACGAACGCTGGGATCGCCTGAGCGTGGACTTCATCGTGGAGCTCCTGGAGTCCGACGGATTTGACGCTGTCATGAATGTGGTTGACTCCGTAAGCAAACGCGCCCACTTCATTCCGACTCACACCACAGTGTCTGCCCTCGGTTCCGCCAACCTGTACCTGCGAAACGTCTGGAAGCTGCATGGACTCCCTCGTTCCGTCGTTTCCGACCGTGGGCCGCAGTTTGTTGCAGAGTTCACCCGGGAAGTCTACCGGATGCTTGGGATCAAGCTGGCTGCTTCCACTGCGTACCACCCTCAGTCCGACGGACAGATGGAGCGGACTAACCAAGAGCTCGAGTCTTACCTCTGGATCTTCGTCGGAGAGCGCCAGAACGACTGGGCCCGACTTCTACCTATGGCGGAGTTCGCGTACAACAACCGTGTCCACGCTTCCACTCAGCAGTCCCCGTTCCTACTGGATACAGGTCGTCACCCCCGTCTTGGGTTCGAGCCCCACCAGCCGCCGTCCCGCATGGAGTCCGCAAACGAGTTTGTCGACCGGATGAAGTCTGCTGTCGATGAAGCTCAGTCTGCCTTGGTCAAAGCTCAGGACGACATGAAGCGTTACTACGACCAACGTCGGACTCCTGCTCCGGAGTACCAACCAGGTGATAAGGTTTGGCTGGACTCGTCGGACATCAACCTCGCACGACCCTCCCGGAAACTTGGGCATGCGCGTCTCGGTCCTTACAAGGTCGTCCGGAAGGTTGGCAAGGCAGCATACCGACTCCAGCTCCCTCCGGGCTTATCCCGCCTCCATCCGGTCTTCTCAGTCGTCAAGCTCTCACCATTCGTTCCAGACCCAATCCCGGGTCGACGCCCTGTCGCCCCGCCGCCTCCGCAACTTGTAGATGGCGAAGAGGAACACGAGGTAGAGGAGGTTCGGAACAGCAGGCGTTTCGGTCGGGTGTTGAAGTATCTGGTACGCTGGCGGGGTTATGGCATCGAGCACGACTCCTGGGAACCCGCGAGCAACCTCCAACACACTGCCCAGAAGGTCAAGGACTTCCATGATCGCCATCCTGACGCAGTCCGTGTACTCCGGACGACTCCTGCGACTCCTGCGACACTCCGGATGACTCCTACGGCACTTGACCTGTCTTGGGAACGTTGGCGTAGTCGGAAGGCTCCGGGTTCTGTCCAGTCGTATTTCGACGTCTTCTCGCAGCATTCTGGAGTTTCGGGGTTGGTGAAGACATGGCGTGGCAAGCAGGAATCCTCGCGTCGGGTCGCCGCAAGCTTGAAGGGGGGGTGATGTAAGGGGACACTCCTATTTTCCCCTATCCCCCTGTCCATTTCCCTTTCCCCTCGCCCCCTCCCTCTCCCTTTCTTTCCACGGACTCTTATTTACATTGCTTTTTGTCCCATCCTTTGCTCCATCCTTCCATCCCACTCCCTCGCTTTCCAGAGCGCTTCCGATGACTCCGGAGCGTTCGCGCAGTCCGGATTCACTCCGGACTCGCGTGCACGTCTCTGGACTCGTCGGGACAACTTCCCCACACTTCTCCTACCCCTTCCCTTCCTATTCCCACTTCCCCAGGTCGCTGGCACGACTCCTGCATATTCCCCTCCACTTATTATCACATGTTCCTGTTCGTACCTTGTGATATTCATTGGACTTGTGGCGGGTGTACTATACAGTTCTTTCACTCTTCTCCCACGCTTCTACAGTATATACTTCGCATCCTAGCATGGAGGATCCTTATCTTGTTCTCTTTGGATTCTCCCTCTGCTAGGTGTGTATTCTCTCATGTATTGTAGGTAGCATTATTCATATCTTTGGATTCTCCCTCTGCTAGGCCTGCACTGCGCGGCCATCTTGAGGTTGCCCTTACAAAACCGACCCCTTTCGAAAAGGAGTTACAATTTACATATCTGCTGCTCCTAATTCCCCCTCCACATGCCCCGTCTCCGCTTTACTTCACTTATTTACGCTTGACCCTCGCCCCCTTACTTCCCCTTTATTCATTACTTCTGACCACTCCCCACTCACGTGCTCACGCTTCATCGCTTGCCTCCGGCTCGCTCTACTCAACGCTGGGCTCCAACCGCAGGAGTACTCTGGCCACAGCTTTCGCAGAGGCGCTGCTTCTGCTGCTGCCGCCGCAGGATTCCTTGACCACGAGATACAGCAACTAGGGTGCTGGCGCAGCGACACATATTGCCTATACATAGATACTCCCAGGGATCGTATCCTGAGCCTTTCCTCGCGTCTCCACATGGCCGATCCTCATGCTTCATCTTTTGAACCTCCTGTTCTTCCCTTCGCACCCTCCTTGGCTTGAGTTCGGCCCCTGTCAGGGGTTTCTCCTATCTCAGGAGTTCGTCTGCGTCCCACTCCCGGGTTCCATCCGTTCCCGGGCCGTGGACCAGTCGCCGAACGAGAGAGCTCTTGGCGACAACGAATACAACCTTTGTTATCCCAAACGAGTTGGATGGACAAGTCTCAGACCTTTGTCGTCGTCGGCGGCGACATTGGCCATAAGCTTTCCCTTTCTTTATGACACTCGTGTTCCCCACTCTAGAGTCCCTTGCACTAACGACGTCGTTTGCATTCATCTACGTCGGCTCGTTGTATGTTTCAAAGCATGGCCGATTGTCGTTTGTGGCCAAAGTTGTGCCCCCTCAACGAGATGGCGAGGAGCGGCGAAGATACGAGAGTGAACGGTGGAGGGACGACCCAGACGTTATACAGGCCCGCTTGATTGGCGTCACCTTCGCCAGCCTGGTTAGCTGCACGATAGTGTTCGGTGCGCTGTGGCAAGCAATAAGTCCTGAGGTGAGGGTCTACAATAATGCAGCTTTGCCTCAGTGCTGACACGAACGAGACTCTTGAAGTTACCCTAAGAACTACCCTTGTTCGCCTAGGTTTCTCCATGCCAGAGTTTACACTCGACGCCCTCCTTCCACACTTGGTCACGCCTCTTCTCTTCCTCGGCCCTCTGTACGCGTTATACCTCGACTTTTCTTCACCGTACTCCACGACCGGGTCATTCAAAGATGTGTTATTGTTGTGGGAAGGTGCTAGGAACTACGTTGTCGTGAGTCACGCGCAGCCAATCGTCTGCATCCGCCTGCTAGAATGAATGAATGAATACCAGGCCCCGATTACAGAAGAGATCGTGTTTCGCTCGTGCGTGCTCGCGGTGTACAACCTCTCGGGTGCATCTAGAGCGAAGATGATAATTCTTGCGCCGTTGTCATTTGGTGCCGGTGCGCCCGCCGTTTCCCCTTGACATCTATCGCCCTCTCACTGGCCTACCTTCAGCTCATGCCCATCATGCGTGGGACACATTCAACCGCTACGGACGAACTCCCGCAGCCGCAAAGCGCGCGCTACTCACGGCATGTGCGTGCGCAAGCCCTTTTCGTTGAGGGGAACACTACTCACTCAGTCACGCCGCATTTAGTATTCCAGCTTTCATACACGACGCTCTTCGGGTCGTTCGCTTCATATCTGTTCCTGCGGACAGGTTCTATCTTGCCCCCGATAACGGCGCACATATTCTGCAATGTTATGGGTTTACCCCAGCTCGGCTACGAGGTGTCCAAGTTCCCCAAGCAAAAACGATGTATGGTCTTGAGATTCTCATCCAGTTTCGTCGCTGATTTTGTTTCTAGTCATATATCTAGCCTACTTAACGGGGGTCCTCGGCTTTGTTATGAAGCTTGAACCGTGGACGAAGGCGCCCGATAGTCTTTATTGGCAGCCACGAGGCCAGGCGATGATCTACTGAGCTAGCCGCAGCATCTTTCCCGACATCGTATTTTAGTATCGCCATTTGCTTTCTCCAATTATACGCGATGCATCAACGTTAGCCATCCACGTATTGTTCATTTGTTCCCCTTCCCACCTTTACCTGACGAGCCTATGCATGGGACTGTAGCAGGTTATCTCAAAGGTCTACTTTTACATCGACCAGATGACTGATGCTATCTGTTTTCTTAGCGCACGGTGTCAGAGCTTTCTGACTTCTCCTTCCCCTCAGATATTCACTCAGCTGGATACAATGCTCGCATTCTCAGGGCTTGCTGCACCCAAGAAGTACGTTCAGCTGCCCGCTGCATCCCAAAGGACCCGTCGCAGTAGTGTCATCGCGAAGCAAGTCCGCCTCCTTGCCCGGAAAGGACATTACAAAAGTGTCGACGAAATCCTTCATACCTTAGACCGCGCACCGAAGGGGTATAAGCCACCGCTTGACGACTACGACACGCAAGGAGCGGCGACTCCGCCAAGCAGCACCTCGGTGCGGTTCCCTTGCCATGTCTTTGTGCACCAGTTGCTCGGGGACAAGAAGCCGGTTCGCGCTGGGAGGAAACTGGAATGGATGATCGAGGGGGATGTGCGCGTGAGGACAAAGACATTTCACGCGACCATGTCCACGCTACTCAACAAGAGCCCCAAATTCACGATCAAAGAAGCCGACCAGCCCATGCCGAGCAATACAGCAACACAGAAATTGGACGAAACTACTGGGATGTGTTCCTTCGCCCTTGAGATGATAAGGGATGAATTTTGTTGGCAAGCCGTGTCACTCCTCCAGCTGGCACGCACGCACGGGGTGAAGAGGGAGATGTGGATGTACGAGAGGGTGATCGACGGGATTATGCTGCAAGGGCAATACGTGGAGGCTGCCCTCTTATTTGACATGCTCGCGAAAGATTGGCAGATTCAATGCACACTGGAAGAAGCGTTCTCCGCCTCTGCGTCGCCGCTTTCGCCACAGTCAAAACTCTACTTATTGCACACTATCCTTGCAGCCTCATCCCTACCGCCTTCAAGCGACCTTCTGCACAGAATTCTCAAGCCAATAGTGGACATGTTTGGGCGGATCAAGACTTACCGACGCAGGCCATCTATTTCATATGGTATGTTTGTGGACATCTTCAATGTTTAGTTCTGTTTCGTTGCAAATTTTGTCATACAAGCCTGAGCCCAGTTCCTAACACTGATGATACTCCATCTTGTTGCTAGATTAAAACATTCTGAAATGACGGTAAGTCGGAGACAGCCTCATTGCACTCCCCACTCGCGCAGTTTATCTACTTGTTTTCTACCCAAGACCGGATTTTGGACGTTCGATGAGGCACCCCTGTACTCACATCTGGAGAATACACGTTACAGATCGCAAATCGAAAGACAATCGATGGCCTCGCGAGTCGTGGTAGCACCTGCCATTGTAATGTTTCCTAGATGGGTCAACTGAGATATATTTCAGCAAGGACACGCATAGGCCTCATGGTACTACCCATACTGCATAAATACTCTCAAGATGAAACCGTATCTCCACCATCTCACCACCAATATTGCACGACATGCCGCCAAAGACGCTTCAACCTGTTGCCAGCAAGATGAAGAAGTCAAAGTCGACTAGTCGGACGGATCTCACCAGAGCAAACGGTCCCCAAATCAGAGCACGAGGTCGATGGCGAGGTGCTCTATAAATTCCACGGGGTTATTGATTACATCACGTTTCTGACCGATGCACGGCGAAGTTTGAAAATTCACGATATCAGTGAATGGGAGGATGTGGTTCGGTTGAGCAACGGGAAACTCTGCTCAGTAGAAGTGAAGCCAGAGCATTTAGTCCACAATGCTGAACACGTCTGGGAAGCCTCGGCGCAAGCTGTTTCTCTCAGTCAGCATCTCGGGTGGGTACCGTTTTGACGGGGCATGTTACTGAATATCGGTGTTGATTTTCACAACTAGGGGGCCACAGAGATACATTATGACAGATGGCGCTACCTGGCGCTTCTGCCTATTTGATCCAACGGAGAAGACGAACTACCTCTCTGATGATCCAATGGAGGATGACGATCGATCCCGATGAACAACAGAGCTACACAAGCAATTAAGATGTGGGACGCCAGACGTATAGTGGGCTTACATCAATGCCTATCGGGCGCAAGACGTGAGTGCTTTCGCGTCGAACATAGTTGCGGATGTAGGCTGAATGGTGACTGCCCACATGGCGCCACATCACGGCGAGGAACTGCGAATCGAAATAAAATGCTTGGAATCTCGCGTCGACATAGAAGTAGTCGATCTCTTCCCAGATGTTCATTGTAGTATCGTAGTGAAAGATATGGACATAAGATCGGTCCCTTCGGAGTGAGAATCAGTGCCATGATTCAACGGTGAGAAGGATGATACTCACAATGGGTAGCCCTTATGACGACACACGGCATAGCTTTCTAGGTCCAATGTCGCAACAGCTATATTGACCGCAGTTGCACCGACGGGCACCATACGCCAATAGATGACTTCATGCTCGAAGCGAGGGAGAAATGGTCGCCCCGTAGAAAGATCACTCGTCCCGAAGTCGTGTATGAAGAACGAAAAGCCGGACTCCTCCTCCTGTACGGTAACGAAGTGCCGACCTCCCGGGACAAAGGCTGGTATGGTGCATTTGTCAATACTTGAGATCTGTGTCAATTTAACGTCGGGATCCAGTCCCCTGATTTTTTTATCTAGAGCATTCAATCGAATCGTTGCTTTCATCAGTTCTTCGAGCGACATATCGTCCAGCGCGTAGCTGAGCCGGGGTATTGGCCGGATTTCCAGTATGTCGCGAAGCACGAGCAACCACAACAACCTATTTTGCACCAGATGTCGAAGTTGTCGCGATGTCTGGCTCCACGCTGAGCGAAAGTACTAGAGACTCAAACGAAAATGCTTACCGCTCGCAGACTACATATGTCTTTCACAGAAAGATGGAAAGACAAGCCAAAAATCACGTCGAAAGGCATGTCTTCCAGAGACTTTGGCCGCTGCCAGAACAATGCCTGAACGCTTCGCAGCAAGCCCGTATGAGACAAACGAAGGGGAACCCATCGGGGAATCTTGAGGACGGCAGATATTAACATCCATGCCAAATCTACGGGCAACGCCAATATCCTGGAATCGATTCGCGATGTCGACATCGCGTTCGAAGAGTCGAACTTATTGCTGTTTGCAGAATAGTTGACCCAGCGTGATTTTAGCGCCACACACACAAAAATAGTCACGACAGGTAGGGCAAAAGTTTTCACTCATATCTCCCTCAATTTTTATTGTATAGCTTAGAATCAAGTACGAGCCTCATCCCCTGATCAATCCGCATAGGCACATATAGAAATTTCATTATTTCACCGTGTAAATAAAATGAAGGTCCAAGGCGGCCATTTCACACTTATTGCAGCCAAATCTAAGTGAAAATATATCATAAAGGACTAATGTACAGGTATATGGAGGCATATGTAGTACAAAGTGGTCTGAAATGTGCCGGAGAGCTGAAGCATTGACTAACGACGCTAGGGCGGGACAAAACATATGCAGCGGAGTTATATATATTTCCCTACTTTTGCCATGGTCAACAAACGCGACAAGGCGCGAAAGGCGGCGAAAAAGAAGGACACAGCAGCCGCTAAGAAGTCAAATTCAATCAAAATCAGGCTTCCGGCAGTTGTCCAGCGCAGACCCAGCCCTCGCCACAAGCAAGACACTCAATCCCGCACTAATTCCGAAGGTCCAAATGAAAGAGATTCAATCACTCCGCCCCCTCGTTTAGACTTTGATCCTGGCAAAGTACGTGATGCAGTCGATGCGCTACTGGGAATGGGACACCCGTTGGTTGAGGGGTTGGATGCCATGGCCCGCGGGGTGTTGATAGGCCAGGATATGCACGAGGATGTTGAGTTGGAGGCCGAAGAGATGGCTGAAGGAGATGATGATGCGGGAACAGATGGCGGTGATGCCAGAGATCCAATGGACGAGGTAGACGAGTTGGACAGCAATGAATCCAATTCTGAATCAGGTAAGTTGTCGCAAGTCCATCAAGAACTGTAGTAAGCACTCACGCGCATGTCAAACAGAACTGGAGGAATTCACACTCAAATTCTCCGTACCAGTGAATGGTGCTCATGAATTCCTGCAAATTGATTCTGGAGCAACATGGGGGGAAGTGCAAAAGCAGCTCGCTGATGTGCTTGAAGTGCCTCCGAAGGCTGTTCGCGTCGCCTACCATTTTAGCACAGAGCCTCGAAATGCGCCCTACAAACATCTGAATAAACCAGCCCACCTGATAGAGCTTGTGGAATCAGCGCAGCATGCAATGAACACGACGAAATCGAAGAAGGAGTTCATTGTTGAGTTGAAGGACATTTCCGGTGCAGTAGATAAAGGAAAGGCATCAAAGAGGGGAAGCAAAGGGAAACATGTGAAGGTGAGTCGATCAGCTCGACTTGAAAGTTCCGTATCACTGAATCGAGACAAACGACAGTCTAAACGGGGCATCAACACTGATAACGATCTATCCGATTCAGATGCATCAGATGACATCAATAATAGGCGTGTCAAATCAGCGAGGAATAGAAGTGGTCCGCAGTGGGTAGCGCAGCTAGAGAAGGATAATGCATGCCATGATCACCCAGGCAAGTCCTGCATCAAGCGAGTCAATGGTCATCAGGCATTGAGCCGTTCTGACCTTGCGGCGTGGGCGATCTACTTGGTACTTGTTTACCATTCTCGGCAATTACACAAGCTGACATGTTACATTGTAAACGATAGCAAGGGACGTACCAATCAACAACCGAACCACCTCCGAAGCTCAAGCTAGACAATGATGGTATCATTTTACCTGCGAGCCAGAAAGACAAAGTCCATGGACCACATACACCTAAGCAAACACCGCCGCAAACCCCCATGCCACCGCAAACCCCCATGCCACTGCAAACCCCCATGCCGCCACATCTTGCTGCGTACAACATGCCGCTGCCATATTTTGGGTTCCCAGGCTACGGTCCCGCTCAACCTCCTCTATTCCCGCCTACATGGGGAGTCAACCCTTTCACCCAAGCCATCGCAACTCCTTCGCAAAGTTACGGTGCAGATTCTCGGCAGGATATTCCAAGTTCAGACCCGCCTGAAGACTTTGACGATGTGACTCTATACCCGAAGATACAAGACTGGTTACTCGCACTCGATTCTGGACCACGCGGCAGGGATGGTCACGGATTCCAAGCGTATGGACCGGATTTTGAGCGTGAAAAGTATATCCGAATCGATGCACTGAATGACATGTCAGCGAACCAGGTCAAATTGATTAGTGCAGACATGCCAAGAGGTACGATCGATAAATTGCTCGGTTACGCACGGCAAGATGTTGCTCAGATTAGAGCGAAAGAGAAGAGGAGGCAACGTGAGGCTAGGCATAAACCAGTTCGATACATGTAGTAGGTCAGCATCGGATTATCTCGGTACATGTGGTAGTTCTATCGGTCAATAAGGCGTTGGACTATAGCCACAATGAATGAACCATCCTCTCGCATCCTGTGTACTGACTTGCCACACTGCTTCGTTTAGTAATAAATAGACGTCAAGATCATCCTCTGTTGCCATACCGTGCCGGATGATATGTCCATTCCGTCGGATGTATGCCTTGACTGCAGAGAAAGCAAGTTCAATTGGATTAAGGTCGGGGGAGTATGGTGGGAGGAACTCATAGCGCATACCACTATCTTTGAGTTAGTAATACTGTTGCGAGATGGGTTGGTTTACTCACCGTTCCTTGATTATCTCCAGAATGCGAGGATCTTTGTGAATGCGACAATTATCCATAACGATCACTGAGTTCGGAAGCGGGTAGGGATTCATTTGGTCAAGGAGGCCGTCAATGAAGCGGGCAAACTTGATTTTGTTGAAAGAACCTTCGATGATGTCTACGGAAAGAATACCATCGAGAGAAATAGCAGGAAGTATGGAATATCTAAGTGAAAGATGAGTATTTCCATCAAATCTGATGGATTATAACATACCTGCGCCCACGTACAAAATGTGCCTTGCGAGTTGCCCGTCTCCCTCGAAGAGCCCAAGCATAGCCTCGATAGGTAGTGCGTCGATCAGTAGAGCTTTCATCCACAAATACAAGCTGCTCTGACTTGTACTCGAGACCGATCTTGTATTTGAATGTTGCCCGCTTGAGAGTGCTTCGTTCTAGTGCATTCTTCGTGATCTAGAAGTAATAGTAGAAGAGATACTTTGCAGAATCAAGGGACACTCACCTTCTTCATGCGGTACCCACATCTAGAAAGTGCCCTCCATATGGTGGAAAGTGACACATCCTTTCCACAAATCTCCAATAACCCAGCCTTCAACTCGTCGAGATAGATATCACATCGCTCTTCAACCTTCTGCCTGAGAAACTACGAGCATGTCAATCTCGATGTCAGTGAAGCATACAAAGGAAGTCAAATACTCACGGCTACATCACTTGCTGATAGAGAACGGCTTGCACCCCGCGGAACGCTAGCACCAACTTCAGCTCGGGTTCTGACATCTTGAGTTTGCTTCCATATCTTGAGAATCCGTTTCTGCGAGCTGTGACTGACACCAGTGTAGAATTTGATGTTCTCAGGCGTAAAACGGCACACATGCATGCGCACAATGGTCCATCGGAGAGATTCTGGGACCAGCGTGCCTCTTGCCATGGACCGTTTATGAGTGGCTTCGTGGAAGCTGGAAAAGGGACCGTGGAAAACTCTCAGAATACTAGATTTTATTTACACGGTGAAATAATGAAATTTCTATATGTGCCTATGCGGATTGATCAGGGGATGAGGCTCGTACTTGATTCTAAGCTATACAATAAAAATTGAGGGAGATATGAGTGAAAACTTTTGCCCTACCTGTCGTGACTATTTTTGTGTGTGTGGCGCTAAAATCACGCTGGGTCAACTATTCTGCAAACAGCAATAATGTGGCGTCGGGGTGGGTCACGCATTACATGCATCACACAGCGCATCCATATATGGACAGGAGCGGTAACGTTCTATTCACTGTTCACTGTTTCGTCTCCGAGTCCAAATCGACGATTCCATGTCGGCGAGACGATGTCGTCACCTGTTCATCTGAAAACATATATAAAGGGTGCACGACCGGAGCGCGAGCTCAAACTCTTCTTTCTTCCCCTCCCTCACCGCGCTACCTTCCTCGCCCGCCGCAGCTAATATGGTCCCCCGGTTCACAAACCTGGCGATTGTGGCCTTCTTCCTTGCAGCTGGGGCCCAAGCTGTATCTGGTGAGTCTCAGAATTTCTCAAGCAGACTACCACTAATTTCAGCTTAGAGTGCGCTCAACAATGCTTTCACGAGATAATCCACACGACCGATTGCGACAAAACTGACGTCCGGTGTCTATGCCTTGATGTCAAGTTCGTCGGTCTGATGGCTGATTGCGCCAGAGCCAATTGCCCTAGTGACCAGCGCGACGCCTTTATAGAAGTTTCGAACAGGACCTGTGCAGCTCAAGTAAATCTCCTTGCTCTCATGATAAATTCATCTAACGCAAGTATATTTAAAGGATGCCCCGATTAACGTTCGCGTGGGTCCATCTTCCTCTGATGTACCTAGTTCCGCAACGCCCACATCGACAACCTCGGCGTCCTCCACCACCACCTCGTATGCTGTCACCTCCTCCTCCTAGCTATGTCTACTGATTTATATGCGCAGCGAAACTTCCCCTACAAACGAAGCTGGCTCGCGGAACGCCAACGGCGCCATCTCGCACAACGTAAACGCTGCTGTTGGCATAGTTGCGTTCGGGCTGGTGTTCCTCATGCTCTGAGTTGACGTTGGACTTCCATCCAACTTCCACCTCTCGACCTTTGTTCCATAGCGTTGTTGTATCCTCGTCGCAGAGGCATCCCGTTGTTTTCGATTTGTACAGGCCCTGAATGAACCGAGATGAGACCTGGAGGAATGTTGCAAACTACCAACGTCGGAATAAGCCAAGCGGCAGTCTGTCGCCATCATTAGGGGAGTGTCACAAAGCGACCATATATGGACAGGGGTCAGTACAGCGCTCAGATCCGTTTCGTCTCCGAGTCCAAGTTGGTTGCATAGGCATATGTTGGCGAGATGATGTCGTCACAAGATCGACAAAAAACATACATAAAGGGCGCGCGATATGAACATGAAGCCCAACTTTTCTTCCTTCCCCTCCTTCACTGCGCTACCTCCCCTCGCCACTGTCATGCTCACCCAAGTCATCTGTATAGCGGCTCTCGCCTTTTCCTTCGTCTCTGGAGAGCTATATACTCCAGGTGAGTTTCCTAAATTACTCTACGGCGCAAACCAGACAGTAATTATTCTACAGAGTGTGCTCGACGGTGCTACGCCATGCCAGTGGCCAATAGCAGCTGTGACAACAATGACACCGCTTGTCAATGCCGCGATAAAGAGCTACTCATCAGAACCACCAAATGTGTCGTGGAATCCTGCACTCCCGACGAGGTTGAGATGGTTGATAAAACAGTACGAGAACTGTGCGCCTCTTTGGTAAATCGTTCTACTGCCCTTGTAGAATTTAGCTGACACGAGTACGAAGGGTACAACGCTCACCATCCCTTCCGTTGATCGGACTCTTGACAGTTCCACAACCCTCACTACCCCTACCGCACCACCTGGCAATGGTACCCCCTCCGCTACCTCGTACGCTCGGTTCTCGTCCTCTTCCCAGATACTAATTGTTCTGTAGGAACGAAACTTCCGCTGCTCAAACCTCCATCAAAGCCGTTTCACAGAATGCAAATGGAGCCACCCCGCACAAGGTAAACGCCATTGTCGGTGGTGTTGCTTTCGGTCTGGTGTTCCTGTTGCTCTGAGCCGAACGCTGGCGTTGACTTTCTTCTTTTCGGCCTATGTTGCCTTTCGCTTTGATCCTACAATGTTTTTGATTTGTACGAGTCCTGAAAGAATCGAGAGATATTTGACACTTGGAGGAATGTCGGGGCCAAGCTCGGGTGTCAATATCGGGGGACTCTGGTCGTCGGGGTGATCATTACACGTAGGAAGTCGTGTCTTGCGTCACACTGTGAGCAATGTGAATATAAAGAATGCCGACCTAAACTTCAACACAACCCTTCTTTCTTTCTTCCCCGCCCCATCACTGCGCTACCTCTGTCCGCTGGAAACATGCTCACCCAAATCATGATCCTTACCATAGCTTTCCTCGCCGCTTCTTTTGTGTCTGGAGTTCCAGATGGCATCCCTAGTGAGCTTTTGGATTGAAAGCACGCAAAGTTGACAGTATCAACTACAATCCAGAATGTGCTGTACCGTGCTATAAAAAGGACGTTGATGATTGCGCCAGTTCTGACGTCTCTTGTCGATGCACCAACCAAGAATTAGTCGACACAATCACTGAATGCCTCTACAACGTGCGCACAATTGAGGAGCTCAGGGTCCTCAAACCAATTGTGATGGAGTAGTGCGCTCACCATGTAAGTTCTTCTACTCCGATTACTGAGTCCAATTAAGACTGGTGTGAAGGGCGCCTCAGTCCTTGCAGCTTCTTTTACACCTTCTCCTACCGGTTCCGGTTCCGCAACGCCTACGGTGACAGCCACGCCATCCGCCACTCCTTCTACGTGCGTTTTGGCTTTCCCTAGCTAGGCGTGTATTGACTGCTATCCCGAAGTGAAACCTCCCATGCTCAGCCCGATGAAGAAGCCGTGACGCGAAATGCAAACACAGCTATACCGCTGGGTGTAAACGTGGTGGCTGTTGTCTTCGCTTTTGGGCTGATGGTCCTCGCAATCTAGAGCCAAATTCCAACTTCGATTCTTCGACCTTCATTCCGATTTTACTGTTGCCGTGGTTGCTGTCAAACTTGTGCATCTAGGGTCAAACTTGTGCGGCGAAAGTCCAGACATCCAAATCGCTTCCAAATGTATCGCATCCAATGAATGCATGATGGCTTCAAGGCTGTATCAGGTTTTGACAGCCGAATGCACATGAATTGTCGCTGTCATCCGACTACCAATTACTCCCCCCTCCGCTCTGATCTAGCATAAACTATAGCAGCACTTAGCGGAAAGCCACCATGGTTGACAAAACTCCATCTACAGTGTCCCATCTACTCGGCAAGCGATCCGACCCACAGCTAACGCTCGGCCTAGCGGTTGGTTTCGGGGCAACTGCGTTGGTGCTCACTGCGTTCATCTCTTTCTTACTTGGACATTACTTTGGAAGGCGGGCGGCATCGAAGTCATCGGGCAAAGATGGAGGCGAGTCTTCGATTTAAGTAGCTGGGAATGAGACCGCTCATCTATTTGCAATGTTGGGATGTTGATTTGTTTATAGATGGCACTGGCGCTGTATCAAATCGCGAGGGCAACGTTGCTCTAAGACCTCGTTCCAAGTTGCGCTCGGCTGGCTCATATGATCGCCGTACGAAGACGACTAGTGGGTACTCCTACAAGGGCGTTACTACAACCGACATCGAGTCCATCCGGACGGATCCATCCACTACGATGCAGACCCACACTCCTGCAGTTAGATCCTCCGAGCTTAGAGTGCCTTACAATGCTTCCGAGCTTACCTCGAATACCGCGAATGCAGACTTCAGCGGGACAATATACGGTTCATGGTATGGAGGCAGTGTCGGGGGTGGTCTGAGAAGTTCTCCAGGGCAGCCAAGCCAGGCGACCGCATCTACGAATATTGCTATCTCGACATCATCCCCTCACAGTCTCCACCCCTCAGCACCTGTTTCAAGCAGACCGTTTACTCACGGAACGCCACTGACACAGATCAGCGAATCCACATCTTCCTCGGCTTGGTCCCAGCCTTCGCCTCCACAAACCCATCAACGAGTCTCTTACGTAGACTCCGGCGCGGCGACCGGCGCATTGCCTGCTGTAAACACAGACACGTTGCAGATACCACCACTCGGTACGCAACACGCGCATGCAGCGACATTGTCCACCCGCAGTGCAGCCGCTTCAGCACCAATATTGTCTGCAGCGAGTACCCCTGCTTCGTTACCTGTCACGGATATTAATCGTTCTCCTACGACTTCCAAGCCGCCGAGCTACCCTCACCACGAGTTTTCAGGAGCTACACAGTACAGTTCCTTTAGCAGCGTCATTCAAAACGAGGCCAAACTCCCCACCAGTGGTGAAGGGCCACTGCCCTCGCTCACTACGGCAAGTAACAGTGTAAGTAGTATTTCAAAGAAGCCAGACCGTCGAAGCAGTGTCTTGTTCGGACCTCGGTCTGCTCGATCTTGAGCTACGTCTCCGATAGTAGCAGGTTTACGCTCCACACAGTGCATAGTTGCCATTTAATTCCATCCATTTTTCCTTTTACATGAACGACTATTCGTTTTGGGAATAAATTGAATCTCAGGGGTACCTCGAAGCTCGCACGACACTAGTCAGTTGATTAAGCGCCCATAACCTACATTTCTTGATCTAGCACCTGCCCGAAACATGGATGCTCGCCTACGACGCGTTACCAGAGAAATCGCTGGCAAGTATTGCGCTGAGCTTTGACTTGGGCTCGCTGAAGCGTCTTTCGTCTTAGATTGCAAGAATGACAAGGCCTCCAGTATCAAGATAGAGACGATCGATGAATCACCTTTTCATCTCAAAGGCTCTTTCCCTGGTCCTCAAGGGACTCCATACCAAGGCGGGAACTTCGAGGTAGTATGTACTGTGGCACTCGCGATCCACGCATTCGATGCCAATTCACTTCGGCTACTAGGACATTGTAATACCGGAGTCATACCCATTCCAGCCAGTGAAGATGAAGTTCATCACCAAAGTGTATCATCCCAATGTGTCGTCAGCTTCGGGAGCCATTTGCCTTGATATTCTCAAGGATGCATGGTCCCCTGTCCTCACCCTGAAATCGACGTTGATTTCGCTACAGAGTTTGCTCTGCTCGCCCGAGCCGAATGACCCGCAGGATGCCGAAGTTGCCAAGCACTATATGACTAGCAAGGCCAGTTTCGAAGAAACTGCGACGTACTGGACGCACATATATGCCGGGGGTCCGGGAGCGAAGGATGCGAAGCAGCTAAACTCAGGGGATGATGTGGCGATAGCAGGACTAGAACATACCCACGTCGACCGATTCGTGGAACTTGGCTTCCCCAAGGCGAAAGTGGTGCGTTTGAACCGTTCAGAATGTGAACAATGTAGTCGCTGAACTTATGGTGGCTTTTCTTTAGGTTGATGCCCTTCGCCGACTCAACTACCGCGGAAATAATATACGGAATATTCCAGACGACAGGGTTATTGAAGAATTACTCAAATGACGATGTTTTCCGCGGAGATGTGTCAGCGCTCATATCATGAATGCATTTTTCTACTGGTCGACCGTTGTCCGACTTACATATCCATCCAGTGAAGTCAGGCGACTAGTTTCTTTGTCTATCATTGGCTACGATCGCGCGTTACTGGCCAATGATAGGCCCCAGTTCTTCCGCAGTATTCCTTTACTCATCACTTTCAACGGAGGCGTGTTCAGGGCGTTGACGTTATACCTAAGATCCGCGCGTCTATCTCATATCTACCCGTTCAGCAGTCCCCGGGTAAGGTATGTTGCCTCTCCATTCCATTCCATTGTATCTCGCCAAGTTTATTGGCTCACACTGCCGACATTTAGTACCCACTGCATTCGTGGCTTCGGCCAACTTCGGCGCCGTCTACGCTGATTCATGATCGCATACGAGTTCTCCCGTCCAATGGTCGTCGATCTCCTCTCTATGCCAGCTTTTGAGCCACGCGAAGACCCCAACAAAGGTCTCGTGTCCATTGGAATGGCACTGGTACGATCGTGACGCTTACGGTTGTTGTTATAGAGCAATATCAATCACAATGACCGCGGCACGTTGCGTAGGTGTGAGGTTAGTTTCCTAATATCCGGACCGATTTCATACTACTTTAAGACGGCTGGGGCATTGGAGGATGGCACATATGTACTTCACGGTAAATTTTTGAGATCAGCATCAGATGATCATGTACACGGCGGAGTGGAGTAGCTTTCACCATCAAAATATATTTCTACGTGGATATTCGTCTATGAAATATCGAGAAAGAAATACGATGAGACATCGAGGTGCGTGCCATATGGCCAGGATGAGAAGGGATTATTAAGGGCGAATATCTCTGAGACGCATCACGACTGAGCGGCGCAGCGACCGCATCTAATGCTCACACTGCTCCAACGCACTATTGTGGCTATGAACAGTGTGCTTGTGCCGGAGTCTCTTTAGAGCTCGGACAACCAGACACACTGGTGGCATAGCGAATAATGCGCTGGAGGGGTGCCGCTGTAGGATTGGTAGGCATTGCGGACCTCATAGGAGGGGGAAATTCGTTTGTGACGAAGTACAAGCTAAAGGTCCTTGCTTTTATATCAGACGTTGCGTATTATTTACACAAGCAGTCGGTATCGAGCGTAAAATTTACTCTCGAGCAACCAACTAGTGTGATCAGATGATTCTGTAAGCCCTCTCTTGGTGGTGCCCAACTACCTCCGGATTATGCGGAAATATGGTCTGTTATCTGGTCAACAGATTCCGAAGACGGACGGAGCAAGCCTCCGTTGCCTTCAAGCGTTTGAGTAGCCTTTCAAGGGTATGTACGTCAAGTCCACCTGCCATCCGTGAGTTGCGACTCGCTATGATCAAGGCGTTTTTTTAGATTTTTCATACGGGGCGGACGTAACTGCATGCCTCGAGATGCTCTAACGCGGATAATTCATCCTTTAATTTATGGCATCGAATAAGAACGAGTCCTTGTTGTGCTTTCGGTCTCCCGCATCAAGATTCAGCCTTCATTCTAAGCAAACTCGGAGCAACGATGAACAGGAGGACCTGATCACCAAAAACTTGAATGTGCGTATCATGAGGTAGATTGAATACCCCCATCAACTTCCCGTTTGGGCGCATATCTCAATTCTCCATCTCCGCTGCGTATGCTGTCCGGCGTCTGAACATTTAGTAACTTCCTGCAACCGTTCCGGCAGAGTGCGAGTGCGGGCCCAGATAGACCCTGGTGGCTCGGGGGCATGCAAGTTAGTGTGCTATTGTCTCCATGAGTGGGACTACGTTATCGATATACAATGGGGCCTGGCGGTTATTCTGCACGAACCGTAGACACGACTGTCGGTCACATCCAGTAGTTATATAATTACTGATGATACGCCCCAGTCACGACGTGGACCTAAGCTCGGGGAGACGATGATGGATCCATATTTATGAGGAAGACTAAACTTCGAGCATGTGGTGTGCACGATCGGTGATATTCTGCCGTACGCTAGATCTAGGAAGATCCAGCACGTAGCCAACGACGCTAGCACGGTGGTCTAGACGTCAGTAGGACGCAACACGGTCAGGCGATGATCGTATACCGGTGAATGTCAGTTCCAGACAGGCAAGAAATGTCAGGCGGAAATTGATAGCCAACAGCCCCGAACACTGGGATACCCTCCTCCAGAAGGGCGACAGCCGTCTCGACCGTTCGGATAACATCGGTATGTGTGACGACGAAGGGGGGTGTCCGGTCAATTAACCCTAGTGACATTGGACGACCAATTCCCTGGAACCTCGAGCAGACGTTCGATTCACCCATCCTGACGTCTGAGGGTGTGAAACGAACAGCTGTCCACGAGTCACTACACGCGGCGCCCACGAGGTTTGGGGAAAGGTGGGATAGGCACCTGCCGGATCCCATGTCAGTAAAAAGGTGGCCGGAGACTGAGACTGTTTTATTGGGATCACGTACGCTCAACAGATCGCAAGATAGTCTGCTGACGATGCTTTCAGAGCCAAGGCAAGGTCGCTCACTGCATACATGTGACGAAGTAAGCTGGGCGGCATCATGCTCGGGCGTATCGCCCGTAGAAGGGCTATCCGTAACTCAATCCTAAACTTCAAAAAGTTAGATAGCACGGTGCAAAGCCCCGATACTACGGATAAGCTGAGAAGTAAAGAATAGAAGAAAGAATCATAAAATTGAACCCAAAATCCAGATTACAGAACATTACGTGTAGGGATAGACAGCTGAATCAAAATGTAAAACATGCGGTAAACAGCAGCTATCGCTCAGACATTTGAGCGAGATAGTCGGACAACTGTCGTTCGACCTCAATCAGCGAAAGGACGTAGTATAGGCAACATGGTAACATACTTTCAAGGCACCAGCGCGGATTGATTCTCCGACATTTTGAACGTCTGGGTTAGCCAGGACTCTGGCGACAGCATCCCTCGCTGCTGCTTCGATGTTGGCAAGGTTGCCATCGCCGAGGAGGTTGCTATCGGCGCTACGATCAAGCCCAGAGTCGTCTTCATCGTCCCGTCCAAAGTACTGGTTGGAAGAGATGGACGTTGCACCTTGGAAGGTTTGAAGGCGAGTCTGAGCCTCGCTGACGGCGTCAGGGTCATATGCATTACGCCCAAAATACATGTCCGATGAGATGGATTTCTGATTTCCGAAACGTTCGCGTGCCGCAGTAGGTGATTCGTCGACCAAGGTGGAGGTGCTATAAAAGTGTTCAGAACCCTGTCGCGATAAACGAACGCATCGCACGTACCTGGGTTTCGACGTTGTGGCGGCGACAGCAGCAGCAGCAGCCCCAGGAATAGCTCCAAAACCTAATCTTGGGAAAGCTGCGTTTTTTGCTGCAGGCGTTGCTGCCTTGCCATTACTACTAACAGCGATTTTATTCGATCCGATCTCGAGGGCCGCTGCCTTGGCGGCTAAAGCAGCCGTAGCTGCCTCAGCTTCTTTTCTGATTCGTTCCTCCTCTTCCTCCCTCTGCCGGTCATAACCGAGCTGCTTAATCCTCTCTGCCTCTTCCAGCGCTTTCCGCTCAGCTTCCGCAAAGTCGACGGGCTTGGTCTTAGCTGCGCCAAGACCCAATCGGGATTTCTTGACCGTCGTAGTGGTTGTGGATGACATGGATGAACTAGAATTGAGCCTTGTTGCGCCTAGCTTGGTGGCTCTACTAGCGGAAGTAATTGTACGAGGGGCAGCGGGGGCAGTTGTTGAAGGAGCACTGGTTCCATTCTTCGCACCTAACGAAGGAGTACCAGATCGCGGGGTCGAGGGTGCGGAGGCCTTTGGGGTAGCTGGCTTGGACCACGAGGTAAAGAAATCCTCCTCAGCCTCTTCTTTAACGGCTGGAGAGGCCGATGTTTCAGCGCCGTCTACAAAGATCCCGTTCGGGTGCCTAAACAACGATTTAACGAAGAGTGATGGTGGGTTTGGCAATTACACATACTTGGCAGCATCCTCCTTCACACGTCTAGACAGTTCCTCCTTGTATAGTTCAGCAATGCGGCTCGAGTATTTCTTCTTCGTGTCAGATTCGGTAAGCAAAGATGATCCTCCATGCTTCGTGAAGAACTCCGTAGCTGAAGTATTCCCTCCAACCTTCATATTGCGCAGCTGACTGAGTTGCCAGGTGTCCAAGTTTGTCGAACTAGAAATTTCCGTCACAGCTTAGCAGTTGCGCGTGGCGAGGCGTATTCACCACGCACCGAACGAAACTGATGTGCACACCCATGTTGCGATGCACGCTCGAGCAATCTAGACAGATGTACACTCCAAAGGTGACACTCGACCACGTTGGATTCCTCGCCTGGCAATCAAAACATGTCTAGCACGAGCGAATTCAATATATCAGCAATCAACGCTCTATCTCAGTACTCATCGCATATTAACCTTGTTGCCCTTCTGCGACCGCAGAACCTTGAACACCTGCTCTGTTTCCTGCTTTGTGGGTTCAGCCATTCTGTGATATGTTGTTTGTCTAGCAGGATCGCAGTCGTCGTGAGTCGTCGCAATGGATGATTGAAAGTTTCGTCGTGGCCACCTGAGCGCCGGCGTGTCAGTTTCAGGTCACCTGAGATACATACAGTAGGTCCTCGTGGACTCGATCATAGACCGTGGGAGTATTTTGAACTTTAACTATGCCCAGGATGGCGACGATCCATCTCCATCACGGTCTCCTCAAGTGTGAATCATGTAAGTCTGGCAGATACATTGAGAAGTCATGGCTCATAATTGAGTCTCAGGTTCTATCTGATGCTGAGGCAGCTGGGACGACCTTACTCAGTCTCCATGATCTACAATTGGTTTGCATGGTCGTTGATCCTTGTACCACCGTGCGCACACTGGGATCAATGGATGCGAGTTGAGCAGTCACATGGCTTATTACATTGCGGTCGACAAAGCTACGAATATATGGCCCATCTCTTTGCATTCAGTATCATGCCAATTCTATTTCCCAGCTTTCGGCTTGGGGCCTTTGCCGCCAGCCTTTGCGTTGCCAGGCACTTCCGTGGCTGTATGGGAAACACCACTTGCTTTGGCTTCCTGCTTTGGCTGTGGTCGAAGACGGTCAACAACGACTATCGACTATCACAAATGTCATCGACTTACGACGCCAGTCTGTGCAGCTTTGGGCCCTGGGGCGGGTTTCTTGCCACCACCTAGTGGGCTTCCGGCTGCGTATCCCCAAAGCGTTCAGAATGGTGGCGACCTCGACGGACAAAGGAAATACATACGTGTTTTTAGTACTTTCTTTGTTGCCATTGATGTTGATAACTGACTAGTAGGATCTCAGACGGTTGCTCGCTGATAGAACGACGCACAACCATCCCCTCTTTTATAGCTCTGCCTCTTCCCTCAGAAGCTCGTCGTAGAGGCAAGGCTCGCTGTTGAACAACCCAACAATAGCGTTAAGGCCTCTAGCTTTCATGAAATCTTCATCGATCCGACAATGTCACGAAGCTCACTGGTAACTTGATTCTCAAATGCGCCGATTCGCGGCGGATTGCTCACGTTTGAGACTGGATAGGTTCCCAAAAATAGTATGCTCTGAATCCGGCGTTAGTCGTCATATCGCCTTTAACACGATGCCGACAGACTTTCCCCAATTGGACGCTGAGGACAGTGATCAAGCAGGACCCTTCCGTGGAGGTGAGTGGATCGTTCGGGCAAATCATATCAGCCTCTGAGCTTGATATTTTTGTCGTCTCAGAGTGATGCAAGAAGACGCCAGTGCGTCCGATATAATCCCGAAATGAGCGAGGCAGGCTCAGGTTGAGCGCTGCAAGACCACTGCTTTGTTGCTAGAAGCCGCGGGTTCTAGCGAAGAAGGCGAGGACGGTGCGATATCAAGGTAAATCGTGTGCCCACTGGACGCCAATCTGATCAGCCAGTGCCACGAATGTCGTAGAACGGGCCAAAGAGGGAGACCATTCGCGGACCGGGATAGAGCTAGAAGCCCTCGTGTTGTACAGATCCTGCACGACTCGAGGCCACCACGAATCATCGAGGCCACACTCAGCCATCGTGCCCCGCCCAGCACGCTCGTCGCGCGCGAAACAAGTCAGTTTGATCTCAGACGCATGATTTATATCTCAACTGTCAACATCATTCTGCATCAGGCCACAGCATGAGGTAGTTTCCCATCTAACGTTCGATATATTGACACACGTACGACCGGTGCCCAGCTCCTGTATTAATCAGCCTTCGTCGGATCGCTCGGTCACAAGTTTGACCTCCAGCGGGGTGTTTTAGCTCACGGGGTAGCAATCCCAATAAGCCGTCTGTGTTGGTACTATTGTGCATTGCGGTTGTCATCGTCGATGGTTGCTCTTTGCACCAATAAGGCCTACAATTCCGTCATTTGGCACCAGTCACCAGACATAAACCGAGTGGTTCCTCAATTGATCGAAGTTCATATTTCTCCCACTGTTAGTGTTATAATGATCAGAGCGATGATGCCTGGAGCGTTCACAGGCGCTTTTAGCTAGAGTTCTATGTCCTTTCCCACTACGCCCAGGTGTAATTGATGGCGTCGTTGTTGCTCAAAGTCCAGTGATGGTTATTATCTTTGAGAATAACCTGCGATCTAAATATGCCGAGGATTGGTGAGCGCTTGTGCTAACTTGTCTTCGACACATATGACACTGCGGTACAAAAAAAGACTCAACGTATTGAACAATGGCATACGTAGAGGTGCAGAATCCCCATCAATTAGCTTGGGATCGACCAGCTGCCATAATTGCCATCAATTCTAACGAACAGTGCGTCTGTTTCGCCTAGTTGCTGGATCTGAATTTCAGTAGCAACTATCTCATTGTCCCTCACAACATGGGACCTTTAATGTCTAACTTCCTCAAGGAAGATGTAAAAATAGATCCCCACAATTGCTAGATATTGTTAATTACCGCCGACCCAGGGTCCGGCACGATGGCAAAATTCTAAGATATAGTACGAGCGCACGAGATAGTGCTCTTCGTTCGATGGTGCAAAGAATTGGCTTAAACGAAGTCAATTAACTCCCAATCCCTTTTGCAATATGTAAGTAGGTTACTCCTTTGAATGGCGAAGGAGGCATCCCTATATCCTCCTGAAGCTCCTGTCCGCAGTCACGCTTATGCGCGTGGAAAAGGCGCGCAAACTACACTAATTACTCTGGATGAACGACGATGATACGCTTCATCCTCGTCCAGGTGAGTCTCCTTCTCTTCATCTGCTTCAGAGGTGCCCACAAGTTTGTACAGAATCGCCAGGGCAAAACACGACTTGCCAAATGGTATGTTCCCTACGACGATGACGAGAAGGTTCGTCGAGCCCTTCTAGATCTGCTGCTAGGGCTAAAGTCGCGCCGTTTCGTGCCTAGGTTAGGCTCCGCGGAGAGGTACACCGGCTCATAGCCCCCCGAGATCAGAAATACCAGTCCAACTTTGTTGAAGTCAGTACGACAAGTTGCCCTGTTGTTCTGGACTGACCGTTTATCCTCAGTTTCGGAATTACAAGGTGGTATATCGGCGATACGCAGGCTTATTCTTCTGCGTCTGCGTCGATGCGAACGACAATGAATTGGCTTATCTCGAGGCAATACACCTTTTCGTTGAGGTACTAGGTAGCGTGTGTTTCGCCGCTCATCTTTATCTCAGACTCACGGCGAAACCAGATACCTTCTTTGATAACGTGTGCGAGCTAGACCTCGTGTTCAACTTCTACAAAGTATGGATCCGATTATATTCTTTGACGTCTCCGCCGGTTAATATCTCTCGCTTCCGCAGGTATACGCCATACTCGACGAGATATTCCTAGCTGGCGAGATAGAGGAGACGAGCAAGGATGTAGTGTTGGCGCGACTCGAGGAGTTGGAGAAATTGGAATAGTGTTTACGAGAGGTTGGTTCTCTCTCGGAGAATCGTACTTGTGGCTGATTTTCCCAAGCCACATAGTGATCATTCTAGCCGTAACTGTATAACTATCAGTTCCGCAAAGTTGCGGAAGACTCCCAGGTCAACATTCAATTCGCTGTCGGCCTTATGACTGTGACTGAAGTGCACCTCTGAATTCGTTACCTGACTTGCCGTATTTCCTCCGTCATCAATCCACGCCTATCTTCGATGAGTTGGTTCCTCGTTGTCCGACACCCTTGCCAAGGTTTGGGAATTTGAGTGTCTAGTCTATACTTTATATTGACTTGTTCCTCCGAGGCTTATCCACAGCGGCCGCCTCAACTCCAAGCATGCCTTTGCTGTTTAAGACCTCCTCTGTTTGATATCTCGCCTTTATTCTGATATAGCAACCTATGATGCGGATCATCTCGCGCCCACTGCAGGGGACAAGACTTTGACTTCGTATACGTGCCTAGTTTCTCTCCACTCAAACTATCATCCCATTCTCGTCGGGAAATCTTAGACTCCTTTCAGCTCCATTCCACATGTCGCATGGAGGCCTGTATTACGCACTGGCGAAGATCCGTTGGTCGCGATACGTGCTCAAATATTCAGTGCTCAGGCGTAACGCCTGAAGAAAAGCGGATAGTGATTACAGACTTTTAGAATGCGGCGCGGCTGCCCAGCGATATGGTCGGTCCCGTTATAATTTACAGTCCATGGACGCATAGCAGCTTGCCCTGGCGTGAGTAGATCCGGTATGCGACTAATCATGTCCCCGCATATCCAATGGCCTGTAAGGAGTTTCTCCAAGAGGAATTATATTCGCGTCACCACTAAAAATATTGCAGGCGCTAATAGGTGGTTCTCCAGCGCTCGCCACTCAACAGTCAGCACCGTGAGGCACCACTGATATAGAAGATCGGGGAGCATTCGATACATCTCGACCGGGCAAAGGGGATCACGATGGTACGGTTCCTTGCCTGTAATTCTTCCACCTGGGAACGCTGATTATGTAGAGACACCGAGGTTAGACTACCCTGAGGCCATAGGCCCCGGGGCGGCAACGACGAGTTTCTTTTCCTCTTGTAATCCCATTTCTCGATGTTGCCATGGATGGGTTGCTTGCCGGGACGACCGACCCAGCACATGGCATCCACGAGGCACCCACGAGGAACGGAATCGAATGTGCGCTATCAAAGCCCGACAGGCGTCGTCAACCACAACGAAGAGAGTTGGGCAGCGCTGGGGCCGAGAATGGGCTCCGAGCAGGGCTGGGAATTAATTGGCGCGTATAATGACTGCATACGCCGGAGATCCCCTCACTTCCGAAATGCCTCCGAGCTCTTGGAAGGATGTTTCCACGGTTGCCCAAGGAAATCCAAGGGTGTGGGCTAGCTCTGCATAAATAGTGTTAGGACCGTCATATGAAGACATTGACTATTTTGCAACGCCTTCCTTTTCTGCCGCGTCTACCGCTATCTACCAAGTCCTTTGACTGTGAGTTCTTTTCCGCTTATGTGAACGCCGTAAACTAATATAAGCCCCCTCCTTCGAACATCCCTTCGCTCATTCGCTTTTCCGTCTTTACAAAGTTGAGTGGGTGCATCGACGGCCCAATCCGTTATCTTCTCAAGGTGCCTGTAAGTCTTCTGCTATACCCCTCCAACCACTCGGCCCATCCGTCTCTCTCCAGTGTTATGCCAATCCCTGGTGCATGGAATTGTCATTGGAGGCCTACCGCAATATAGTGAAGTATGTCGGGAATCGCTCCGACATCGCGATTCTTTGCAGGGTCTCCAAGGGCTTTCGGTATGTCGCACAGCGCGCACTCTATAACACGCTGTACATGCGGAACGTCCGCTCGACCATCTCTCTGTGTGGCCTCCTCGCCCGCGAGCCGCGTCTCGCCACACTGGTCGACGCGCTCACGATCTCCTTCTCCGGGGAGCACGAGGGCGAGTCCGACGACGATTCCAGCGAATCAGGGTCGGACGAGGGGGAAGCGTCATCCCAGCCCCCGTCCGCCAATGAATACTGGGCGTCCGTCGCCCCCGCCTTACGACAGACAGTCCGCCTCCGCTACCTCAACATCCACATCCACAACTCGGACACCTCCGTCGCATGGATCCTTAATAACTGCACATTCCGCCTCCGCAGCTTCCACTGCGACCTCGACTGGGACACGCATCTCGTTTCGTTTCTGAACACACAACCCGACCTGGACGATCTTTACATTTTAGACTACAAAGACTCAAATCACGCTGCGCAACCCACTGTATCATCTACAGAATCCATCCGTCTCCTTCCCTCCGCTCTCCCGAAGCTATCCACTCTGGAATGCACGTTCTCTGAAGCTGCCGTAGCTCTCGTGCCAGGTCGACCCATCACCCACCTCAAGTCGTGCTTCTCCCGCACTCTCCTCGAAGAGAAGCAAGCGGAGGTGTCACTTCTATTTTCCAAGATCAAACTTTCGACGCGACGCCTGAAAGCGCTAGATATCGCCGATTCGTCATATACGGAGACTTTCAGCAAGGAGCTCCTGCAGCACGTGATAAGGACCAGGGCGACCGTCACTGAGCTTCGGTACCTTGGGACATTGGTTCTGCCCATAGGTGGTCAAGAGGTCTGTCCACCTCAACACTCGGCCCTGCTTGATGTTCATTTCCATGATGTGTGTTAAAGCGATTGCAGTTCTATGGCCTGCTGATGCGTCTGCCGCGCGTGCAATGCGTGGAGGTGGAAGTCACCCATTGGGAACCTCCGCCGTCCTCGATGACAGCCTTTCGCGCGCTGACCTTGGAGCTCCGGCTGTACTGTCCCACAGTGACACGCGTCGTCTTTGTGTACGAGTTTGACCGTACCGTGATCTCGGTAGTGGACGGCCTGTGTGTGTTGGACCATGATACCAGCACGGATATCTTATGGAGTGAGATATAATTACCCTCTTTCGGTCCGTTCCTTCCTTCCCCGGCTCGTACGTCGTCGCTTTGCCGACCCGTTATGGTGCGCTCAACCTTTATTTTGCTGCGCTCGATGCATGTGACTCCGCTTCCCCACCACAGTTCCCCAGAATTCGCACATCCGTCATTCATTTCTTGCTTCTGTTCTCATACCACATACCCGCTGTAGCCCAAGAATTTTCCAGACGTTATATATGTACTGTATGAGTCTTATTATTATCCTCGTCCTCCGTACCCCACCTGCGATATTAGATACACATTGATATCTCATTCCCTGCTCCACTTCGTTGCTCTCGATCCTTCTTAGCTCCCCGGAAGAAACTCTCCCGACCCACCGCGTAGTTCATCCGTATACTTTGCGTACGCCAAGGCGGCCGCAGAGTGAGAGTCTCTTTCTATAAGCGCATATGGATCCTAATTGCAGACGATAGCTATTTCTGCGCCCTGATGAATGGTTGATAACGCAAATGAAGAGAATGATCACGTACATATCGCACGAGGCCTGAGACTTGAGTGCACCTTCCCGTTTCTTCTTATAGCCGCAGACAGGTGGTCACAAGGGTATTCCACGCATTTCGATATCCCGAGTTGTGCGGGCAGAAGCCGATGCCTAGTGACATACCTTGTTTTCCTCGCGTTCGACTTGGTCTCGTAGGTGTCAGGAACGATTAGTCAGTTTACTTCCTGCTTCGCACTTCTTGGTATTGCTAACTTTAATTGATTTGAAGCCACCCCACAGCCTCCCAAATTTAAATTGAACAGCCTCGGCCGCATGCTGCCTGCGGTGCACCTGGCGAAATGATACATCATCAGCGAGGACTCGGAAGGGCAGTGCTTGAAGCCTGATTGGTAACACATAGCACATGCTCCACCACGATGTGCCTCACTTCCTCGTTATCTAAGTTAGCTTTCAGAGGGTCAGCCTGGACTCTGGCCACGCTTCACTAAGCTCGCCGCTTCATCTGCGCCTCAGGAGTGGGCCGCCATATGTGCTCCTCTCTCAGGCCTTTCATAGAAGCTTGACCGCTAGCCTGCAGAGCACTGTCGGGCCAGCGAAGCCGTGGGTCACCGTCCGTGTCCCTTGTGTAATTCGCTCACGTCGATTGTATTGCGCATCAACTTCTCGAGCTCATGAATTGCCTGGAGATGACTATGCCCTTGCCGAGGTTTCCTCACTCCCCCCGCCCTGCACGGCACAGTGCTCGCCGTGGCCATCGTCCGCCCGTTCTGTACCCGACGGATCGACGGATCGTCGGAATTTTTTGTCTTTCAATTGTACTCACTGATGAAGTAAGGACGGCTTCGATTCGGATGCAATGTATGGTAAATTTCCAGCGCTCGTATATTCCTGCCTGGAAATTTTCTGCATCTCTCACCCTCCCTTGACCTGAGACAAGTACTAGAATGATACTCTGTGAATCAATTATTACGTCAGTTAGAGCCCTGAGACAAGGAAAATATTTGGGCCCACGCGCCGCTTTCGCGACGGTATTCTATCAACTAAAGCACTGCAGGTCACTGTGATGCTCGAGCGCGAGCTTGATTGGCGGTTGATGAGGAATCTCACAGTGACTGAATAAAACAGGGAGAAAATAATATCACACGTGCCCCGAATGAGTGGACACAAAACACTTGACTCGAGGGTGTCCGATGAAAGGAAGCGCTCCTCAAGCAGGTAGCCCCTAGCTCCTAAATTGATCCCCTCAGGCACAAGCTCTAATGACGTCGCCCGACGTCATCCATCCCGGCCAACGTCATTCCACCCGGACGAACACCTTAGATGACGACCCAAAGCATTCCGCCAGGCCTATAAAACCCAGCTTCCTCGACTCGGATCTCTTCATCAATTCATCGAAAAATCCCACTTCTTTCCATCAACACCCAACTCTTCATTATGACCAACCCCGAGTAAGCTTCGATATAATGAATATCCAACTATCTCCTTGGTTACTAACATACTCTCCTTGCAGTAAGACCACCGGTCAATACCACTCTACCAAAGGCACAGTCGTCGAGACCGTCAGTGGATCGTCGCTCGTATTTCTCCTCATACTCACCTACTCTATAGATCGGCAACTTGACTGGTTCCACGGAGTGGCAGCAGTCTGGCAAGCAAGAGCACGCTGAAGGCGAAGCCGAATACAAGGCTGCCCAGGCGCAAGGTTACGTCGAGGGCACAGCTGATCGCGTCGGCGGTTACAAGGACAATGTCCTTGGCGCCGTCACCGGAGACAAGTCCCAACAAGCTGCAGGTAAGATTGTTCATCTATATAGCAGCGATAATGTTCTGACTTGCGGTTATAGGTGAAGCTCGTCGCGAGAAGGGCGAAATGCAACAGCGCGTCAATGAGCCCTAATTGCACAGCGGATAATTATTTACAACAGGGATCATGTAGAGTAAAGCAAATGTAAACCAGTCGACAATGTACAAAGCTACATGGTTTCGACCATGTAAACAACAATCACGCACTGCATCTTCCTACCACCCCGAGCGCTTGATGGGTCAGCGTGCGGCTTTCCACATGTTCAGGCGCGAGGCTATGTTCAAGGAACTGATTATCTTGCTGGTGGATAGAAAGACAATGTCGTAGGTGCCCTTACAGGCACCAAGACCAAGCAAGCTAGTAGTAAGTGCATCTAGCATCGGGAATGTGTACATCTAAATGGCCTCAATCACGCAATCTATAATCGCGCATCTCTTCTCCTGCAAGACAACTTTCAGTGCTTCCCTTATGACACCCTCGACGTTCTCCTTCGCGCCGTCTTCGCCTAATCCCACCCTCTTACCCCACGCCCAACCGCCGGAGGCCGCAACCGCAATCTGGGAGTAGTCGGGACACACTGGACCGAATCCGACGCTGAGTCTGTCGCCGCGAGCCACACTTCCATGGCCTGATGGGTGAACACCAAGCATAGAGATTTTGGGCGACTGAATAAGCCAACATAAGTACAGAATCGCAAAACAGCTCCTGTACGTACCTTCCAACCGCCGTTATTGAGGACAACCGTCAGAAACGGCTGATACATATAGCTATCATGAGTGACGTCACACACAAACGGTCCAGTCACTCACCGTCTTCTGACGCTGCGCCATCCAGTACGCAGAACTAGGCACACAGAACAAAAATGAGCCGTCGCCGACGATAACCACGACGAGGTCATGGGCCGCGTCTGGGTACACTTCCTCCGCAAGCATGGCCCCGACCGCAGCGCCGAGACTCCAGCCCAGCGACGAGCCCCCAGACGTGAGATGGCTCCCTGGCGCGTCGCTGCGCATGTGGTCCCACACGACGTTGTAATGGCTGATTCCTTCGTTCAGTATGAGCACGTTCTTTCCTTGACTCGGCGTCGCGTCCTGGATCGCGTTGCGCAGAACGCCGAGGACGTTGGAGGCGCGGAGAGTCGGGGGGCCGTCCGCACTCGCGGCGGGCCAGTTGTTCTCTTCGACGTCCAGCTCGCGCACCCGTCGCGAGTGGTCTGCTTCGAGGATTGCAGCCCGCGTTTGAATGAGCTCGCTCCCAAGAACCCTAGCCTCGCCAGCTGTGTGCGCCTGTCCATCGACATTCTTCACGCCATCCATGATCTGCTTCAGAGCGACCTCCGCATCGGCGTTGCACACCATCTCCACATTCGTCGAATGATTATACCCAAACGTCTTCTTCAGCACATCCCCGCCGTCGATCGCGAAAATCCTTGCATCGGCGCTGGGCGCGGTGTTTTCGGGGATCCAAGGCGTATCGCTGTCGATGACGAGTATGACATCGGCGGTCTCGAGGTCTGGGTGGTGGGTTCCCTTCCAGAGGTATGTCACCACGGAGGTGTTGGGGAATGAGGACGGGACGTTGACGGCTGACGGGCAGGAAAGAGCGACTGGGATGGCGAGCAGGCGGGAGAGTTCCACGAGGACCGGCACAGCATTCTTGTTACGACCCAGATATGATGTTATTATGAGAGGTGTTTTGGCCGAAAGGAGAGCAGAGGATATTGTGGATACGGCTGCACATGCAGGAGATTAGTACTCGGATTTGGGGAGTTGAGCAGACGCACCTGAGGGCGATAACGCTGCGGGGCTAAGTGCAGGCCAAGTCTTTGCACTGAGTTCTGGAAGTATCTCATCAGGATTAATGTGCGCTTCCATTACTTCCCGACGCGCCCAAAGGTAAACAGGTCCTTTAGGCTCGCTTGTCGCGCTGAAGGTCGGAAGAATCAGACGTCAGATGTTAAAAAAGGATCATACATCGCGGTATCCTACATCTGTAAAGATCTTCGAATCACCGAAGGCATATCTTTGCCGCTGTGTAGTTGTGTGGTATTCCGCATGTACTGGCGCACGATAGCAGCCTGGTCCGGGATATCTTATGAGAGACGTGAGCTGAAGCAGGGGAAATGAGGTTGTGATATAACCTTGCATCCACATAATGAACTCATTCCTCGCGCCTTCATGTTCCCCATGCAAGCTAAACGGCGACGCGCCTGCGTAGATCAAGACAGGGGTCTGCCCCCTGTCCACATTATGCACCGCCCCTGCCATCGCCTAGGGGTGGCACCCTCAGCTCCCCGGCACCAATGAGCACAAGCAACCCACCTGAGTGCCGACATCGACGTGCACGATGACCGCGGCCGGTCTCCCACAAACCTGCGCGTACCCCTGCGCCGCGCTGAGCGCCACCATCTCGTTCGGGCATGTCACGATCCGCAGGGCTGTCCCGCCGCCGTTCTCGACTCGCTGGCGCTCGAGGTCTTCGAGTATACCCGGGTGGTCTGAGCCCCAGTTTACGAATGCGTGCGTAATGCCTACGTCGAATAATGTCTGCAGGAAGACTGAGGAAGCGGTGTACATTGGCATTGTCCACTCGTGAAGCTTGAAGGGCCTGGGGTTGGTGGGAGAATCCTGAAAGGCAGGTTAGGAGGCCCTTCGGTGGAGGGAGCCCTTTTAGAGCCGGCGCTGTACTTGCCTTATGGAACGGGTCGTCGTGGAATGAAAGAGACTATAGAAGGGTTGGGACGAGTTGGCAGATAATGTGGCGGCGATCTTTATCTATTGTCTGTTCCGACCTTGGACGTGAATCGTGACTTCAATCATGGATATCATAGCAGCGTGTTCTCACCATTGCTGAGGTATGGGTAATTACCTCGCTAATTGAGTGGCCCTTGTAGCTAGTAGATATTGGATCGTCCAATGGAAAGGCCATGCGCTGCGCCGAATGCGGTCCATTGATGCGTTTGTTCCGATCAGAACTGATCATGATATCTGTGCTCTTTGTTCGCGTCGCTTCCTCCTTATACCAAACGGCCACCAGGAAAAAGAAAGGAAGCTACGGGATCGTGTGAGAAATTCTCGCGAACTCACAGCCTGTCCTAACGGGAAACATCGACCGCACCAAGTGAAGTCTGAGATTTGCTCTCAAGCCGACCTAGCATCAACCGAATATACCGTCGCGAGGAGCGAGTACCGACAGTACTAGTTCAAGGAGGTTAGCCCGTAGCACGTTCTTGCAAACACGAGTATGTTCGCTTGCAGATCACCTAAGCAGTAGAAGCCGCGTGGTGAGTATTTTGAGAGGAATTTAACAAAGTGTCTAGTCACTTACTCACAAATTACAAGAACACTGAGTTGACTCGAAGTCGAAGGCTGTTGCTACGAAGTTTGGGCGTGACAGCTGTGACGGAGCTCGAAGCCAAAAGGTTCTTCCCGATTCTCCTTGCTAGCCACTCCTACTGAGGTCAGTCGGCGGACCAGCTGTCGTCGTTCGACCATAATCCTCCATTTCATTAATATCATCGGGCCAATTCAGAGGGGGCGCCGGTGGGGACTGAGATCACCTGTTTTGGTCTTTCGCCATAGGTTCCTTCGATACCGACAATCCAATACCGACGCCTTGGTCTAATATATCGGGACAGTTAGAATTGTAACGAAGGGATGTCTGTCTATCGCCTCCCTCGAGGTGGGCACGGTTAGACCCTTCTTGGAGTACAGCAAAGCCAGGCAGTGAACCGGGCTTCCTCCTCTGACGTCCGACCGGACATTGTCCAAGGTCTTTGGGGTGGAGTTATTTGAGCACAGGGAGGTCAGTGGTCCCTTCAAGCTTGGCGAACTAGGAATGTTTCTTTGGATATATCACATTTCCTGAAATGACGACTCGCCCACCATCTTCCCGAGAATGGACACGTGTGGGGAAGCCGAACAGAATTTGTGCCACAGACGATAAGTGAGCAATCTCGTTTCGCTAAATCAACATAGAACTCCTTTCCATCTTCTCGCTAAATGGTCACCTCATGCCGGAGCACCGCCGTTGAAAAATCTACATGTACCTTTGACGATTTATCCAAAGCCGCCGTAAAACACTTCAAAGTCGCCTGCAACAGCACAGAGAGCGCTCTTGTGTCATTTATCCAGCTAATCTGCGGACTAGATGGCATGGATCGTATGGTGGGTGATGGGTTATGCTGAATCAATAGCGTGCAATGGTAAGTTGCATCCAGATACAAATTCTTGAGCGAACAACACAGCAAAAAGAGGGCATCTGCGACTCGGATGGTAATATAGAAGCGAGAGAAAACGAAAGCGTAACCGTCGAAGTTCGAGTTCCGCTTAGATTGTGAGTGCGACCAGGCCGAAAGCGATTATGCCGGCAACGACATTCAAGTTTCGAGGTGAAGCTCCGTTTGCGTTCTGCGAGTCGGCATCTTTGGTGATTTGAGTCGGGGAAATTTCACTTCACGTAACAATTAGTGCCTATATGCGGCGCAAAAAAACATGACATACGCTTGGGTAGTGGATAGAGTGCTGGTGACAGGGGGACTTTGGGCCATGGGTGGTGCTGACGCGAGAACGGTAGGACCAGGTGCACCCTAAAAATTCGCGTTAGCTGGAGTTCACGACAGAAGTGAAAGGACGTACTACTCCGGAGCAGAAATTCTGCATGCCTTGTATGTTGCTGTCACCCAGGTCGGGAGGACACGAGGCGATGATGCATTGGGTGATCGAGTCAGCTAACTCACGATCACGGCATCGACAAGCATAGTCGTATTTGCCACATTTCATACTGTCCTTGGCATAACAGTGAAACCCACACTCTTTATGAAAGCTGAGTTCAACACCCTTCACACTCACATCAGCTAGGAATCACGTTGAGAGCGGATGAAATTACCGCATTGGAGCAAAATTCCTTTGTAGCTTGTGCCGCAGCATCAATCTGGTCTTCAGGACATGCGCCGACGAGGCACAACTCGACTGAACTGATCAATTCCCTATCGCGGCACCGGCAAGCGGAATCAGTTTCGCCACAAGTGTGACTTTCCATGCCGAGGCACTTCAGAGCACAGTCTACATTTTGAGTACCAGTATTTCGCTGTAAAATTCCTTTATAAACTCACCAGGTCCGCCTAGGGCTAGGGCGAATGAAGATGCGAAGATGGCGATGGTGATGATTTGAGTGATCATGTTTACGACACAAGGAGAAGATGGGGAGGTAGCGCAGTGGTGGTGGGGGGGGGGAAGAAAGAAGTGTTTGAGTCTCGTTCAGGTCTTGCGTCCTTTATATATAATTCCAGAGTAGTCGGTGACATCACCTCATCGTGGTCCTTGCAACTTGCAGAATGAACCTTTTCCTTATTTAGTCTCCCTCCTTCCTTTTATATTCCTGACTCATTACTTACTTACATAAACGTTTGCTGCCCAGCGCATTCAGAGAATATTGTTCCCAGTAACGGAGCAATACCCTTACCGTCTGTTGCCCTATCTTGCTCCTCAGACAAATTTCACGTCGTGCCATGTCAGGAACACAATCCACAATTGCTACGGAACTACGACGGTAGTGAATAAACGGCACAGCAAGAAGAGGGACATCTGTCCTTCGAATGGAAAACAACGGATGCGTACCCGCACGTGGTATTTCTTGAATCGTCGTTTCGCCCTACCATGGTCAGTTTTCTTGCTGCCATGCCATACAGAGAGACAGATATACCTCTTTGCAGTCTCATATCCCGACCCGATGAATCGTATCTCAGGAATTAACATAGTCAGCGCACCACCGGTTATTCTTTTCACCCTCTTGCCTCAGAACCTTCGATGCGGCAAACTATGTGCGCGTTTCGGCTTCGACCTTGAGATGTCATCATGTGGAGGGGGGCCCCCACTATCATCCCCCAGTTGAGTCGGAATAATTGAGCTTCTCCCTAGAAAAGCTTTGGAGAAGTTCCAACCTTTTGGTACAGTCAACTTGGTTAGTAATCAAACCCGAGGCGGTTCGAAGGTTCTTGTCGCGGCATCCAGGAACTAACTTCAAGCTCTGTGGCCTTGCGCTCTTCGTGATAGGGCACACCGTCAATTCACACGCCACCCCACGGTGGACAGCATCACTTCTTCGCCTAAGGGATGTCCCATAGCCCATAGCACAGCTGTTTCGCGCAACGTAACCTTTCTCCATTCGCCTCGATAGTAAGGAAGGCGCATTCTAATGATTTTCTAATTATATGATGAACCGCAGTCTACCTCGTGCACGCTGGCAATGATTCAGACACTGCAACGCTGTTCCAACTGGGGCGGTACAGTATACGTACATCATAAAAGATCCACTCGGATTACTAGACACCCATTTCAATGAACCCACTCTCACAAATACGGCTCGTCTGCGGGAAAGATGGCAAGATCGATACCGTTCGCCTGTTCCCTTCTCGCGCGGAAGTCACCCGACGCCTCAACTTCAGTGTCAAGCCAGGTCGAAACAACATTGTCATATCTGGTTTACCGCGCTCCTTACTCACAGATTCCGTAAAGTACGTTTGGAATGTCTCCTCTTCCTTCTAACCTTGCGAATTAATTTCTCTAGAATCGGGACCAACGGTGGTTCAATCTCAGAGATCTCCACTTCATCGGTTCCAGTTGACGCAACCGCGCAAAATAATCCTGATAACCCCCTCGAAGAACTGCTTAACCGTAGAGAGGCGGCGGAAGCTCTTGTCCAGCGCTGTAGCCGATCAAGTGCATTCCTAGATAAGTACATGGAGTCGGTCGCCTCACCAGCTAGTGTTGCGCAAAACGGAGTAACCTTGTTGGAGGAGGCACTCGCAGAGTTCAGTGTTCAAGCGGCTTCTATCGATGGGCAACTGGCGGATGCGAAGCGTACCCTCAAGGCGATACAGGCCCAAATTAGCTCCCTGCGTGGCCACGTCGCGTACTCCTCCGATGTGGATGATCTTCAGGAGTTCGAGCATAGCGTGCAAATGGTTTTGCTCTCAGAGTCAGAGGCTGAGATAGAACTCCTCATAACATACGGTCAGTGCTCACAAGGCGATTATTTCTGCGTGCTAAGACCCGCAATCACCATTTAGGTGTCACCGACGCGTCCTGGGCTCCAGAGTATGAGCTACGTGCGACCACGACCTCAACAGAGAATCAAGTCATACTCTTATATAGAGCTTCCATCAAGCAATCGACGGGGGAGGTATGTATCTCTACTTACTCTCCATATGCCTGTCTATTCACCCTCTTCTAGTCCTGGGACGACGTCTCCCTCATTGTCGAGACTAACACGCCATCGTTTGACACCGAATTGCCGACACTAGATCCTTGGATAATAACGACAACATCTGATCGCAGGGCCTCCCAGACGGACGTCTCTATAATCCCACCCCCGCCACGGTCTATCTCAGGTGAAAGCCGTGCCAGAAGCCGCTCAAGGAGTCGGTCGAGGAGCCCGCCACCCGGTTATCACCGCATGAGGGTCTCGGGGAATCGAAGAGAACGTCCTCGCAGCCCTAGTCCAACCCCATCCCGGCCTTCCTGGTACAGGCGCCGACGAGACTCACAGAAGAGTGTCGCGTCCCGACTCCCAGTAAATACTCCGAGCTCGTCCAGGATCATAGAATCAATCCCCATTCATAGTCCTTACCCTCCCCCGCCTACTCACAATGGGTATGGGCCATATGAATACGATACCGCTAGGCAGTATTCGAACCCTAATCCCCCAACTGTGACTATCGTCCGTGGACCCAGGAGCTACTACTCAGAAGACTCTCCGTTTACAGATATATACGCTACATACATCGTACCTGACAAAGTCAGTGTGCCGAGCAGCGGGAACAGTTGCAACGTCACCATCACACGATTGGGGCTCGACACCAAACTTTCATGGATTACTGTTCCTAAGAGGGATACAAGAGTTCATATGCAGGCAAGCGGGTCCGTGAGTTTATCGTGTTACGAGTACTTACACGCTTCGACAGGCGACTGTTCGAAACGACTCTGAATTCACCCTGATCCCAGGGCAAAACAGTGTCTACGTCGACGGCAATTTCGTCGGCAATGTCTCCCTTCCAGTGGTTTACCCTCAAGATACCTTCGACTGTCCATTGGGGTCAGTTCTCCCTTCCTCGCTACATTATGGCCACTAATTCCCATCCTCAGCATCGATACTGCGATCAGAGTCAATTATCATCCCAAAATCAAGAGGATTTCCAAAGCTGGATTCCTCCAGCGCACAAAGGCAGTCATTCACGAGTACTCTCAACAGCTCACCATCACAAACTCACGGCGCTCAAGTATCCCCGAGCTCATTGTGATAGATCAAATACCCAAAGCCGAAGATCCTCGAATCAGCGTCAAGTTATTGAATCCGCCCCTTGGTACCCCATCCCCGGGCTCGAGTTCGTTATCTCTAGGGTCGCAGAAGCCGCCTAGGACTATTGAGATCGACGAGAACGTCAGTGCTCAGTGGTTCGCACAAAAATCGGGAAGCCCAGAGTTGTCGGCCGCCGATAGCGATGGCGTCGACGGTAGACTCTCCTGGCGTTGTGTTGTACTACCGCAGCGCAAGGTGCACCTGCACCTGCAGTGGGAAGTGAGCGTCCCATTGAATACATCCGTGGTTGGTCTGTGACCTTTTCTCAATCTGCAAACACACTCTCCTGGTTCTGATTTGTATAATATGTGCCTGTGATTGCTCGAATCATGTCATCCCCTGATAACTTACCTCCTAGTTCAACATTGTTTCCCTCAACGCCAATGACAGGAACGGAGTCTCTTGTGACTCCTATTTGAGCCGTCCAAATCCAGGACTCTTGTAGGTCCAGTGAGTCCGTTCTTGTTGCCGAGCGCTTTGATCCCTTTCAAGATATGGTGGCTAGGTTGTTCGATTTCTGCATTAGGGAGGAGCTTCTATTATACTTCATCAATGGACCCACGATACAGTGCGCAGCGCCCACGCATAAAAGGCGTGGGGAGGCTGCTGGGCACACCGCCTTTGTTTGATACACCATGCCCCCTCCAGATCAGCAAGTCGAAGTCGATTTCCCTCCTTCTCTTACTGAGGAGCCTGAGGTACCTGTTGCGCCGGTGCTCAAGCACGGTAAATACTATCTGGACGATGGAGATTTCTACGCACTGGTAGGTACTATGCATTGGCGTCCTTGGATGGGGTCTGATGCTCAGGTTTACCGTCTTGCCACGAACAGGCAGAGGACAAATTGTTTCGCGTTCATGTGCACTTCCTTCGAAAGCATTCACGCGTGATCAGAGAAGAACTTCAGTCGCCGTGCCCTAGTGGCATACACCAAGAGGATGCATTCATCTTGAAAGAAGTCACTGCCGAAGATTTCGCCTTGCTCTTATGGGTGTTCTATGACAAGTTGGTTGCTCGTTACTTCATGTATTCAGTTGCGCTAAAACGGCGAATATGATAGGTCGCTCGAACGGCAAGCGTCGGGGGAAGAGTGGCTTCGTATCCTCCTTGCTGCAGAGAAGCTGCGAATGCCGCATGTTCAAAATCTGGCACTCGACAGACTCAAGGACCTGAAATTGGTTTCCGCCGATCCCATCTTGATCATTTCCATTCAGCAGAGATATCGCAACTCGCTCAGCCGCGCTTGGGCACTCGACGCGTTTGTTCAAGTTTGTGAACGCCAGAGCCGCCTTACAGTTGAGGAGGGTGAACGCATTGGGATCCTCGCCTCTATTCTGATAGGGCACGCCCGAGAGGAGGAGCTAGTTGTCAGATCCCAACCCCAGGAAGTGGTATTTGACTGCTTTGGCAACGCCAGTTATAAGAAGCGCGAGACTCGGGATATTGTACAGCGTATCATCATTCAAGATGAACCTCCGATTGCTGCTTCGAGCTACGAGGTCCTCGATGACCCCAACCAATTCGAATGTAACGTAGAAGGCGCGAACATCGTTGTCTATGTAAGTTATTTCATAGCTATTCCTCTTCAAGCTTGTTCACCACACACCCGTACAGGCAGGAGAACAGAAATTCAACGTACACCGATATTTTCTAGAGCAGCACTCCCCCTTCATTAGCCAAATGCTTCGTCCGGTGACGCCTGGTCAGGATCAGCAGTGGGACATTGTCGAAGGCGAAGGCGCTCACAACACGATCACGCTTAACGTCGATAGTTTGCATTTTTCCTGGGTTCTTTGGCTGCTTTACAATGAGTGCGTTCGTCGTTCTTACTCAATGAACACTTTCTAAGCGCTAGCGATCGATCTAGGAGTCTCCTCATAAAACCGTCCATTGTGCAGTGGTCCGCAATCCACGCCGTCGCGAAACAGTACAAAATGGACATGATTGGCGCATTCGCGACAAAGCAGATGGGAAATACACTGGATCTAGTCGAACGCGTCCTATCTATCCAACGTTTCGGTTTGCAGGATCAGTGGGCCAAAGACACGTATGATCTATTCTATCAGAGAGAGGAACCGATATCGGCGGAAGAGGGCGAGCGATTGGGTTTTAAGACGTGGGCCGAGTTGAATGCGCGAAGAGAACAATTTCTGAAGGATATGTGGGAGGAATGCCAGTGCCAACAAAGGGAGGAGCCGATACAGGTAGCAGTAGTGAAGAAAGGGAAAAAAGTGAAAAAGAAGAGTAGCCCAGTGAAAAAGGAGCGTTGTTGTACATGTTGTCCTTAGATGACCAATCAAATCAACCCGACTGTACAGTACATCGGAAATTGCCGAAACCTTCCAACGCTCCTCTCAACGGTACCCGAACGCCCAATATCCTCAAGACCGACCTCAAGTTCCTCGACAATGGCCTCCCGCCCAACCGTCAACGTCCGCTCTGCCTCTGGAGGTGGCCTTAATGATGTCCTCGTTCAATGGAGTGTTGCTGATGCAGTCTGATTTTTTTCAATAGAGGCTTCATCTTCACTTCCACTTCCTGCTGTATTGACTGCTCCGATCAGGCTCGATGTCGTCTCGCAGGTTCACAGTGAGTAGATCATCTGCTTCGCGCCAGGGAGAGTGGGATTCTGAAGGCTTTTGTCAGAGAGCATCGCAAAGAACCGCAGGCAAGCATACTCCGTGAGCGAGAAGGCTGGCCACCAAACTAGCGCCGAATCCTGGGGTACTGGTCGTGCTGTCGCCCGTATTCCCCGTGTAGGTGGCGGAGGAACCCACCGATCTGGCCAGGTACGCCTACGCCTCCTGTTGGTGGATTCGGATGCTGAAGATTTTGCTTTGATAGGCTGCATTCGGTAACATGTGCCGTGGTGGACGCATGTTCGCCCCCACCAAGATCTGGCGCAAGTGGCACGTCAAGGTCAACCAGAACCAACGCCGATTCGCCGTCGTCTCTGCCCTCGCCGCCTCTGCCCTCCCCTCTCTCGTCCTCGCTCGCGGCCACCGCATCGAGCAGATCGAGGAAGTCCCCCTCGTTGTCAGCTCCGCCACCGAGTCGTTCAAGAAGACCAAGGAGGCGGTCGCGCTCCTCAAGGCCCTCCACGCCTACGCCGACGTCGTCAAGGTCTCGAACTCGCGCAAACTGCGCGCAGGCAAGGGCAAGCTCCGCAATCGCCGCCACAGACAGCGCCGCGGCCCCCTTGTTGTGTACAACGAAGACAATGGCATCGTCAAAGCATTCCGCAACCTGCCTGGTGTTGAGCTGGTGAACGTAAGGAGACTAAACCTCCTCCAGCTCGCGCCTGGTGGCCATCTCGGCCGATTCGTCATCTGGACGGAGGGTGCATTCGGTCTCCTTGATGAGGTCTACGGAACCTTCGACAAGGCGTCCGTCTACAAGAAGGACTACCTGTGAGTCTCGATTTACTTGATGTTGAGCCCCATATTAAATTTTACACCTGCCAGCCTCCCCACCGCTAAAATCTCCAATCCCGATGTCACGCGCCTCATCAACAGCGACGAAATCCAATCCGTCGTACGCCCCGCGGGACAGAAGGTCCAAAAACGCCCCTGGACGCAGAAGAAGAACCCGCTCACAAACAAGACCGTGCTCTTCCGCCTCAACCCCTACGCCAAGACTCTTCGCAAGCAAGAATTGCGTAAGTCCATACCTTGCCATTTCGGTGGGCTATGCTGATATGTAGTGTTTTACAGTCAGGCAAGAGCGCGGGGAGAAGAAGAAGAAGGAGTCTGCCGCCGGCGAGACCTTCTTGCAGACCCTCCACGCTCCTTAATTCTTTGTCTTCAAAATGTGACGAAAGTACGAGGTGTCCATATGCATTACATACGTGTCGAGATATGCAAGCAATCCATGATATGCGCTTATGCTAGCCTACCACGCCGTTCCATAAGTTCTGTAAGGTCACAAATAAGCGGCTACATGGCGAGCGTGAAAGACCTCCGATTTGCATCTGTGAAGTGCGAATCGTCGACGAGCCGACAGGCGCGATCGCAACATGATTGTTTGCCAACTCAAAACTTACGCGACGCCTCAAGGTTGAAGCTCGCTAGGGATAAGATGCAATGTGTCTCTTCGGTGCCGCTCATCCGGTCCATTGCTGTTAGTGGGTGATCGGGGCAGCATATGAATCCACGAACCGTCCCTTGAACTCAACAACTATACCCGAAAAAAACAATGAACAGCCTGAATTTTGGGGTGAATTCCGGCGATGCTCATATGCTTTCGTGTCATTTCATGACCTCGTACATTGTTCGCGCATATGGTCGCGCGCAAGGCACATACCATGTGGACCCCTTTTGGGGTTTGCCCCTAAGAATATTTCACGTGATGCATAGAACTTTACGATCACACGCGTTTCGCTTTTTCAGCCCAACACCTTCCTCAAAATATAAAAGCCCCTTCCAATTCTACACCATGGCGTCCTACCTTCGCAGATTCAGCTCGTCGGCTTCTGTCAAAAATATGTCAGTACTTCTCTTGCCAATTCACCGTGTCTTACTTATGAAACTGTTGAATTTCATGCACACAGGTCAAACGTTTTCGTGAGTCTATAAGAATGCAAGTGTACCATCGTGGAACCGTCTAAATAATTGCCTGTGCAGTTCGACATTGCTATCGACTCCCAGAATGCGGGTCGCGTAGTTTTCAAGCTGTACGACGACGTTGTGCCCAAGACTGCTCGGAACTTCCGGGAGCTTGCAACGGGGCAACATGGATTCGGGTACGCTGGGTCGGGTTTCCACCGTATCATCCCGAATGTACGTATCAGAAGGCCTTGGTACACGTAGCTTGACGGCTCACTTGAGGTTGATTTTCCCAGTTCATGTGCCAGGGTGGTGACTTCACGCGTCACAACGGAACGGGCGGAAAGTCGATTTACGGAGAGAAGTTCGCTGGTGAGTGTCTTTGCGTTCGGCAACTACGAGAAGGTCCTGATGAGTTGTAGACGAGAACTTCAGCCTTCGCCACACCAAGCCCGGGTTGCTTTCCATGGCGAACGCCGGCCCGAACACGAATGGCTCACAGGTGCGTACCGACCCTCGTTACGTCTTTGGTTCCTTCTAATTCCGCTCTGCCGTACAGTTCTTCATCACCACCACGATCACAAGCTGGGTATGTCTTTGACTTGAATCTATCTAGACATCCGGACTGACCGATGATGTAGCTTGACGGGCGACACGTCGTTTTCGGCGAGGTCCTCGAAGGAATGGAGATCGTGAAAGCGATTGAAAAGGCAGGCACAGCCGCTGGCACCCCCTCGAAAAAGGTCACCATCACCGCCTCCGGTACAGTAGCATGAGGTTATACGGTACATTTTATCTAATACTATATACAAACATACTTAATGAACCGTTGGGTTCGTATCATTCAGTCGTACTTTTGGACTACGGACCCAAGCCATACGGCAAGATTGCGTCGGCGTTTGCAGGAGGCTCGATGTGTTGAGCGGCAGCAGACGTCGTCGATGGGCTGACCAGGCTGAAGGTGAGTCTTAGTGGGATGTATGAAGCAAGCACTGTCCAGTCACCTCTGCGGTCTCCGATGGAACATAACGGGCCCTTTGCCAAAGAGGGGGTTCCATCCTTTGATTCCGGGTGTTGGGGCACTATTGAATCAAGGCGTCAGGATTCGCGGCCCTCGATCTCACAGATTATTACCTGAGATCTTCCTGTGCGCCATCGTCATCATCCACATTATTGTTCTTGGCATCTGCCAGTTTCTTCAATCTAGAGTATATCCCTTGGTCAACTTCACCAATATGCCAAGATAGTACAGACTCATACTTTGCCTGGTGCTCAAGGATAGGACGAACGACAGGGCCGATTCCAAACCACGGCTTCCACCCAGGCAACCCATGGATAAACGGATCGTATTCCCTATGCTATTCAGTAGCCTCCCTCGTCTTTTCGAGCAGTCTATAGATTGCTTACTTCACAGGAACAGGCAACGCCACTACGTTGCTGCTCAGGAACGACCAGAGGACAGCCGCGAGGAAGGGCGACGCTGGTAACATGGCGGTACGCTTCAAGGAAATGACTTGGCAAGGTGGTTACTTCATATCCTTGACACCCAGCAGGGTACTCTAGCAAGATGTTTCTGGTGTACACTCTAGAAGACCGCGATGCAGAAGCCCTCATATAGACCGGCCAATCAGATTTATCTTCATAAAAATAACTGACAGATAGATTGTTTCGTATACAAGTACAACGATGAGTAGGGCAGCAGAAGAGACCTCAAGTCTGCTGCGCTTTCCCTTCAACCTTTCCACCTTCGTGCGAGCAAGGCTCTACAAGTGTGTGCCAGTCTGGTGCGGCATGTTCCGAGGAGGGAAGGTGCTCGCTATGGGCAGCCACGGCAATGGGATTGCGCGGTAATGGCACTATGGGCATTCCTGGGTCATGCGGCTGAAACGGGGGTTTGGGGAGCGGGTGGAATGTACCGATATGTCCAGCAGCGCCTGAGCCGGGGTGTCTGTGGCCGAGGTCACACAGGTACTCGCTGACTGGATCGTCTTTCGCCTCTACTGGAGCCCCGGCAGCGAACGCTGCGAATAGCATGGCAATGCAGAACGAGAACCATCTGCTCGTATAGACGCCGTATGAGAAACCCGTTTCCAGTTATCCTTTGGAATTACTCACGTTAACTGCACTTGAAGCGACGGCATTGTGAACCAGCGACGGGAACAAGTGATGTGCGTCTGGGCAGAAACCAAAGCGATAGCACTGCTGGTGCCTTGCTGGGACCATCCATGGCTTTTGTAATTATGCTAGCCAGCAATGGTCCTTCAATGATACCTGTCTGCGCGTGTAGGCTACGCGCCTGAGAATTCATCCCCCGAGCTAACCACTCCTCTAAGTCGTCGATAGCTAGAATGATCAAGCATGCCGATATGGTCCTAACGAAAGATGTGGTTCTAGTTTTTTACGGGCGAAGCTTCACCCTGGTCGCGGCGCGCTGAACTTCCAAAATGGAGAGACGAGATTTCATTGATTTTTACTTCCTACAACCCCTGGGGGTGTTTACGTCGAGCTTAGACTAGAGTTGTTCATAATTTGGGTGAAGAATTGCAGAGCCGCCTGCCCAGCTGGCAATCCTCCGAACTTATAAGCAGGGACTTCGTGACCAGCGCCGTAGATACGCAGGTAAGAAAATGTTCCCGCGTTCTTGAATTGGCCAGTCGTCTTGCCGCCGACGGCAAATGGTTGGAAGGTTTGCTGTTTGTAAAGGGAAGTGAATTTCGTTTGCAGAGCGTCGACCTAAAAGGAGAAAGGGAGTTGAGTGGGTGGTGTGAAAGAGGAAAGGGCGAGCGAACCATTGCTTCGACGCCGTTGAAGTTCAGGATGTAATCCTACGTCAATTGTGAGTCTAAGGCGCCAGGACTTCACGAGCAGACAAGACTCACAGCATCACCATCAAAGACCAGCGTTCTAACTCCAGCATTGATGACCGTCTCCAAATCGGGACGCGAGTTCCTCATCCAGTCACCGGTAGCCGCAAAGTTGCTGTATACTTTGTTGCTGCTCGTAGTGTAAGTGACCTCGCCTCCAATCTTCGTGCGCACGGAGTTCAGCCAGGTGGTGAACGAGGGCGGGTATGGGTCAGGATCGGTCGCTAGCACATAGTACACCTGGTGATCCGTGTATGTCAGGTTCTTTCAGCAGGCTCAAATGGAGCTATCTCACATCAAAGTTTCCGGCAAGGGGCGACAGGATGTTGTTGTTGCAGAAGCTTTGCGCTCTTGAACAAACGCTGTTGGTTCCACCAGCGTTGCATTGGGTGATCTGGCAACGAAGTTAAGAGACCCCTATCTAACGGAAAGAATAGGGGGCACCCACCAAGTCACGACAACCACCCGATTGCGTCCAAGCAGTGGTCGCTCGGGTAATGGTAGATTGGGAGACTAGAGGGTGATACGGGTTGCTCGCCGCGTATGCTAAGTACCCTGGATATTGGTTGAGGGGGTCCTAGAATAACGTTTGGTTGGCGCCTCCGAAGAAGTGGACGATGAGCTTACTGTTAGGCCGTCACCGACACCTAGGACCTTTAGGTTGAGTGGAAGACCGGTAACTGTACCCGCCGATATGGCTGAATTCTGAGCCAAGAAGTGACTAAGGAAAAGGTAAATGAGAACATAACTGAATTCAGCAAAGAAGGGACGAACGCAGCGAAGGTGGGCCCGTAGTGTCCGCCGTATCTATAATCGACGTTTCATTAAATTTAGGGAGTTTCGACGTAGAGGTTAGGCATACGATTCGGTCCAGATCGCTAAGTCTCTCTTTTGCAAAGAGGCGAATCTCGAGTCTTTGAGGAATATTTGTAGGAAGGACCATACGTCCGCGGCAGCTTGCTGACTAGTGCCAACGGTCGTGTCGCCGTGGGAGAAACCGACACCGACAGGTTGATCAATGAACAGCAAGTTCGCGTTCGTATTCCACGAGAAAGGGTTGTTGACGACAGTCGAAGAGTCGTTGGTAATACGGCACGGCCCATTCTCTTGGAAAAGGCCGATCATAGATGACGACCCGGGCTGAGCGTCGGGAAGTTAGTGTAAGTGACAAACCCTCGAGTCTAATGCATACTCCTCCATTGAACCATAATGCGAGAGGAGCGGTGTCTGGGTTGTTGCGGGCGGCAAAGTACCAAAACCTAGACCCATGATGGTTAGTTTTGAGGCAAAATACAACGAAGAAGCTCCCTACCATATACTCTTGGTAGAAGTCAAATCGCCGTAACCTGAAGCTTGATACACTCCGGGAGTGGTTTCTGGTCGGAAGACACGAACGAAATCATTTATTCTGGAGTTTAGGCAGGCCGAGGAGGCTTACCACAGACACCATGGTTTTCGACGATACGCAACTGGCCAGGGGTCGTGGCGGCTGGTGCTAGTACCGAGTCCGCCTTTTCGGTGAGATTGAAGGCTGCGGGTACGCCACCGATCACGCCGTCGACCACAGGTATCTGGCCTGCCCTCGAAAGGGGGACCAGAGCAGGAAGAATCGCTGCCAAAGCACCGAATATCATGGCGAATAGGTCTGAGAACCAGGATGTTCGGGGATTCTGATCCTTTGACTCAAAGTTTTTATCCTGACCATCGCCTAGCGGAAGTTCCAGCGAAGCACGATTGATGGAACAGAATTCGTAGAAGTGTGCTCATGTCTGACGATTGTGTTCTAATCAGTTGATGTGTGCACATGCACACTGAATTCCGTCATGATAAAGCTTGATGAGTACAAGCCCGCACATGTATACTTGTTGCACGCTTGAGGATGCTAGCGCGAGAGCATCTCTGGTACGAAGCCTGAGGCATACCGGTATACATAAACTGGTATGAGGGGGGCTTGAGTATATTGAAATTTCGAAAGAAGCAACACAGCACCTAGCGCGCGGAACGGATGAGCGTTCGCTCGAAATGGTGGTTCTGCTTCGCGTTATCCTTGATATACTGATAAGTGATCAGTGCAGCTTCTGCCGTTGCAGTGTCTGCCTCCTCTGACATGCGGTGTCGGATATACTGGGGAGGAAGAATACAAGAAGCACGCAAAGAATCTGTATGACCCACGCTGGGTTCCATAAAAATAGCTTTCATACGGGTGGCAACAGTGTCGCATATCTCACTAGGAGGATATTTGCACTAGATCATATGAGAGGTCCGTGGCAGGCGGCAGAACAGCTAGAGAACCCGTGGTGATAAGCATACTTGCCATCCATACTCAATATACAGACCTTACTTACTATGTACATAGAGTCACTGGTGCGGTACTCAAGCTCAAACTCGGGCATCTACCCGCTTTAGCTTAGGCGCCGATGAACTGCTCGCTTCAAGTTTGACAGCCTCAAAGCTTCAAGTTTCGAGAGTGCGTCGTCCTCGGTTTGTTCTCGGTCGCCAAGCCCTGAAATTTGTCGAGGGTGAACCGGTGACTTTGTAGTCTGGCCAACAAACACGGGGTCCGACCACGACTAAAGTGCACTTTCGAGAAATATACACGACGTGCGTTGCATGCTTTTGAGCCCTTTCCCTGATCCTTGAAAGATTACCTGGCAGATGATAGCTCCGACATTAGAGAAAAAAGCACGCCAATGTGACACGACGTACAGAGTCGTGCTGATTCCTTGCTTTATGTGAGGCAATTGGGTTTTCGGCGCGTCAAAAAGAGTCATCGGACCATTATCGGACTCAATGTCAGGGCTGCGGACTTAATATGTCTGATCACATGACCGACCATCGCCTTTAGCGTGAGAATATGTGGGAATGCGGGGTAGTTCCGCCCATGGGCTCCCTTCGTCCTCCTCTCTTCCATACCACCATCTTGCCACCGTTGAATGGACATTCCAGCGAAATTCGTAAACTCTCCAAACATCGTAGCTTCGTCGCCGGCAGCCTTATTTCTGAGCGCTTTCTCGTCACCGTCGTCTTCGTCTCTCTCGCTTTCCAATTCCTGGAACTCACTCCCTCCACCTGACTCTCAAGGCCAAGTCATCAATGGATACACACTGGGCGCCGTTATTGGATATGGCTCGACGTCAATTATTCGGTTAGCTACCGCTTCCTCTGGTGGCGTCGTCGCATGCAAGATTGTCAAAACTCAGGACACCCTCGTGTCAAAGAAATCAGCCTTGAGAAAAGAGGCAGCGATCTGGGCCTCACTCTCTCATGAGCACATACTACCTCTCTTTTCGTCTCATTTCAGCCCTCTGCCTGCATCCGGTCTATCGTACGCATTCTTCTTTACGTTGTACTGTCCGGCCGGGACCCTGTTTGACATACTGCAGAATGCCAAGCGTCAACGCCGACAGGATGACAGCGCAGCTGGAGGGCTGAATCAAGACGACGCCGGGATGCTATTCAGACAAGTCGTGCGTGGGTTGCGGTATATGCATACTGTCGTCGGTTTTGTCCATCGGGATATCAAACTGGAAAACATCCTAGTTGATGAACAAGGACATTGCCGTATAGCCGATTTTGGGATGGCGAGGCGCATAGGGAGCAGGAGTGGACACGCAGATAATAGCTCCAGTGAAGAGAGTGACAATTTCGATGACGAAGAAGAGGAACTTGAGGGGGAAGATGCGGGTATAGTCGCCCTTACTCGTACCGCGTCTCTTACTATACCCAGTAGCTCACAGATGATTCCGCCGCCTCATCACCATATACTCAATCGTCATCTGTCTCTGAGACGAAGTTCCCACTCTCTCCATAAATCCAACACTCTTCCCTCGCGATCACGTCGGCGGACGACTACCGATGTCTCGACTAATTCGTCCTCACAAGGCAAGGTTCAGCCAGGATCGCTGCCGTACGCCGCACCCGAGCTCTTGATGCCCCCTTCCCTTTCCCTCCCTTCCTCACAGAGTCATTCGAAACGGCTACTGGACGGCGTGAATCCCGCTCAAGACATATGGGCTCTTGGAGTTTTGCTCTATGTTTTGCTCACGGGGCGTTTTCCATTTTCAGATGCCTTCGAACCACGCTTACAGATGAAAATTCTCAACGGTAAGTTCGCTGTTAATCTACGAACGTAAGCTGACATGTTATCAGGGGCATATGATATTCCGCCAGGTATTGGCCGTGCCGCCGAGAATGTGCTGCATGGTTGCCTGTCGAGATCAATACGGTCTCGGTGGACAGTTGACCAGGTGGATGAGGCAGGCTGGGGTGTTGGATGGGGCGCTGAAGGGGATCGTGTTCTGGATGATGTTGAAGATGAGAGAATGGATGTCTGTTGGCCAAATGTTACTCCGACCGTCGAGGATGATAGTTGTAGAGGAGATGTGGACAAGAGCAGATACAGGTCGACGAGCGCTGATAAGCACCCGTTTATATCTCTTGCAGATACGACAGACGACTTTGAGGAGATGAAGAAGCCCGCGGTGAAGTCTTCTGAGGTGAGTGGGGATGGTACAATGCCCTTTGAGCGGACCAGGCCTTGCCTGTCAGCTTTGCATAATTCGATTTTCCGTGGCTCCTCACCGAGTGCGTCAAATCTGAATTCGTCCCCACCGAGCACGAGTTCGAGACCGAGGAATTTATGTGGTACGTTACATCAAGTTTTCCACAGCCATAGTCTTTTGCCGAACAGTTTTCCCCTTCCAATTTGTGCGTATAGTCGATATCTTGTCCCCGACGTCTTATCATGGCCAAGAGGACTCCGATTCAGCCCTGCTTGTTTCACCACTTCCGACGTCTTCTGGGATGTTGTCCCCGCTTACAGAGGGTGTAGAACAGGGTAGCTTTACCTCGAGCGATATCAATTCCAAATCGTCAAGTGCGGTTCACGATGCTCCATGTACGCCTCGTCGACGAATTGCATCCCCACTGCCACTCTCTCCCCTCAAGGGATTTGTCGCACCGATCTCATCCCCGATATCCTCTCTATCCTTTGCCATTCCGCGCTCCCCATCACGCGAAGGATCTCCCTCTCCTTTCCCAGCAACTTCCTCTACTTCTTCTAATAGCGAGCTGCCTCTGTCACAACTGCTTTATAAAGAAGATAACAGGGCTTCCCCCGTTCACCCTTCGACACCAAGCGACTCTTCACCTCCCCAGGTTCCCTTAGCGGGATTAGGGTTTCCTTCCACCGCCCCGGAACGGGGCCGGCCATTACGCAAACACTACGCTTTATCTCGATCTCCTAGCCCAAGTGTACAACCCAGAACGCCTCTGGACACAGGCTTCCCTGCTACGTTCAATGAAGAGCAAGGCAATGCTACTCGTCGGTCGAGCGGTAGTGGCAGTAGTGGAACTCGCGCGCGATCAAGAGCTATGGAGTCTTTGGAAAGCTTGCAGGAACAGGATGCTTCGAGAGGAAGGTCTAAATATGTGAGGCTGAGACCACCAGGCGATGTGCTAAGTTCCTTCGAAAGCGGGATCGAAATTATGACCAGAAGCGACAGTGGCAGTAGTGATGCTGTTGTTGGGTTGGAGCGCGATCGGATCCGCCGACCTCTGGGTATGGACACGGTGAACGAGTTGGAAGGCTGGGCAGGAGGAAGGAGAACCTCGATGTCGGGTAGCAAGACGGACAGCGGGGGTTTAGACGAAGGGACTATTGCTTATGACCGCCTGTTTTCGCCTGAAAGAAGCGTCATTTCGCCTGAGAGGAGTAGCGGGAGCTTGGATATTGATCCCTCATCGCCGTTATTGAGTGGCCGTTCGGCATCTCCTCGACATCACCACGGTTTTGGGATCTTCAGAGTTGAATGGGACAAGGGGAGCCGGCATGGACATGGCAGTGACAGCGCTACAGCGGACAAGGGCGACTGGGCATCGAAGGGCAGGGAATTCGACGCTGGTAAGAATTCGGACTTTAATGGAATTATACGAAGTCGGAGAGCAGGAAGCACGCCACCCACGTCGGCTTATTTCGCGAAGGATTCACACATCCATTCATTGCACCATTTACGCCCACAACACGCCCACCCTCACCCTGCGACACACCATTGGACTCACTCGCATACCCCTGTGTTTTTGGGGTCGAATCACCATCCACAGAAGCGCGATCATTTTGGACTCATAGCGCCGATGCCTCTCACGCCCGCTGGCATCCATAGTGGGCAACATACACCTGTCGCGGCAATGAAGAGTGCCCCTGCCCACGCTGTTACCGTGAAAGTTCCCGTTTGGGGGAAGGGGATTGGGGTGAGCGGGATGAGGAGCCGAAGTCTAGGCCCATTGTGATGGAAGACGCAGTGTTCGACGAGAGGCTAATTTCTCCACGGACTTTGGGCGAACGAGTGAAGCCACCGTAGCGCATATGCTCCAGTTATCAACTTTCAGGACAACTCAAGACATCTCATAACTAGGATACCTTTGATTCGGATGATATTCCTGTATCTATATCTATCGCTGCGGTCTCCTCCTATCACTGTAGTTTTCATAGCATCCTTGTTTCTTGCACGCTGGTCTATGTTGTTTGCATACCCCCACATTTACCCTCCTCATGTCCTCTTCCAATCATCGTTACCTAGTCCATCCTATCATAGGTACATTTACCGTTATCTAGTGTCTAGTTCGCTCAACAGTAACCCCGTCACTAATGTCATCTTGTTCGGCGTTCGGCGCACTACGCCCATTGTGCGCCCCACTTACTAACGGTTCTTGGAAAGCAAACGGTCTTCAAACGGCTAGTCTTACTCATGGCGCCATTGCTTGTGAAAGAGACGTGATCAACCGTGGTAATTGAACCCCAGGTTCCCTCTCGATAGGCCCTACTCTTGGACGATACGAATTGATTATAGAATGGGCTGGTCACCAGGGACCGGTAACGCCATACTACGCTGGGCTATCGCAATCCAACGATTCCAAATATAAAGGTTTTGGAAACATAAAACCTCAACATGAAATTCTCGATCTCCTATCCTCCTAGTCTCCTGGCCACCATTCAACACTACACCACCCCTCACTAACAATCCCCTAATAAATAATGCTTCCCCACTTTTTCCATTCAAACGACTTGCAGAGCGGTTCCAGCGCGTCGCTGTACCCCGGGGTGTACGATGTTCCTACGGGAACCGAGTCGCGTGGTGATAGGGACCAACGTCGCGATACTCGCTCCAGTGGAAAGCAGCGCAGTGTGCAATCAGCCAACACTGCGAACGCAAGTTCCACGCGAATCAGTCCCAAGAAACCCTCCACCTAAACCGTCAACTAAGGCTCTCCTGGACCTAGCGAGCACTAGCTCTCGGGCGCAACGGTAGGGGTTTCTAAGTGTTGTCGGACCAGAGAACTCATCATCTGTCTCTAGACTCTAGAGTCCGCGGAGCGGTTATGGTTGCGGTTGCGGATTCTATGGTATTCCAAGACTCGGAGTTGTACATATTTATTTCTGCGGTCGTGTATCCAAAACTGCCATTCAAATAACTGGCGCTGTATCATGGTGTAATATATAGAGTGTATGTGTATGTGTATGGATTCAAGTCGTCCTGCGTCCTTTGGTCAAATATTTGAAGTCGACAGTGGAATATTGAACGTGTATCTCATATGAACATCTCTGTAGGCAACGCTCCAATCAGCACTCGAGGACCTACAAAACGAAACACATCGAGTGATACGTCAACCATCATCCTCAGGTCAGAGTTGGACACAATAACGTCGGCAGAATTGAAAACCTCGCCCAGCATAGGCGCGTCAAAGTGGCCGTCAGAGTGGAATCTGTTGCGTTTTAGACAGTGTCACGCGCAGGACATTCCAAACCTCCCGACACCGTGTGTCTAACTTATAAGTCAGTCCGAGAGCTTTCTCTATGCAAATAGAATAGTTACCTTAGCAGGAATTTGAGCTGTTCCAACCAACGGCTAGCATAGGCTTGAGAATGTTGTGCTGGGCCCTAATGGGCATCTGAATTCTTCCCCGATATCTCGTCTTGTACGTAGTATCGCGCGTTAACTTGTGGTTAGAAGCTTAGTGGCAGCCCGTTCGAACCACGAGGTTCGAACTAACTCTTTGAGTCTTATCTTATCTCATCTACCTTGCGACTTCAACATCCCGAGTCAGTCAACACTCTCAGCATAGATAATTCTCTATGATTTACACGGTTTTTCAGCAACGCTAGCCTTCCGATCACCTGCTCGGGTGTGCTTCGCTTGTTTTGAAGTATAAGTTAGAAAGCTTCGCCGTTGCCGTTATCGTGGGGCGTCGGCGCTTTATGGTGAGGGGGGTACGTGATGCGTGCTGAGCTGTTGATCAGACTGCCGCAATCAACAAGCATAAGCATAAGCTTAAATACGCACCCGTATCTAGGACATGAACGGCATTCGTGTCGCCTGCACCTACATCTGCGTCCGACTTCTCAGAGCCTGGAGTAGGCAATCCACCCAGAGCAACGACCTTGGATCCCACTGACGCCATCGCATTCCCCCATCGCGCGCCGGGCCCAGGGCCCATATTCTTGAACATGAACCACCTCTGACCTAGAAAAACCAAACGACTGCGTCAACAAACGACATGCTCCACACCCAGAAGACGTACTAGTTATATTGAGCGCCACGACGTCTCTAAGGTACTCATCGCTTCCTCTTTCGACGCCCCTCCCACCGAAGACATACATCACATCTCCCACCAAAGAGGCGGCATGTCCTTCTCTGTTCTCAGGGATATACCCAATACACTGCAGCTCGGTCCACGTGCGTGTCTTGGTGTCGAACGCCCAGGTGTCGTGGTAGTGATATACCCCGTCGGTGCCGCCAAATCTGTTTGATGGCGACATGAGGACATGAAAAAGGAAAGCGGGGAGATGAGGCGCGCACGTACAATATGATATTATCGCCGTGGGCGACGCAGGAATGCCCGCTCCTCGGTGCTGGCCTGTCGCCAGTGGTAGGTTCGTAGAGCTCCCAAACTAGCTGGGATCGCACTGCAAATCAAGATACGAGTGATGCATATATCAGATAGGTCGTTCGGGAATAATCGTGCGGGTTAGTGACGTACATGTGCCGAGGTCAAACGCCCACATATCGTTGAAGAACATCCCATCGGTCTGGCCTCCAAACACGAAGAACAACGAGCTGATCGTGGCAGCCGCGTGCCCATAGCGCGCACTCGGGACTGGGCCATGGACGGTAAGACGTGTCCACTGGTGCTGTACTAATGGGAACATCGACGAAAGGCATCAGCATCATGGGGCATAGCGACGGCGACCAGAATTGTTGCGCACCTAGATTGAGGAGGTACAGCCCATCGTCCAACATTTCTTGGTTTGATGGCGATGTTGAGGTTGACTGAGATTTTGATTCTGGGGTTTGCTCGATGGTCGTCTTTCCACCCCAAACAATGAGCACGGAGGAGACGATGGCACCAGCGTGGCCAACCCGCGGCGCACCCGAGTCACCCCCAGTTTCGAACAGCGAGGCCGAAATCGAGCGGGGTTCGCTTTCATTGTTATGGCTTTTGCCGTCATTACTGTCATTGAAGGAGGTGCGGAAGAGGTAGACGTCGTTTCGAAGGTTTCCGTCGACAAGACCGCCGAAAAGATACAAATCACCATGGGAAGTGGGCGAAGCAGAGACCGAGTGCCCGTGGCGGGGGAATGGCGGAGTAGAAGGGGACTCGGGCGGTGGTGGCGCAGGGGGAGCTACTTGGCCGAACGAGTGATTGGGTCTGACAGTTGGCGGGAGGAGGTGGAGGTGATGGAGAGACCAAGGATACGCTGCAGGCGTTTCTTGGTGAGGCACGCCGATGGAGTTCGGGGTCGAATCCTTCCCGAAGAAGTTGGAGAACAAGTTGATGATAAAAGACATTTGTCCGAGGTGCATCGATGGAGCTTCCGGTCCAAAGAATACACGTGCACAGAGAGAGAGGATTGTCGAGCGAAGTTGGACCGTTCGCGAGTGTCGAAAGCCTGAGGGATAGAAAGATTGATGAGAAATGTTATTCAGACTTAGAATCGCATATGTACTTACCTTTAACCCACTTACCCTCCTTCAGTTTCGCTCCTGTCGTCGCAAATGCAGGTGTGTGATCACATCGGTGCGGGCTGATTGATCGTTGCGAGTACAATCCAATGGTTTAACTTAGGGATACAATAAAATGATGACCAGTGATCGCGTTCCATAACATGACTACGCGTGATGCTGACACCGTTGTTGGTGAGAGAAAATCAAAATGACACGAGGCTATCATCAATCTTGCAGTGCCTTCTAGCACAGAGTCCTGATGTCGATGTTGATACTGTCGAAATTTAGTTATTTCCCGACGTGGCTGAGAGTATCTGGTAGATACAATTCAGAATGAAGAATAATTGATTGAGACGGTTTGATCAGACTTACACCTCCTGTGCTCCCTCAGAGTTCGAATAATCGAAATCTTCTCATTGTGCTTGAACGGTGTATTTAGCCGTGACTCACCTTGTGTTGCGTCAGCTTTGCGATACTCTATTAGATAGCTGGCAACTGTCACGGATAGCGCAAGGAGACGAATGTGTCTGAAAGTGATGAGAGAACTTAAAATTGAACAACATTTTGAACCTTTCGACCTCTTGCGATATGCCATTGTCTGTCGGGCCGACACCCGAGCTCCACGAGATGAGAGATGCCCGTCCTATGGCCAGTATTACAGAGGCTAGCCAATTCTATTTGCGAGGAAAGTATCTTGGAATGTCACGTCGATGTATCATGTGATCGAACACGGCGCGAATCAGAACCGTTTCACTAGGACTCTACTGTGATCCTCGATTGAAACCTTGGGATCTCGCAAGGATGCTTGCTCTCCCCAACGACATTTTATTCTGCATCGTTGACGCGGTCTACGATCCCAAGACTCAATGGGCACTCCTCACTGTATGTCGCCAAATGAATCGCCTGGTTCTGCCATCCATGTACCGCGAACTGTCCTTCAATGGTATGGACTCTGCGTCCGATGTCATACCCGACCCCCGATCCATGAGAACGCTAGAGAAACTCGCTCTAGGCGCAGAATCAAACCCCAATCTTCAATTTACGACTTCATTATATTTCTTCACCTTCAGTAATGAGGGGAACGAACTCGTACCGCGTATCCTTCCTTTCCTTGTCAACCTGCGACGGCTGGCGATATATTCCTTTTTCTTCCACCCCGATCGTTTGTTGCTCCTTCCGCCAACAGCGAAGCTCACGCATCTCATCCTGACAAACATTAAATACTCATCTTTCGTGAACATCATCGAATCTCATCCGATGCTCCGCACAATCTCTGTGCAAGATTTCCGGTCCCACGATGAGAGCGCGCGGGGGCAATCATACGACGGCGCAACCGCGTTCCCTCAATTACGTTCCCTCACATGCCCTATCGACAGCGCGCATCGATTCGGACACAGGCCTTCAGTCACCGACGTCTGCTTCACCATTTCGTGGCGCCTGCGTCGCCAACCGATACCCGAACAGAGTAAAGACCAGGTTGTGCAGGGATTCCCCTTCGCACGCGCCGCCCATTTCCCAGATCCCTTCGATTTCCCGGGAATAGCTTCGTTGGCATGCAGGCTCTCGAGCCTGGAGTACTTGCTATTGGGTACATCTCAGGTATGCTGGGGTACGCCCCTCCTCCATCATGCCTATGTGCTAACGCCTCTGCAGTCCGACCAGATCTTCAAGACCCCGTTCGACTGGAATCTCCTGTCCGCGACGAAGCTGAAGTACATCCGTGTATTCGGCAGCATCGTGCCAATCGGCACATCTGAAGACGTAGCCCGCGCCATTTTTGCTGCCGTTCAATCCGTCGCGCTGGTCGACGTGAATGACGACATAGACGACTGTTTCCAGCGCTTTTATCGGCATTCAGGGGCCGGAGTTCCGGTTCTCATCTACACTTCCGTATGGCGACCGTGGTGGGAGTCTGTAAAGAAGGATGTCGACTACGCATGCCTAAAACATCGAGGGAATGAAGGCCACGAACGGACAATGGAGCACTAAAAGTGTCGCGTCCGCTAGGGTTGATAGGAGCATGACGGAGATCTGCATGAAGACTCGAGTCACACCATTGCCTCATGGTACACATCCGTACCAGTGAATCGATAGACCACGATCACACATACCCAGGTGTCGGGTTTGAATGCCATCGTCCCGTCACCGATGCGCATCGGAATTGTTCCAGAGCACAAGCCTGGAACGGCACTGGAACGAGAGAAGGCGGGCACAGCGCCGAGTAACAGCTGCATCGGATTTCGTATTTGGGTAATAATACACACTTTGTACTGAACACTTTCATTTATCTTTAGAGAAATCACGAACTGAGGGCTATACGAAGGGACGCGCAGCGCGGCAGACATTACATGAAGAGCAGGCATGAGGCAGGTTATGAAGAGAGAAAGTCCAAGAAAGGTGTGCTACGTACTTACTACTCCTAGCGCTACAAGCTCGTGACGATGTTGGGGAAGAGCAACTTTAAGCGCTCTAAAGCTTGGCAAATATCGGTTTTGCGCCAAAATTTGCGCCGAAAAGTACGCGTTGCACCCAAGCTGCGGAAGTTGTCAACAAGTTGGAGGCTACGAGTTACATATGTACTCACCTTGCTCAGGGCCGAGACCGATGAGGCGCAGCAGCGGTTGGGTGAACCACGACTCGGAGACGAGCACGGATATCAACCCCATAACGACGAACTTGACTAGCCACGGGTGCTGCTCGGCCAGATCCCCCATCGCAACGACGATCCTCCCAATGACCGGGCTGACGGTACCCCAGAACCCGCGCAAGACTCCTTCGTCTGCGAGTCCGTACTTCGCGCACAGGATCTCGACGAGTTCGATTTCTGCTTCCGCCAGGATATGGGCGATGAGGCGCTGGCGGTCGTCGTGGTGCGCGGCTTTGTCGAACCCCGGGAACGCGTCGTGCACGCGCTTGAGGACGTCCTCGAATGCCTGGTCGATGTCAGCTGATACTCGACTCAGCCAGTTGCCCTCTGACCGAGCGTCCACTGACGATCCCCCATCCGTCGCAGCAGGGACACGGAATGACTCGCGGAATGCATGGACTTCGTGCTGGATGTCTCGCAGGAGGGCCCTGATGAGCTTCACGCGCGCTGCGACGTCCTTGTTCGTTTTCACAGCCATCTCGACGAGATCGTCCGCGTATTTGCTGAAGAACGGCACGCCTTCCCACACCGTGTCCGAGATGTCGACCCCCTGATTGATGGGCGAAGCTAATTCTGTATGCGTAGACGCCGAGTCAGATAGCGCGGGTGCTGGACAACAGGAAGACCGACCTTTTGATATCGCCGGCACTTTTGATGGAAATGTGAGTGGTTCGTTCGACCAACGGGGGAGATTGGGACACTTACACGGCTGAGGCATCTTCGCCGTGTTCTTCCATGGCAATGGAAATGGCCCCAACGCCTGCCCAAGCGTCGCGAAGCAGAGGACCGCAGCGTAACCGAGAACGACGGTGGGCTTCATGGCGAAAAAAGAGGGGGTTTCGAAGTGAGAAGGGATGCATATGGATTATGCAGATATAGGTGCTCGAGCCTCGGCAATCAAGAAGTTGAGTTAATCTGAAAGGTTCGAAATCCCGAGTTAGAGTTGACTGGCGTGCTCTCCCCCTCTCCTCGCGTGCTCTCTTTTCCAGTTTCAATCCATGATTGCCCCCCCTCGCGTTTTTGGGCAGACTGCTAGTCTGCGTGCATCGTATGTCATGGTGTTGGTGCTCGAGCTTTCGATATTAACGTATCCCCGATAGACCAACCCCAATCGACAATCATCAAGGTGCCATACTCCTTTGCCGCTAGTGCAGTGATGATAATCCACGGCAACTAACATGGAGAGGCAGGACAAAGAACGAACCCATAGAGCCCTTGTAATCACAGCCGGGGAACAAGAATGCCAGCGCGGTAGACAGCAAGTGGGCAGATGACGAGATACTATTCCCGTTACCCGTCTACCTCCCAAGCGATGCGGCCGAAATGAGGACACAATTACTGTCTCTGGAATCAGGCAAGTGTGGAGTTCTTGGGCTTCCTGACGACCAAAAATCGATCAAGTTACCACTTCGGGAGGATTCTCAATTGATGGATGAAATCCCCATTTTACAGCAATTACTGACCGTTGATCGCCTTCGCTAATCCTTAGAGCCCTCCCTTCGTACGGCACCACGGTGGCGAATACAATCAAATGTTGACACATACCATTTTCATGTTAGTCTCATGCCATTTCATGAACTTTGCCCGTCTTTCATCCTTGCTATCGCACGACTCGCCCGATTCATGGAGTCCTTTCTGAAGACAGTATCTACCCATACTCCACCCGACCGAAGGGGTATCCAATCGTCGGCAATCTGTTCGATATGCCCTCTGATCACCAGTGGGTGAAGTATTATGATTGGTCGAAGAAGTATAGTAAGCAGTGTTACTATGAGCCGTTGAACAATAGTTGCTAATGTGTTCTCAGACTCAGACATCATTTATCTGAGTGTTTTTGGGAGCCCGATCGTTGTTCTTAACTCATACAAAGCGGCGAACGACCTCCTCGGTGTGCATTCTTCGCTTTACTCCGACAGGTAGGATATGGGTACCATCTCTGCGAGCTTCGTAATGACACACAGGCAAGACCTCTGAGCGCCATGTTAAACGAACTGTAAGGGTATCCAGCGACATTGTCCTAGATTATACTCATTTCCTTCCTTCTAGTCTAGATTGGAAAACATTGATGAGCTTCCTGCCGTATGGTCATGCATAGCGTGCTCGTCGTCGCGCATTCTGGCAAGAATTCAATCTTGAACACTCGATGAATAATCACCGCAAGCAGCTGTGGTACTCTCGTGATCTCCTTCGGCGACTTCTGGAGGACCCGAAACGGTTCCTTCATCATATTGAGTAGTAAGTTTACGCCTACGCCTGCGATCTTGGCTGATTTTGGGATAAGTACCCTCTCGGCAACCATCATCACCCTGTGTGAGACGTACCACAAAGGTTGCACAGGTTCAGGATAAGTGTATGTATGCTCGGGTGCCGCGCGAGGGGGAGTCTTCGCAGAATCCGCCAGATGGGTGACGAGACAAGCAGAGCCAGCGCATCTCACGGGCAAGTATTCGGGCTAAGATTATCTGTGAATAGACGCCAGGAACACCTATTCTGAGAAGCGAGCGTTGCCAAGGAAACACCCATATGTTTTCTTGACTCACCAAGGCACGTCTTCCTACTTCCTACAACCATGCACCTTCGTTCCGCCGGCGCTGTTATTGCGCTGGCGTTCGTGGCTGCCGCCTCTGCTGCCTCCGATGTCATCAAACTGACCGCTCTCACTTTCGAGACCGTCGTTGCACCAGAACCCCTCATTCTTGTTCGATTCTGCACCCCATGGTACACCGATCACCGCGATCACTGTTTGAATTTTAACGTTTAACCTCTAGCTTCTTCTTAGGAGTGCACACTGCAAGGTTATGACGCCGCACTATGAACAGGCGGCGACTTTGTTGAAGGCCAAGAATATCAAGCTTGCCGACATTGATTGTTCAGAGGAAGCGGATTTATGCGAGGTGCACGAAGCACAGGGCTTCCCGTACGTCTGCCTGGCTTGCATACGTTGATATCTTCCTCTCACCCGCATTAACAGGACACTCAAGATCTTCCGACATGGTTCTCAAGCCACCAAATATATGGGACCACGCCAGGCTGACGGTATCGTCAGCTACATGCTCGAGTAAGTCCACTAGCCCTGACATCCACGGATATTCGAACCAACCACCCCTCTAGCCAAGCTTTGCCTGCGGTCGCTGAGGTAACGGCCGCAAACCACGAAGAGTTCCAACAACAGGCAGCTAATGGCAAGAGGGTCGTCGCCATAGCGTATATCACCTCCGCAACTGAAGCACCTGCGAATGCGTTCAGTGCACTCGCGAAGAAGCTCCGTGACGGCAGCTATCTCTTTGGTCTCTCCACCGATAACGACGCGATTGCCGCGGCGGGCGTAACACCCCCAACTATCGTAGCGTATTACGCACCTTCGACAACCCCAAGACGCAATACCCTCTCCCCGTCTCGGGCGCTACCGTGCCCAAATTGGAGGAATGGATCACCGACCTCGCTGTCCCCCTCATCGACGAACTCAGGGCCGAAAACTATCACAGATATGTCACCAGCGCGAAGTACCTCGCGCACCTCTTCCTCGATCCCGCCGACGCGACGAAGGACGCGCGAATCGCAGCTCTGCGGCCCATAGCGCAGAAGTACAGGCCGAAAATGAACTTCGTGTGGGTTGATAGTGTGGAGTTCCGCGAGCACGCACGGGCGTTGTATCTCAAGAACGCGGCGTGGCCGGCGTTTGCTGTCCAGGACTTTGGGAACCCGCAGCGGAAGTACGCGCTCGAGCAAAGTGTGGATGTTACGCCCGAGGCTGTGGATGATTGGGTGCGACGGCTTCTCGAGGGAACGCTCGACCCGGCACCGAAGAGTGCGCCGATACCCGCGACGCAGGATGGGCCGGTATTCACGCTTGTCGGTCAGCAATTCGACGAGATCGTGTTCGATGACTCAAAGGACGTCTTCCTCGAGCTTTATACCACCTGGTGTGCAGAGTTTGGCGTAGTTTCATTTCAGCCTATTGATGCTGACGTTTCCTTCCAGGTGTGGCCACTGCAAGCGCATGAAAGCTGCCTGGGATTCCCTTGGTGCGAAGTATGCGCCCCTCAAGGATAAGATCACCGTGTACGTACTACTTCGTATTTCTCGATGACCGCCCCTCCCCCTTCTATCTGTTGAAGCGCCTTAACCCAGCGCCAAAATGGAAATGCAGGAGAACGACCTACCGGCCTCAGCTCCGTTCCGCATCCAGGGGTTCCCCACCATCAAGTTCAAGCCCGCAGGAAGTCGGATATTCATTGACTACAATCGGTTACGCACACTCAAGGACTTTGTTGCGTTCGCCGAGGAGCACGCCGGAAACAGTCTTGGGATTCCTGAAGTTGAGCCCGTCGTTCCCGGAGAAGCAGAGGTCGCGCAGGCTGCGCTGGGTGAGGCGCGGTGAGGATGTCGATCGTAGTCGTTAGTTAATAGTGGGTACCTGTGCCCCCCGTCCTTCTTTCCCTGCTTATCTAAGAGTTATCCTTAGACTATTTCACAGTGCCATCCTTTTGTTTGTGATACGACTAGCGGATAGAATTGGTATGTACTATGAGCTAGGCATTGACCGGAACTGGGAGTGCAAAGCTTCTTATCTAATCCTCGGGATATTTTCTAGAAACCAATTTCACTGAAAGCTCAAACTTATGTTAGAGTGCCTCGAGTTGGCCCAGCCTCAACGTTCAAAGGCCTCCTCATTGTCGCGACTTCTTCTCCAACTTGAGCTAACGAGCTTTCCCAAAGCCTCCCCAAGACGCCCTGGAAGCCATTAGTCTCGTCGAGATTCTCGAGAACAGAGCTAACGACGGAGGTCCACAGATAACTGATGCACCAGCGATTTAGAGCCGTTTCCAGGCTGCCCCTCTTCTACTTAGGATATCAATGGGCGCAATTGATGAGTACAAATCGAGTATGAAGTATTGCTAACATCACGAGTAAATCAGCATTCAAAATGCAGGCGATGCTGATGAAACTGTTGGTGGGACGCCTCCTTCAGATACGAGGCTGCAACTTATTGTCTTCACAGCGTCTTCTGATTGTGGTTCCGATGTCGACACCGGTGATGCCGAGCAACCAAGAGACGTGATGTGATCCGAACTTCAATGGCAGTTATATTTGGGCTCCATTGCACCTTCGGGCCTCTTTCTATCATGCACCCACTACTTTTACCTAGCAGCGCTCTCCTGCTATGCTCTTTGGTCGCCGCCACTGCCGCCTCAGACGTCATCAACCTAACTGCACTCTCTTTCGAGACCGTCGTCGGCACAGAGCCCCTCATTCTTGTGAGATTTTGCATCCCGTGGTAAGTCTATCTGACTCTATCACTGTGAATCGTCTCTACTTCTAAACACTCAACGTTCAACCTCTAGCTTCCACTGCAAGGCCCTGACACCGCACTACGAAGAGGCTGCGACCTTTTTGAAGACCAAGAATATCAAGATCGCGGATATCGACTGTCTGGATGACCTGGAATTCTGTAAGAGGCATGAAATCCGGGGCTACCCGTACGTCTACTGGGTTTATCGACATTGAAAGCATCCTGTTGTTCATATTTGGCTGTGTTCGTTGCTACAACAGCACGCTGAAGGTCTTTCGGTATGGTTCCTCGGTCAACAATTACTATGGACTCCGTCAGGCTGATGCTATCGTCAACTACATGCTTGAGTAAGAACACTAGCTTCGCCATCACAGATATTCGTAACTGACTGTGCATTAACTCAAGGAAATCCTTGCCTCTAGTCTCTGAAGTCACAGCCATGAACCACGAAGAGTTCCAACAACGGGTAGCTAGCAGCCAGAAGGTTGCTGTCATAGCCTACCTTACATCCTCAGCTGAAGCCCCTGCAGTCGCATTCCACGCGCTTGCTGAGAAGAACCGTGACCGTAACTATATCTTCGGTCTCTCCATCGATAAACATGCAATTGCCGCAGCGGGCGTAACACCACCGGCTATCGTGGCTTACCGCAGCTTCGATGACCCCAAGCTCCAGTACCCTCACCCCGTCTCGGGCACCTCGGCCGCCGAATTGGAGGAATGGGTTTCCGACATTTCCATCCCCCTTGTCGAAGAACTCAGCGTTGAAAACTACGCTAAATACGCCAAGAGCACAAAGCCCCTCGCCTACCTCTTCCTCCGCCGCTCCGACCCAAACACAGAAGGACACATAAATAATTTGCGGTCGATAGCGCAGAAGTATACAGCGAAAGTCAACTTCGTATGGGTTGATGCCTTTTTGTTCCGTGATGAAGCCAGGCGGTTGTATTTGAGAGACTCAAAATGGCCCGCCTTCGTTATCCAAGACTTCCCCCGGCAGCAGTGGAAGTACCCGCTTGATCAAAGCACGGATATTACGCCTGAATCTGTGGAGGATTGGGTGCAACAATTCCTCAATGGTGAGCTCGATCCTGTGCCGAAAAGTGCGCCCATACCCGAGACCCAGGATGGGCCTGTGTTCACTCTGGTAGGCAAGCAGTTCGACGAGATCGCCTTCGATGACTCTAAGGATGTCTTCATTGAGTTTTACACTACTCAGTACGATGATCCCATTCGCACTTTCTAATATTAATGTTTCCTTTCAGGTGTAGAGATTGCGAGCGCATGAAACCTGACTGGGATTCCCTTGCCGAAAAGTACGCGCCCCTCAAGGACAAGATCACCATGTACGTACCTATATCCCTCGATGATCGCGTCAGCCTACCGACTTCAGCTTGTTTAATTTAGTGCCAAGATGGAAATGCAAGAGAACGACCTTCCGGAGTCAGCCCCCTTCTGGGTCTCTGGGTTCCCCACCATCAAGTTCAAGCCCGCGAGAACCCGCTTGTTCGTCGACTACAATCGCTACCGCACCTTCGAGGGCTTTGTTAGATTCGTTGAGGAATACGCGGCGAATAGTCTCGAGATCCCGATCCCTAAGGTTGATCCTGTCGTTCCCGAAGAAGCAGAAGTCGCGCAGGTACCGCTGGGTGCTATGTCTCATACTTCCTCCGTTACTTACCCATAATCTGTTGTGATTAAGACGAGCTTGTATCTGATAAGAGTAAACGTTACGCCTAGATATTCACCGAGTATGAAAGTGGTTTTTATCTTATCTTATCTAATGGCCCTCACTCGAACGTTTCTTTCCATAAATCTTCGTCACGACCAAGTTCACTATTATCCATGACCACCACCATTCTAGTCCCTCGAAACTCAAGCTCAAGGCTCGAACGGCCTGAATCACAGAATGAGCTGCTAGGATATTATACAAGTTCCAGCTTGCCTCCACTTCTCTAATGCAACGAGGAGAGTAGCCGCTGAATGCATGTTAGCAATGTGGGCACCACGCCAGCATCTGCGGCCCTCTTCCCGAGTACTTGCCTTAGCGACATACTATGAGCCTTAGCAAAAAGAAGTTCCATGCATATCGTATCATCTCGGAGTACGCGGAAGGGATACGATGGGTTGTCTCAGACTTGGGGCATGGCTGGGCGACGAGAGTTTGTCGGAGGACAGCATATCACGATCCCGGGTAAGTCATCAGCCGCCCCGCTTTCCTCGTAGTCAAGACTCAAAGGTCCATGGCAGCCCACCCTCTCTGTGCTTGCGTTGCTGGGAAAGGCTCCTTGGGCCTCACGGCTGGCTTCCCAAGGCGCTCAGCTCACCGTCATATCGCAAGTTGAGGCCAAAGTGCGAGTACCAACAGAGTCTCCAGGAGCTCGAAGACGCTGACAAGGACGGTTGCTGTTGGTGTGGCTTTGTCCTCCATGAATATCGTAACACACAGCAAGCGAAACTTCATACGAACACATCACAGTCCATCAAAATCAAAGTCGAGATTTGGATGAGGGTGAATATGGGTAGGCAGCTACAGTCGCTGAGGTTGACTTTTGGACAAGGCAAGGAAGCGGAGGAACGCCTTGGGCATTTTTTCTACACTGATCATGGTATGTCTTCAAATGTCGCAGCTATTAGCAATGTTCGAAATCTTATAACATGTTTCTTAGACGACCCCGCCGCTAATTTCCTCTTCGCACGAAGCGAAATCCACGATGTGAACTCGCCTCGAGCGCAGTTGTTGAGCAAGGAGGCCATTGAGAATTGTATACACAATCACCCCGGTTGTCCACGTCTGGCTGAGAGTAAGCCACAGCTCCCGACTCGAGTCGTTGATTGTCAGGATCCAGCGTTTCCGACGCTTATCGAAACCAATGGACGTCACGAGCAGTATGTCGCTCTAAGCTACGTCTGGGGAGAACAACAACCACACAGTACAACCACCGCCAATCTTGCAAATTACCTCAACGGAATTGACGCTCGAAGCCTTCCCAAGAGCATCCGCGACGCAATATCCACGGTTCATGCATTCGGTTTGCGATACCTCTGGGCAGACACATTGTGCATTGTACAGGATTCCCCCGAGGACAAAATTCGCGAACTCGGACAAATGGCACGGATTTACGCGTCTGCCTATATCACAGTCGTTGCTGGTAGTGCACGTAAAGTCAGCGACGGATTTTTGGATCCGCGCTCACCTCCATCGCGGGGCGATCCATCCTTCAAGGTTTCCTGTCCCACTCGCGCTAAGGAACTCGGCACGTTCTCCCTGGGGCGCGACATCAACTATTATCGCCAAGAACTCCAGGAGTTCTCTACGGATACTGATCCTGTTCATGGCCGCGGCTGGTGCTTGCAGGAAATGTTCCTCTCGCAAAGGACTTTGGTATACACGTCACGAACTCTGCAGTATCATTGTCAGACAGAGGTGATCAACATCGGCCGCTCGGTATACCAGTCTGACCGCTTCTCCGCAACACCCAAATACTGGAGCCTATCGTATCTCGCTGAGCGTGACTGGGCGACGCCTTTGACCCCAGGCCCGATGCTTGTGGGATCCCCATGGGAGAGATACGCGTCTGGAGTCCTTGAAGGATGGGCGAAGGTCCTGCGCGAGTACACGCGGCGCTCAATAACCGTATCCACGGACAAATTCCACGCAATTGGGGCTATCGCAGAGCGCTTTCACCAGTTCAGGAAGGCCCGCTACCTCGCAGGGCTGTGGGAAGACACGCTCCTTCTGGACCTGCTCTGGACGACCGTCACCGACGCAGGATTGACCCGCCCCAAGGAGTACAGAGCCCCTTCGTGGTCATGGGCCGCGCTCGACAACGAAGTCAAAGTGTACGCAATGTTGCATTTTAGGGACGTGCAGTTCTGCGGTGCTGCGCGTTGTGAGGTCGAACTGAAGACCACGGCTCTTCCTTTTGGCGAGGTATTGTCAGGGGAAGTGGTCTTGCAGGCGTCGATGTTGCCGGTCGTTTGTGGGAACATCATTTCGGATGACGGTGCTTTGAAGCTAGAGCTCTATACAACATGGTCACAGTACGTTTATGCCTCAGTTTTGCGGCATGTGGAATGATATTGACGTTCGATGGTGCCAGGTCAACGGCGCCGACCTCGACGACTTACACGCCTATAGGAGATGCAATACTCGATAATTGGGAAGATGAAAGGCTCACCGATATGTGGGCCGTCCCGATATTCTTCAGCCCAAAGAGGGATTTGGTAGAAGGGCTGCTCCTGGCGCCTGTAGGTCCGAGCCCCAGCACGGGTCCTAAGTATCGGCGGGTAGGACGATGGTCGGTCCCTCAGTACTTCTCAGAGGATCCTGAGCGCGGGTATGCCTATCCGGCGTGCATTCACGAGGCTCCACTTGTTGAGATTGTAATTATCTAGCGAACTTGGAGTTTGGGTTTGATGGATCACAGACTATGCAGAGAGAGTCACGAAGAAAGCTCAAGCCATCATTCCGAGCGTCGTTCATGTTCTTGATGATCGTTTGGGACATGGAGAGATGATATCTGTGGCCATTTGGATTTCCAGTGGGGGTGCGATGGAGGAATTGGGTGTCGAGCGCCAGTTGCAGAATCGACTGCCATAATCTTCTGCACCTCTTCCTTCGCCCTTCACGTCCTCAGTACCGGGGCGCAGTTCCTCCATTCGTGATTGTATGACTATTGCAATTCACCGATCTCGAACTCCTTGCTAGGTCTTGTGACCCCTCTCTCTTCCCTCTCCCTGACCTCTATCCCCTTCGCTGACTTCTCTTCGCCTTCACTTTCTCCCCTGCTACTCGCCACTTCGCCGCATTGGTCTAGCGACTTGTGGGAATATGGTCAGATTCCAACGAACCGTGTATCTCCATTCCCTCGGCTAACGTTCACTAGGACACGGAATAGAAACACATGAACTGTATAATGGGGAAGTACTGTGTTGGTGAGAGTCGAAGCCTTGATAGGAACGAGAACGAACACTACACGATGGCACACGACTCCAAGTACATCCGAACCTGGCATTGAATGGTGGCTGTCTGCCTTGACGATAAGTTTCGCATTCTGGAGGAGTAAAAACAAAACCTGAGGAGGTATGTCATTTACGTATTTCATCCGAGTCTTTGCTGATTTGCTGATGATCACTGAATCCCTCCAAAATAGCCTCAGCCGACGCTTCTACTGATGTATCATGATCACAGAACCCCTGACAAATGTCAAAATTAGACATCCGTTGATGGAGGGGCGGAGACGACGAGGAGATACAATCTTTGCCGCTCGGTCTTACATGCACACCTCACATCTTACGCGTCTTCGACCTGGTAGGCAGATAGAGAGCTAGCCGTGCGTGTCCCTGGACTTCGATCGCCGCTACTGTCACGGCCGATGATACAGAAAGCGTTGGGCGTTGGACCTTCAAGCCTGACTTGTTCATGCGACGTGGCGACAATGTTACGAGTGCCACCGAAGGAGTTTTCGCAGTAGTGATCATCCAAACGATCGGCTGTTTCGAATTGCGGAGACCCCGGTGCTGAGGTTGCTAATTCGAATGGTGTTTAACTGTGGGCCATTCATATTTCGACGAACTTCGACTTCGGCGAGACCTAACCTTTTGTTAGGCTCTGTTCCACGTGTTAACAAGCCGCAAGGGATATCTAGGAGATATGAGGGTGAAAAGGACTTCTCCTGGGACGGAAAACATGTTTTAGGCAGCACTATTGCCGGGGCAGAGCCTCGAGTGCTCCTTGTCAATTGTATGTACACCTTCTCTAGTGTTTCAAAGTCGGCTCAACCATTCAACACACCTTCGATCACATAGATAGGTACCCGCATGTCGTTCACGGTGTCATGGACATTCGGGGGACATGATCAATCTTCAGCTCCACCCTATCACGATTCACCAGCCCGTTCGATCATGTTCGAGCAAGAACTTCTTCGTAGACAGGCTGTCGCCCATCTGGGTGTGACCGGAGGAGTCGATTCAATCCCTTGGTCACGATGCCGATGTATGTTTTGACGGTCCGTAATCGCAAAATAGAAGTCCAGGAGCTGAAAGTTTGCAATAGCGGCAGAAGGGCCAGAAGAACTCCGCTGAAACGTATAAATACAAGCCTCATTCAGCCTGGAGTACTCAGCAGCTATACGAGCTCTTCTATCCTCTTCAGCTTCTACTACTCACCGCGAACTATGCGTTTCCTTGCATCCGCCCTCGTTGCTGTCGGCATGTGCGCGACGGTATTCAGCCCCGTCGTTGCGGTGAACGGCACCGTGAACGCCGGGAACAACTCCCTCCACATCAACGCCACCGACAATTTCGAACTCGCCATCCTGAAAGAGTGTGCGTATATACAAGGACTTACATCACGTCTAGTAAAATAAGTGACTGACTCGAGGGTTGGTTTTTAGTCGGCCAAGAGGTCTTCGACGGGCTTGCGTCGGAATCGTGCAATGTGTGGAACTGCCTCGGCGAAGTGGCGACCTTGACGCCCTGCCTCTTGAAATGTGTGATCGAGGGCAGCGTTACTTGCGTTATCGGCTGCGTAGGGGCGACCGACGTGCGTCGAATGTTTCTCTTACCACACTCACTACCCACCGCGCAGTTGCTGACTGGATTCGCGTTACACCCCTGCGGCGGCATTTACAGATCTGCCCGTGCATCAACTGCTTCCCGAAGACGATCGTCGATTTCCTCCACAAGTTCGGTATCTGCGGTTGAGCCAGGACCTGCTGCGTGCGTGGCGCGGTAAGTACGACATTCACACACTGCCGTTCGTCGAAATCTGCTGAATCGTGAGAGTGTAGGGTAGGGATAAGGTGTATGTATGTGTTGGTGAGATTGGGGGCCTGGTATTGTGTAGACGGTGTAGTCTGGTGATGTGTGTGTGTGTGTGTGTATGCGAGGTCAGCGGGTGTGGCGACGAGTATGTGCGATGGTATTGGTATATGGTATATGATGATACATTTTTTCCCGGGATTGGGAGACGGTGCGCGCGAGTTGCTAGCACGGGCGAACGAAGGTCAGCTCGGCGTCCGGGTCCCGGATAGTATGTCATTGGGAGTATTAGCCCTCCGAGTCTTACCGCAACTTGAGTGTAAGGGTGTACGCCTTGAATCTGTGTTGTCCAACTCACTAATTCACTAATCCGCATCGGTCGTCGACATGGGCCGTCAGCTCGTAGAGAATTGTCGCAAGCCGAATTTATTATAATGGCGCCGGTAGAATCAAAGTAGCTAACTACAGACTGAACCTAGCCGAGAGGCGCTGGTTTGAAGTTCTAGTTCGGCTTTCATGTGCTCGCAGTGTCCGCACCTGAGGGGGGAAATGAGTATTATATTTATATCAAAGGGTGCAGGGGAAATGATGCGTACCAGGTGGTGTACAGCTCAAGGAAGACGTCCTTGGAGTCATCGAAGACGACCTCGTCGAACTGCTGGGCGACCAGGGCGAACACAGGCCCATCCTGCACCGCGGGGATCGGCGCGCTCTTCAACGCCGGCTTGAGCGTGCCTTCGAGCAGCCGTCGCACCCAATCCTCCACGGACTCGGGCGTAACGTCCGTGCCTTGGTCGAGCGGGTAGTTCAGCTGCTGCCTGCCGGAGTCCTGGATAACGAAGGCGGGCCATTTTGCGTCTCCGAGATTCAGTGCCCGTGCGTGATTGCCGAACTGCACGGCATCGATCCACGCGAAGTGGATTTTCGATCTGTATTTCCGCGCTATGGGCCGCAATGCGTCGAGGCGCGCTTCTTTGTGTGTGTCGGAGGGATCGAGGAAGAGGTAGGCGCGGTATTTTGGGCTTGTGGTGGACGCGTGGGGGTTTAGAGCGTTGACGTCATCGATGAGGGGGATGGAAATCCGTTCTTCCAATTCGGAGGCTGGGGCGCCTAAGGGAGGGAGGGGGTTTTGGGTCTTGGGGTCGTCAAACCTGCGGTAAGCCACAGCACGCGGGGGTGTCCTGCGCGCCGCGGGGATTGCATCGTGATCGGTGGAGAGATCAAAGAGATGGCTACGATCACGATGGTTCTTCGCGACCACGTGGAATCCCTCTGCGGGTACTTCGGTTTGGGATGTGAGATAGGGTACAGGGACGATCTTGTTGCTGGCGGCCTGCAGTTGAAACTCTTTGTGGTTTACCGCTGTGACTTCCGAGGCTGCGGGCAAGGACTGACTTGAGGGGTGTCGATGGATAGTCAGTTACGAGTATCCGTAGGTGACAGGGCCAGTATGCTCACTCGAGCATGTAGTTGACGATATCATCAGCCTGACGGGATCCAACGTAATCACTGACCCAGGAACCATGTCGAAAGACCTTCAGCGTCCTGTTGTAGCCCCGAGCGCGAGTGAGAGGACAGCTTCAAGGTAATAAGTTAGGCAGACGTACGGGTAGCCATGAACTTTGTGCGCCCCACAGAAATCCGCTTCCTCCAGACAATCGACGTTCGCGGCCTTGATATTCTTGGCCTTTAACGAAGTCGCGGCCTCTTCGTAGTAGCGTGCTATAGCATTGCAGTTCACACTCTTAAGAGGAAGAGAACGTTAGACGTTAAACATTGAAATTTGGATGTTAGCGGTGTGGGCGTACCATGGATTACAGAATCTAACGAGAATGAGCTGTTCTGCGGGAACGATTGTCTCGAAGGAAAGTGGGGTCAAGTTGATGACATCTGAAGCAGACGATGCAGCCGCCAACGAAGTCGACACGAGGGCAGCGCCGAGATAAACTAGAGAATGAAGGCACATGGTTTACCTTGGGCTTTAGCAAGGTCCCCCCGGAAATTTCCTTTTAGAGACAAATGTATATGGTCACACGTTTGTGCGATTAGATTAGATTGGTGTCACTTTCCCTGTTTGCGCCCTTCACCTGCTCCCCAATAGCAATAGTTCGTACGCAGAGAATGTTCCACGCGAATCGAGGAGCAGGGACCGTGGATGATGTACACAAGAAGCTTGAGTCCGTAGCAGGTACGCAGGCTGGGGCATAGTTACGCGAAACGTTGTTGACGAACAGATAGGACATATTCGCTGGCTAAAGTACAAACCAGGGATCGAGCAGGTATTCCAATTATTCCAGGCCATGCGGAAACGAGAGGCCACGATGCCGGGGGACATGGTGTACTCCCTGCTGTCAGCTCTGGACAGCAAAATTCCTGTAAGCCACGGCGAAGGCTTCGGTAGTGCGTTCTACCGCCTTCAGGTCGAATGCCTGTCAAGAGGAGGCCCACGGGCGTTACTCATGTGGGGCTTGGGCTTAAACGCAGGCATTGGGTCATCTCCGTATCACTCGATGCTCGCTGCGGACTTCAAAGCGTTTGTGGACATGGACCTTTACACCGTGACACGCCTCTCGATGCTTGACCTTTCAGATCCATCCACATCCTTTGACATGCGTGGTGTGATGCGCGTCATGGCGACCCTCCATTGGCCGCCGTCTTCCCGATTGGGGAGGATCTAGTAGGGTATATATCGTAGGGACGTATACAGGTGCATCCCAAGGATGATATGGACGATGAACGTGTGGATGGCTGGATCCACTGACTGCTCTCTACAAAGCCTGAGAAGCGCAACTTGCAAGGATCGCGGGGACGACCAAATCGAGCCCAAATATCCCAAGTGCAGAAGGCCCGTAAACGATGATGGACACCAATCCCCACCACCTGAAGCTGGTCCAAGCCGTATCACGCTTGAGATCAATGCCACAACACCCGATCCGATAGATCCATCTCCGACAGAAACCAGGAGCACTCCAAAGGTCGCGGCGGATTTAAAGATTACATTGCGAACCATGGTCGAGGGCAAATTATCGTACTCATACAAAGAGAAGCAGTGAGCACATATATCATTCGCTGTTTCTCTGCGGCACTGAACAGCGATCACAGACTGGACAACTACCTTGCGCTCCACTGCGAGATGGTCGGCGTCGGATACAAGGGCAGGCAGTCGTCGGTCGCGCGCGTCAGCGTCGTCAAATACGGCGTCTCGCACAGACTGCGCAACCGTATCGCCCTCCAGCGAGCCCTGTTTGCGGCCGCTCAGCGTGCTGATGCCATCCGCATCCCGTAGCTCCTATACCACTTCGAGGAGGGGACATATCATACATCGTCATGGAGTACATCCAACTCGTTACCGTGCAGGACATGTGGGGAAGGGGCTCTGACATGCAATAGGCGCTGGCGTTCGCGGACATTTAACCCCAGCACTATTTCACTCCGCTCCGTCCCAATTCAAAGAAGGCATATACCAAGTATGTCTCCAAGGGCATCTTCTTGAAACTAACTGAAATCAATGGTTAGAGTGATTTCTGCCTCTGGGAGTACATACTGGTATCAAGCACATCTTAAATAACGAGCGATAGGAGATAATGTAAAGACAACACAAGGAGAAAGTATGGAGCGGATGCTCCAAATCTCAGCGCTCAGCACCCAGCGGTATCTGCGTGACTTCTTCCTCAGGAACGGTGGACTCAGCTTCAAGGGTGTAGCCACTATGCCCCGTGTTCACCTCAACGAACACAATAAAGTCCTCGAGGGTGAGGGAGTCGCCGTCGTAGGCAACGAACTCATCCGAGAACGCGGGCTTGAACACGATGGCGGGATATCCGTCGATGCGGAAGGGGGCCGAGTCGGGGAGATCGTTCTCTTGCATGTCCATCGTGGCGCTATGTCACGGGTCAACGGCGTTTTAAGTTGGTATTTATAGGCTGGTGATCATCGAGATGCATGAAGGTACGTACATGGTGATCGTGTCCTTGGGGGGCGCGTACTCCCGAGCAAGGGCGTCCCAGTCGGGTTTCATGCGTTCGCACTCCTCACACCTGAAAAAAGGATTAGCATCGAAAGGTGGAAAGGAAACGATGCGCGCACTGGGCGGTGTAAAACTCGAGGAAGACGTCCTTGGAGTCATCGAACACGATCTCGTCGAATTGCTTGGCCACCAGCTCAAACACCAGCCCATCCTGCGTCTTGGGGATCGGCGCGCTCTTCAACTCGCGATCGGGCCCGCCGTGGAGCAGCTGCTGCAGCCACCCGTCCGCGGACTCCGCCGTAACCTCCTGACACTCCACGCCCTCGAACTCCAGCGCGCCCTCGGTAGCGTCCATCCACGCGAAGTTCATCTCCGCTTGGTACTTCTGCGCCAACGGCCGCATACCTTCGATGTGTGCGTCTTTTTCTTTTTGTGCGTCAGAGGGGTCGAGGACGAGGTAGGCGAAGGGCTTCGGGCTGGCGGTGTACGCGGCGTAGTTGTCGGCGCGGATTTCGTCGAGGAGGGGGAGGGAGAGGGTGGAGATCCACGCTTCCAATTCGGCGGCTGTGGCGCCCGCGACGGGATGGGGGTAGTGAGTCTTGGGGTCGTCGAAGCTGCGATAAGCCACGATAGCCGGCGGCGTGACGCCCGCCGCACTGATCGCACCGTCATCCGTGGTCAAACCGAAGACACAGCAACCGTCGCGATGGTCCTCAGCGACTGCCCTGAACGCATCTGCGGGTAGCTCGGTCGCAGACGTGAGGTAGGCGATGATGACGACTTTCTTGGTGTTGGCGGCCTGCTGCTGGAACTCTGCGTGGTTTGCGGGTGTGAGTTCGGACACTGGGGGCAAAGATTGGCTGGAGGGTGTTGGTGTACACCCAGTCACGACTGTCCATGAATGACGGGCCAGTGGGCTTACTCGAGCATGTAGCTGATGATTCCATCAGCCTGGTGCGGTCCGAGGTAGTCGTTGGCCCAGGAGCCGTCTCGGAAGGCCTTCAGTGTACTGTCGTCGCAACGGGCGCGTCCAACTACGGTTCAGATAATATTTCAATTGAATGAATCCAGCAAACGTACGGGTAGTCCTGGACTTCGTGCGCCCTACATAAATCCGGTTCCTCCACACAGTCGACGTCGGCGACCTTGATGTTCTTGGTCTTCAGCGAAGTCGCAGCCTCCTCGTAGTGCGGTGTCAGATCCTTGCAGCGGTCACTCCTACAAGGAAGAAGGTTGTTGAACATTAAACTTGGAATATGGACGATAGACGTACCATGGGACGCAGAATCTGACGAGAATGAGGGGTTCTGTGGAGACGATGGTCTCGAAAGAGAGAGCGGTCAAACGAGTGACATCTGGGGCAGACTGAGAAGAGGCAGCGCCCAACGAGACCAGCACGAGGGCAGGAGACAGGAGAGAATGAAGGTGCATGGAAGAAGATGGGCGCTTGTTTGGAAAAGTTTGAACTTCCCACCCACTACTGAGCAGTGGTGTAAACGAATGTTGCGGAGCGCCATCTCGTTCGCGACGCCTCCTGAACTGGGACCATCACACCCCATGTATATAGGCAGGTCTTTGGGCCTACATAAGGTACCTATCTGCCGGTGCGCTCGGTTTCTCCAATCTGGTTTTCAGATGCATGCTGACCTTTTCGATGACAGCAGGGGGAAATGTAACGACACTATCGACCTATCACTGTCCAGTAGAGTGATTGGGCGTATAGTGCCACGCTCAGCCAAGAGTTGCCCCATTTATTGGACGATAGCTTGAAGTGTATTCGGTCGAGGAATTGGCCACCCGCACAGCTGGAAAGCACGACGCGTAGGTACACCAGTGCCACACCAACGCAGACAGCTCGAAGATGCGGTCAATCTGCGGGACTGTCCGTTTCAGACACGATAACTGTTCTCGGTGTGCTGTTCCTGTTCGCGCTGCCTTTCTCTCGACCTCTCTCCTCGTTTGACCATCCGGTCGGTCAGAGAGAGAGCAATGGCTAACGATCCTGCTAGGATGGATTGGTTCTTTCTTTCTGGCCGTCACTCTGGTTCACTTGTTTCTCGTCGTTTTCCTCTCGACCCCCGAACCATAATTCATACAGTCAGGACGTACCGTCCCAGCTAGGAAGTAGAACAGTCCATTATGCGGGAATCCCTGACGGTACAATACGACGCGTATGTATGGTAACGGCATAGCGGGCAGCTATCTAAGCCTTGACTGATCAACCGTCGGCTGAAGACTCAAGAAGCAGTGACCACCGGATAGCTTCTGAGCTTTCACTGATAAGTCTTTGATCATCATCACTGAATTCCCCCTAAAAGCCTCAATCAACTTTTCCACTGGTGTCAAACATAGAACACCCAGAAAGGGCAAAACTGAGCATCCGCTGATGAAGGGGCGGAGACGACGGGGCGATACAATCTTTGCCGTTCGGCCTCGCAAGTCAGCAGCACACGTGCGGGCGGGTAGTACGACAGACTACCGCGTCCATGGCATCAGCGGTCTAATCAACACGCAACGACTACTCCGATGACACCCCCAGCAATGCGGAGGGCCGACTCTGGGCAATCCTCCTGAGGCCCTCAAGCTGCAGCGGTTCACCAGACGCTGCGACAATGTTGCGGGCATCACGGAAGGAATGTTTTGGCAGCAGGGATTATTCATCATCCATATAACATCGACCGTTCCAAATCGCGGGGACTGGTGCTGAAACTTGCACTTCTGCAAATCTTCGATACACCAAGGAGTGCGCCCTGCTACCCACGACGGTGGTGATATGCCGAGCATCTTCGTACTACATTGACACCGGTGCGTATCTCATCTACGGCCACTTCGTGCACAGGCTCTATGAGAAAAACTGTCAAACATACTTCAGATCTATATCACTGCTTGAACGAAGAAGGCGGTTTGAAGCTATCCAACGGTTCATTAATTAAGTTCAGATGACCTCCGGCTTCGCCGCCCATCTCTTTTCCTCGTGCTCTCCATCACATGGTGTCGAGCGGTGAATGACCTCTTACCCAAACGCGCTTGTCTGGGGACAGAGTGCGTGTTTTGGGGAGTGCTATTACAGGGCCAGGGCCTCGAATGGTCATTCTCAATTGTATGTTCAACTTCTTGACCGTTTTGAAGTCGGCTAAACCGTATAAATGGCCTTCGATCACATTGATAGTAGCCGCCTATCGTCCGGCTACAACATGAACAGTCACAAGATGAGAGCTCATGGGACATAGGAATGAGGGCCATCGCGGTTCACCTGTGTCTCATTCCGTTCAATCAAGAACTTCTTCATTGACAGGTCGGGCACCGGCCTGTCCTATCCTAATTCATCCACGGACGCACGATTGGGCGGTCCGAAAGCGCGACAGGCAACTCGTTTAGTCGACCCTTGCAAATAGTTGAATACTTGCAATATCGACAGAAGGAACGCGTATGAACTCCGCTGCAGCGTATAAATACAGGATTGGTTCAACTTGGGATGCACAGCAGCTACACCCGCGTAGTTCGTCTCCTCATCCTCATCAGCCTCGACGAAGAACAACAGAGAACGAAGAATATGCGTTTCTTCGCATCTGCCCTCGTCCTCGTCGCCGCATGCGCGACCGTGTTTACGCCTACCATTGCAGTGAACCCGGGAAACAACTCCCTGCACATCAACGTTACCGACGCATTCGAAGCCGCAATCCTGAAAGAATGTATGTTGACAACTTCAAGCATCGTTTTTCCAGCTTGCTGACCTGGACGGCCTATGCCCTCTTGCTTGCTTTTTTAGTCGGCCAGGAGGTCTTCGACGGCCTTGCAGTGGAATCGTGTAATGTCTTTCGTTGTTTCGGTGTGGTCAAACACGACATCGTCTGCCTCACAAAATGCGCGCTCACGGATCCGACTCCTGCCTGTATTTACGATTGTGTGGGGACCACGGACGTACGTCAAATATCCAAAGTTTGCCTCCCCCCATTCCAGAGTCTCCGCCTCATGACAGAGTCTTACTTACTAGACCTATGCCTTCGTCTTGATAGATCTGCCCATGCATCGACTGCTTCCCGAAGTTCATCATCGATTTCCTCCACAAGTTGGGAATCTGCGTACACGGTTAGTACGAAATGCACAATTCCATTGACGCTCGCTGAACTTCGCCTATACAGGTTGAGGGTAAGGTAGCATGTTGGCAATGGAAAGCCTGGTAGTATGCAATCCGATGATGATTTACATCTATGTGGTCCGTCGACGTGGTAACAAGGGTGGTATATGTAATTTGAATTATACTGTCAGCGCGTCTGATTGTTAGTGTCGTTCTTGATGCGAAAATCAAGTAGGCAAAGCGAAGGAAGCGCCGTAAGTGTTGTACTTGAGGACTACGGACCACCGCCTATCCTGTTTCCATGTTGAACTAGAACAAGCTCAACACACTAAGCACGTAGGTGTACATATTTGAATTGGCTGGTAGTTACGGCCGTGCGCACCTCACTGCATCCCTCGGAGTCGTTATCATGCTCTGACGAAAGTTGGTGGCTGAATTCAAGCCTGAATCAATCCATACCGTACTACAAATACAAATAACATAGACTCCAACGTTCCACGGCTGCCTACTTGATGTTCAGCCACTCTGGCATCTTTGAGAAGTACGAGGGTGTGAGGTCATAGAGGTCGCATTTGAGAAATTGAAGTCGCTCGTACACTATCCTCTTGTCGCCCGAAAGCTGTCCCTCGTCCCCAGATATCATATCTCTTCCCGACACCGTGCTTATGAGGGTGTCGAGTAGACTCGTCGAGGAAACAGGCCGCAGTAAGACACCATATGCCTGGTGCTCGCCGTCTCTCCCAAGCACCGCAAACACTGTACCTTTGATGTAGTCCAAAGCGAAAGTAAAGATCCTCCCCAATGGGGAAGACGGCGGCCAATGGAGGGTAGCCATGATGCGCATCACACCACGCATGTCAAAGGATATGGATGAATCTGAAAGGTCAAGCATCGAGAGGTGTGTGTAAACGTCCATGTCCACGAACGCTTTGAAGTCCGCAGCGAGCATCGAGTTATACGGAGATGACCCAATGCCTGCGTTTAAGCCCAAGCCCCACATGAGTAACGCCCGTGGGCCTCCTCTTGACAGGCATTCGACCTGAAGGCGGTAGAACGCACTATCGAAGGCTTCGCCGTAGCTTACAGGAATCTTGCTGTCTAGGGCAGACAACAAGGAGTACACCATGTCCTCCGGCACCGTAGTCTCTCGTTTCCGCATGGCCTGGAATAATTGGAATACCTGATCGATCCCCGGTTTGTACTTGAGCCAGCGAATATGTCCTATCTGTTCGTCAACATCGTTTCGCGTAACTATGCCCCAGCCTGCATACCTGCTACAGATTCAAGCTTCAGGTGTACATCATCCACGGCCGCTACTCCTCGATTCGCGTGGAACATTCTCTGCGTACGAACTATGGGGGACCAGTCGCTCTTGAAGCACCTGAACTGGTTCGGTGCAAGAAGCTCCTGAAGCGTCCACCCTCGAGTGCACCAGGGATCCTCAACGACTTTTGGAGACGTGGTGAAGTAAATCAAACACACGTACGCCTGGCGATACCACGCGAACATACGGGGAATCGACGCATTCCGGTCGTCCTCGCAGATACACACGCTGTCCATCCAAACGTAGCGGCATCCGTAGAGCGACGTGACAGCCATTGAAAACCCCATTAACTTCTTGTATCCCTCCTTTGCCTGCACGACCGGGTCGGATAGGCCGGTAAGAACGTCCGCGAAGGACAGTTCCTGTCCATCCTGACGCCAGCGATGGGACAAGATGGCGTACTGGCCAAATAGTGCAATCTGATCCCGCACGTCCTGGATAGCAGGGAGCGTCGTCTGGGCACGCTTCTGAGTGATTAAGTCACGCAGGACGCGGTGTTTGACAGAATAACGTCGAAAGCGCTGCCGCCCCTGATGGCCCCGCTGCCCCCGAGCTGGGGGGAACAATGCCAAGTTGAAGATCCGTAGCGCGTCAATGACGGCCGATATAAACGGGGTGTGGCCATCAGCCAACGGGTTCTTGATCATCGCGGCATATAGATACGGACGAAGATATTCCTTTGATTCCTCCAAATCGTCATGAGATGCTTGCTTCTTCCATTCCGAGTCGTCCAGGTCCTGCGATGATTGCTGTTCTGATTCTAGCAAGATATCCAGAATATCGTTGCAGCTTAAGGGGATTTCGAGCCAGCTTCTGAGGGCGGTGGAGATATCATCCTTAAGCTCGCAACGAGTGACATTTCGTTGTCTCCTCGTATCGAAGAGGTGGAAGGGACAGCTATTGACATACTCCCATATGTATACATCATACCTCCCATTGAACTCGGTCAGAACGTCGAATACAATATGGATTAATAGCAGACTCACTGGGGGTTGTCAAGAGCGAACGTGAACGATGTTAGCATTCAATCGGGTCGGCAGTTCAGGGTAGGGTATCTCACCTCCTGAGCGATACATTAGTCGCGGGCAAATTAAAGCAGCCATCAGACTTTCGCACCGCACAGACGTCCCAATCGACGCCGCCGACCAAACTCGAGTACATTTCGAGCCATCGAACGAAGTCATCATCCTGCTCAAGGTTGGTACGGTCTTGCTGATCGATGGTTCCACTTCGCCCGGCGGTATTCTCCCGTTTTGCGATGGAGCCTGCGTCTTCACCATGCAGCGACAACACTGCGTCTTGATGAGCGATGCCATCCGAGTCCATGTTCAGTGATCGATTCGAAGAGAATGGATAGTCTGCTGGGCGTACGCAAGTGCTAGGAAGGAAGGAAAGCCTGTTCTAAGGTCAGTAATTCAGTAATCCACGATTCACTGAAGAAGCATCCATCATACATGCTGCCACGTCCCGGCCTCATGGCTGCCCCTGGTTCGCACCATGTTCAAAACCGATATCTTTGATACTCCGCGCGAATGATGAAATCATATCTAACGTCTTTGAGCGCTTTGCTGTCCCCAGCGCTCCTCGCTCTTCGCGAGTTACAATCCCTGCCGTTGGCTTGGATAATATTTGCGACTCGTGGCGACACGAGCGAGTTTATCTATGATACAAGCTGAATCTAGTCTCCTTAATTCATTCAGAACATGAAGACTCCCAAAAACTGTAACGACAAACCAAGCGTACTCACTGTATTACCCCACCTCTCCGCCGTGAACTTCGGCTCCAGCCAATGCCATTGTGGTTTGCCTCAGGCCTGAGTGTCACTGATAACGCTACGACTACGTCTCAGACAAGTCGCTCGGGCGTTTTATGGTCCTCAAGCCGTCGAGGAAAGAGGAAAAGAGAGACTCAACAGTGGTCGTCAACGCAAGTGACGGGAATTGGGTGGGGTTCAATGTCCGCGAACGCCGGCGCCCATTTTATGTCAGAGCCCCTGTTGCACAGAGTCTCCTTACGCACTTTCTTCAGCTCAGCAGCCCTCAGCTGCTCACGCGCACGGACATCATCGGTCGGTAGAATTTGGAGGCAATGTGTGTCTCTCTCAAGCACATGTATAGTCACATCTAGCACAGAAGCCTACAGAAGCCTAGAGCTGACATTCCCAGCGACAGTCGACTTGCAGTCGACTGGAGCCCGTCGCTGTCTTGCTGCAACAGCGGTGTGGCAGCGCCGTGGCGCCGTGGTCACGCCCAAACACTACGCCTCTGGCAATCAAGTACTCAGAGTCTACATGACACCCGACCCGACAGGTCCGCCGACATACAACTTGAGCATATGGCATACGAGATGTGACGGTGGCATGTGATTCAGCGCCAGTTCACCAATATGCGGAGCGAATAATGGACGAGCGAAGATAATTCAAGAACGGGAGTCGTATGCCTGGTCCATGAGACTGCACGACAGTACGGAGGAATCTGCGACTCGTCTTGGCCAAACTATCCGCGACTGTGCACTCTTGGGACGAAGGCTGTAAACAGCAAGCACCTGGCGATTGCGAGGCAAAGAGCCCGAGCTTCGGCAGCGAGCGGAGGGGCACCGTTATCCCTCGTGAATATCGCCGGTCCCTCGCGCTCGTGTTCTTGCGGTACCGACGCACCACGAGGAGCGGGAGTAATCCTCTGTAATCCTATCCGCATTCGCGAGGGTCGTGGAGGTGAGATGGATTGAAAGGCGGCCTATCGCGCTATTGCGCGGTACCGCACTTGTGAATGTCCATAATGAATACAAGGACGCACGTCCCTCCCTGAACTCCTGGTCGGGGGTACCTCGCGAATCCAGGATCGTCTGCTTTATGTATATGTTTATACCGCTTCAGCAGGGAAGAGTAGGGAGTGCCACGATCGCCGGAGCTGGGGCGTAGGTACGACTTGCGCAGAATGCGTTCATGTCTACCAATAAGGGTGATTGGGGATTGCGACAAGTCCGATGGGCGGATCGTCTAGGTAAGGAGCCGGTGGTAGCAGTTAAGAGTACTTGTGGGATACCATATGTACGCGCGGTGAGGCGCGGTGCCGCACTCATACCGGCATCCAGCTTCCCTCAGCCTTCCCCGTGAATATGGCACGGGCAGAGAGGTTCCCTGAGGTACTCGGGGGTACCTAGGATGGCCATCTATATTTATGCATCATCGGTTATCAGTTATCAGTGCACGCTTGAGCGTCTGCATCTCAACATACGTGCCCAACTCCACCCGTGAATATCAAGTATTTGAATTGAAAGGTTGGTAGCCGTGGGCGCGTGCACTACTCTTGGTGAGCATATAGCGCAGAGTTGACACTGGTGAATCGGATTCTGAGCAGCTCTGTAGAGAAGAACTACATACTGCATACCATTATCCGGCTGTGGCCTTTCGTCACTGGCCTCTCGACTCTCGACTCTCAACTTTCCACGATCCTGATGATATCCATATGTTGTCTAGTGCGTCGTTATCGTCAAGACGTCGAGGGTACCTGACCAGATGCTAGGAGATCGGTGCTACGGCGTTGGGTGCTTGGATCATGTCCTATCGTGGTGGCATGGCATGACATGAGAAGATACCATGTACCATGTGGAACACATCCCGGGTGCAGAAAGCAGTAACAAGACACCGACACCACGCAGGAGCATTCCGAATCTGCATACGCATCATGGAAAATTAGATTTGCTGTTACTATACAAGCCGTACATCGCATACTGCATACTACAGCGCGTCGTTTGCGTCCAACAGCGCTCATACTGCATGATACGAAGGGCACGGAGGCGTTGGCAGCGTGGGATTCGTAGAAAGCTACTGTCAATCCCCGATGAGGATGCAGTCGCGGTGGAGATGGTGTCGGCAATGCAATGGAAGTATGACTTTGAGAGCTGGCCGTTGAGATGACGGCCCGCCGACGGCCGTTGTTTATTTGCGGTTGTTACTTCCTAAAACTCGTCAAACTGCGAAGACTCTACGTCGAGAAGGAACGACGTCCGACTTGCTGCTGGTCGCTATAGGTGTAGCATCAAAAGTCAACCGTATCATCGACGTACCGAACACCAACGACATACCAAGCGACATACCCACCCGAACGCCTGGTACACCAGTGCACACCATCTTGACACCATCCTTCAATTCATTGCCCTAAGCACAAGCCCGAAACAAGCCCGATGGCGACATCCGTCGTTACGCCGCAGTCATCATCAAGCCTGTTCAAAACTTCAAAGCTTCACCTTCAGTAGACGCTAGCGCGCCTTGGGAGACGCACGGGACCTCTCAAGGGCTCTCAAGAATTAGTATCGCGAGGGGCATTGGATCATTGAGGGGCACCGCCGCACCGGTCGTCGCGCTTGGTCGCTCGCGTGTCTCTAACGTTGGTGAAGGGCTTTGGCTTTGAAAGGAAGGAAAGGGACTGGATTGGATATGTTTTGATCGCCGGATCGACAATCGACAACAAATGTAATCGAAGTCCATCAAAGTATCAATACAACGTGTTTCAGCAAAGACTAACCTGAACATCTATGATCCATTGATCGCCCCAGCCACAGAGGACCAGGTACGTTGATCCCATGTTATGTTCGCGTTTCGGATCGGCCACCCTACTACTCCTATTCCATTCCATCTCTTCGCTTTCGTCGCAGTCGTTCCCATTCTTCAGTTGCTGATTCGCAGTCGCCGATTCCCATGCACGTCACTAACCCAGATGTCTTCTCAACAGCTTGCAATTGCACCCACATGCCCACCCACCGCAAATGAAACATATGATAATCCGGGTACCCCAGCGCAATCAATAATAATCTGGGTGGTACGCCACTATTCCGAGTCGACATCTCCTCCATGGCGATGAACCCATCATCGTCTGGCAGTGGCGTACCCCCCTCTCACATGTCGAGGAGACATCTACAGACATCCACCGGAGACCCTGCATACGTGCCTTCCTCCAATGCCAGAGCCCAGATTCCCAGTGCGTCCATGGGAGGAGATGGAGGCTTATCTCCAGGAACTGCATGCAATCCTTTGGGACATGCATATGAATCCCGTCCTCATAAACACGCCTCGAGTATCGGATTGACACTCCCTCCCCTCCTTCCCCATCTCCCTCCCTGTCCTCACCTCTAACTTCCGTCCTCGCATCCCCTTGGATTTGCGTTTGGATTTGGATCGCCCCCGCCCGGCACCAGGGCTACCACAACGACCTCGATATCGGGAGAGAAGTATAGCAGGGGAATTGCACATATCAACTAGAGGGATCAAGCAATGGCCGACTTCCCGATCGACACAGCTCAGATCGTCGCTTTATTCCTTGAGTCCGTCCTTTACGGCGTCTACCTCGTCACATTCGTCGCCTGCCTGCGGGTCCTCCTCATCGCCCCCTCCACCGCCGCCTCATCACATCCCGCCTACCCCTCACTCCACCTCCCCCCACCCAACCACCACAACGGTAACGGCTACAACGGCTACACCAAATCCTTCTCGCTGCGGGACTACTTCAAGCCCCTCAGACACATCAACAAGCCGATGCTCTTCGCCGCGCTCCTCATGCTTGTCTTCTCCACGCTCGACGTCGCATTTGGCTTGCACAACAACATCCTCGCATTCGTGAAGACGCCGCCGGTGGTGGTCGGGGCAGATGGGACAGAGGAGGGCGGCCCAGAGGCGGTGTTTGATGATATCGGGAGGTGGACGAACGTGATGAAGATGGTGGATTATGTCGCGCAGACCTTCGTGGGGGATAGCATCCTGGTACGTGTTGATTTCGATGTATTTGCAGGCGGTGGGGGTTTAACGTCGGTGTTGATGTAGCTCTACCGCTGCTTCGTCGTCTACGACCGTAACTGGTGGGTCGTCGCGTTCCCAATCTTGCTCTGGCTCGGCACGACTGGTGAGTGCATTTCCTCTCTCCTCTCCAACTCCCCACCACAACCCCATTGCATCAACCGGAAACTTGTACTAATTGTCTAATGGCTGTTTAGCTTGCGGCGTAATGACCTCCTACTCCGAAGCGGCCGTCGGCGTTGGCACGCTCGACCAGTCCGTCATCAAGCCCTTCATCACGAGCATGCTCGTCCTGACTCTTGCCACGAACCTGCTTACTACTGGTGCGTCGCTTATTTCACCCGTTTACCGTACTACCTATCTAAACGTCTACCCATAACTTAGGTCTCATCGTCCTGCGCATCTGGAAAGTCGACTCACGCGTCTCCCAATTCCGGCCTTCCACCTCCTCGCACGCCTCCCCGCGCCTCCCACCGACGCCCCTCGCGCGCGTGATGCGCGTCCTCATCGAGTCCGGCCTGATCTACACCACCACCATCCTCATCCTCTTCGGCACCTACCTCGCGGGCTCGAACGCCATCCTCGCGCTCTCCAACGCCGTCGTGCAGATCATCGGCATCACCTTCAACCTCATCATCATCAACACGGACCGCGCGCGCAAGAGCGGGACGAGCACCGGCGGCGTCGAGAGCACGATGGACCACCTGGAGCACTCGGGCGGGCGGGCGCATGCGCTGCACTCGATCAACCCGACGGTGTCTGCGAGTCTGCCGATGCATATGCTGAATATACATACGGAGGTGTCGGTGCAGCGCCATCGGGACCCGATACCGGACCACCACCGTGCCGGGGATATAGAGATGGACATTGCGAGCTCGATATCGACGAGTAAGCAGCTCGAGCAGGATCGTGAGGATGAGGACGAGCTGGAGAAGGGGAGGGGGTGGTGACCTCTCCGTAATTCAATGTACTTCCCATCTCTACCTCTCCTCCTACACTCCGTCGCTGCAGAGCGCGTCGTGGAGGTGTTGCTTTATTTATATCTTGCGGGCTTGGGTTTAATGGCGCCATACTACACCTACCTCCCTAACTGTTGTTGTGTAGTTCAAAACTGTAAACTAACATCGTAACATCATATATCGTATACCATTAACATTAACATTACGCTTTACACGCCATGACATATATATTTGCACGCCATTGCATGATGAAAAGCAGGTGCAAGGCAGATCCACGGCTACACTTTAGTTGGGGTGAGGAATCGTCGGGTACTGAGTGAGGCCTTGAGGTTGGACGTTGAATGTTGAGGCCTTGAGGCCTGAGGATCCACTAACCGTCGATGATTGGGACGTGAACGTTTGAACCTTCCCCCGAAGCCCGAGGGTTAAAATTAACTCGCAGGGCTCCGAAACGCTCAATGCTCCCATCAACAGCTACATAAAACACACAAATTCATGATGATAGACGCGTACCTTTGTGGCTGGAAAGATGTTCAGGTTAGTACGCGTCTTTGCTGAAACACGCTGACGGTTCTGCGGCGTTTACTTGTTTTTGATGTTGGCTAGTTGGTGGATTTGCTTTATAGTTATTAGTCTGTCTGTCCGGCGATCAACCCTTGAACGACACTGTGCCTCTTACCAGCTCCGTGTGCGTGCAAAAACGCGCTAACGTTGATGTCAAGGATGACTGCGGCGTAAAGACGGATGTCGCCATCGGCCTTGCTTCGGCTTGTGGTCGAAGTACTTGACCATCAGCTCGAGTAGATTCGAATGAAGAATCTTACAAGTAGATGAGGTGATTGAGTTCTCTTCTCCCCGGGCCGGTGTCCAATAACAAAGGTAAATAGTTGGCAGCGAAAAGAAGGTTTCAATTCCGCCAACTTTTACGATCCGACATGGCTATCCTTACTGAATTTTGCCTAGCGCAACACCAAGGCCTCATACATCACATACCCGCATGCTCAACGCCCTCATCACGCAGAAGGAGCGAGGCGAGGCAAGGCATCCACGACCTACGCTCCCCTCCGGAAATATCCGACGCGCAGCTAGCTTGTATCTGCGTTCTTAAGCCTGTATGAATGTCAGTCTATCAGCCGTGAACCTCTCTGGCAGCCCCGCATCCCCCTCGAGACGCCTCACGCGCGTGTAGTTGGATTCTTCTTCAAGCCAAGTCCTTTGGGCTGGCAGGGAGAGCGGGAGGTTCGGAAGGGGTCTTCACGTCAGACTTTCTGAAGGCAGCGACGAAAAATAGAAGGGAAATGGAAGGCCATCGCCGACGCTTCATTCCCCCAGAGAGCTTACGCGCAGAGTTCCCGGCTAGACATACCGCCGTAAAAGTGAAATACGCAACAAGAATACGACCGCCGCCCGGGGAAACGCGTCGAATTCGTTGCGCAATTTGCCATCTTGTTCGTTATTGGTTACTCTGAAGTTTTTGATTCCGGCGGAGGGGTACTGGGTACTGGGGCGAACCATCTTCACCCTCAATATCAATGCCCCCATGATATTACTTGCTCTCGCATTGATAGCTGACGTCGAGGCTGAACCATATGCTGATGTCCGGTATGTCATGACGCCACTTTACACCCAGGAACACAAAGGAGAGCGCGATTCGCTCGCGCTATATCTTTTGGGGAGCTTTTGTAAGTTGTAACGGAAACGGAGGCGGTCGCGTCGCGTTGAGATTCGCCAATAGAGTCGAAGCTTGGGTTGGCATGCTCGCCCGTTGTGTATTCCGAAACGATCAACGGCCCATCCCCAGGAAGCTCTTGTAACGGTTTGCGAATCTGTGACAATTGCCCTATTTCTGATCCTCTCGTGCCCCAGACCCGGATGAAATGTCTTCTTGTTCCTTGGCCCCGCGACCATCCAAACATAGAGAATTGTGAGTGATATGTGGTGATCCAAAACGTATCAGTGAGTCGATCGATTTGGGGTGCTCGGCTTTCTCGTCTTGTAGTTCGTATTCACACGAAGCATGCTTATCAAACTGCCATCGATTCCCGAGATCTACTAAACCATCGCCTTTGTCCCAACATATAAATCTGTTCTTCGCAGAACCTCTTTCGCCATCGGCGCATCAGCTCAAATATGTCTGTAAGATTCGACATTCTTTCTCTAGACATTCGTTTCTGAAAGTAAGATCTATCTAGGTCAAACGTTTTTGTGAGTCCCGCAAAGCACCCTCCAGAGATTGGCACAGTTCGAAGTTCTGCCTCTTCAGTTCGATATCACCATCAACGCGAAGGAAGTCGGTCGCGTGGTCTTCAAGCTGAACGACGACGTTGTGCCCATGACTGCTAAGAACTTTCGCGAGCTCGCAACGGGTCAACATGGATTCGGCTACGCTGGGTCGATATTCCACCGCATCGTCCCCGGGGTACGTACATTGTTTAGGATATCGGAGCGTGCACTGTAGTTACCTGACTCGTTCCTTCCAGTTTATGTGCCAAGGCGGTGACTTTACGCGACATAATGGAACGGGGGGCAAGTCCATCTACGGAGAGAAGTTCAAAGGTGGGCAGCAGTACCAGCCAGCTTTGACGCCGCTCACCGCCGCCTGCTGACGGACAATGGACATATACAGACGAGAATTTCATTGAGAAGCACACTCAGCCGGGCGTGCTTTCCATGGCGAATTCCGGGCCAAATACCAACGGCTCGCAGGTGCGTTTTCTATACGTAAATCTGCATAGAAGCCCATCTCATCTCATGCAGTTTTTCATCACGACCATTACTGCATCATTCGTGCGTCTACGTCTCTTGATCACCGCTAGTGTCTGGTCAAGCTAAGGAATTCATCATAGCTTGATGGGAAACACGTCGTGTTCGGCAAGGTCGTGGAAGGAATGGACGTTGTGAAGATGATGGAGATGCAAGGATCTTCTTCCGGCCAACCTAAATCTCTAGTTAAGATCGTCGCGTCTGGTGTCGTGGAATGAAGTTACATGTCATATCCTTGGGTACTGCGCTAATTCTCTCTCGCCATACGCACAATGTACGTGACGCATCGCGGAACTCGAATATGGTGCCCGTATTTGTTTCTGTGGGCACCTAATAAAAGCCGGGCATCTACTCACGAAGGACACTGACTCAGTTGGAACTTCGAGTCTTCATCGAATCTCCGAACACGGCACTGTGCCGGGTTCAAGAAGGTTCAAGACTCCTCACACAGATCAATGTTGTTAAACGCATGGTGCGGCCCCTCTTCGTTGTCTGCCTTTGAATACAGTATGAGAACGCTACGACACCGAGAATAGTCGTGACATTCCATGACAACAACGACAGCAGGTCGTCCCTCGCTCCGGCCTGCATGCAGCCTACTGTTCAGCCTCGCAGACCCGAACCCGGGACCTCAGGACGACACCATAGGTCCTGAACCTTGAAGGCCTAGTTTCCGCAGCCTACGGGCAGTTTGCCAGTACGTCAGCTAACCGTGGAAGCTGGAACCGGGATAGGCGCCGTGATCACTGACTTTGTGAGTTGTATGAATTCGAACCTCCATCACGCATTATTGCACTTACCCCTCGCGTTAGGTCGTCGATGTCCTCGAGAATACGGGCCTGCAGGTGCTATATTGACCTTCCACAGCTTCATTGCCCGAAACGTCACGGAGAATAAGTGGGCCATTATAGTAGAAGTCCAGAATCATCAAATGCCCGGTTCATGCGGAAGTACTAGTAGCTTCGTAATCTTGTCAGTCCGTTAAGTTCTGCGGTTGGGCTCCGCTTACATGGCTCATCATTTCCTCAGCACAGCAGACGTAACTTCCCTCCGGCTAGCCTTGTCGGTGTGCTCGGCCCAGATCACATGGACAAGATATGAAATCGAGGACTGGGAGTTCGAGAATGAGGCGTAAAGAGGGTTTCATCGAAGCCTCTTTTGAGCGCCACTAACGCTGCATGTACACCCCACAGTTACGGCTATGGACTTTAGCTACCTTTCTACCCCACCCGCAGACCCGCCTCCCTCAACATCGACGTATCGACGGCGCAATTCAAAAGACACGGTGCTGAACAACACCAAGAGAAAGTCGAGCATCATGTCGATCGCCTTCTATGCATCTCTCCCCATCCTTGCATGCGTGGCCTGGTTGTTCAGTGCGCGACGCCCCCGAACTAAGAAAGCACACCTCCCGCTTCCCCCTGGTCCAAAGAAGTGGCCGCTCATCGGTAATTTATTGGATGCCCCATCCAATTTCCAATGGATCAAGTACCACGAATGGTCCAAACAATGCAGTAAGTACCTAACGTTGCTACCATTGATAACCTAGCGCTGATTCTTACATCAGACTCGGACATCATCCACCTCAATGTAGCCGGATCGATTATCGTTGTTGTCGACACTGCGGAGGCGGCCTACGAGCTGTTTGACAAACGATCCTCTATCTACTCCAGTCGGTATGTCCCAAACCCGAAAACCCTTTCTCAGGTTGCAGAATGATTAATTGATCCCCATCGCCAGGCCGCGGTTTGTCATGCTCAATGAATTGTGAGTAGAAGTATACATCGGACCGGTGATCGTGTGCTCATATGTGCTTGAGGATGGGGTGGTCGTGGCTATTCGCAGTCATGGAATACGGAAAACCGTGGAAACAGCATCGGACCCTCTTTCAAAGGGAGTTCCACCCGAATGTTGCAACACCTCTATTCCAGCCCCAAGTCGCCAAGCACACTCGTGGACTCTTAAAGCGCCTCCTCCAGTCCCCAGATGACTTCATGCATCACATTAGCCAGTAGGTCATGACCCTTTCGCATTCGTTACGAACTTATCGCCGAGTTGACTGTTGCCTGCTTCGCCAATGCAGCACGACTGTTTCCATTGATCTGGACGTCGGCTATGCTATTGATGTATCTGAAAAGGATGATCCTTACGTTGCTATTGCTGAGAAGGCACTAGAAGGATTCAACAGGGCATCTCTCCACGGTGCATTCCTCGCTGAAGTCATGCCCATCCTCAAATATATTCCGGCATGGATCCCTGGGGCCGGCTTTCAAAAGAAGGCTAAGGAATGGAAGCTCTACACTAAGAAAATGGTTAGTGAGCCCTTTCTTGTGGTGAAGGAACGGGTGGTATGTTCAGTCATTTGCTATTAGTTGTGCTCCGTGAATTGACCGAGGTATTCATCTCTACAGGCTCGTGGAATATACGACTCTTCTTTCGCTTCACGATGTCTGCAAAATATGGACGAAGCGGGGGGCACTGCACAACAGGAACGTATCATCCAAGGTGCGGCTGCTAATATCTACGCGGGTATGAGGGCCTTTTGTCTCTGTGGTGTCAGTTCACTAACACCGATTACCTATCTCCATCACCCTTGAAAAGCGGGCTTCGATACAGTCATGTCAGCGTTGCACTCTTTGATCCTGGCTTTGCTGTTGCACCCTGATGTACAGAAAAGAGCTCAACGAGAGATTGACGGAGTCCTGGAATGGGAGCGGCTGCCAGATTTTGAGGATCTCCATCGGCTGCCTTATGTAACCGCCATCGTACGGGAAGTCCAACGGTTCGTGTTTTCCTGCATAAACTGTAAACACAAATGAGAGCCTATTTCCTAGGTGGCAGCCGGTGACGCCGTTAGGTGGGGCATATGCATCCATACATCCACACGGGCTGACGCGAGTTTCATGAAGCAATACCTCACCTTGTAACGGCAGAGGATGAGTATAAAGGATATCGCATTCCCGCCAATTCAATTGTCGTCGGCAACGTGTGGTGAGTGCCCCGTTTGCCTGGTCCCTCACTGTGCACGACTGAGTCGACTGGTTGCTGACTTGCTGTGACTCCCAGGGCAATGCTTCACGATGACACCCAATATCCAGACCCGTTCGCATTCAAGCCTGAACGTTGGCTATTGTCAAATGGCAAACTGAACCCAGATATGAAGGAGCCGACGGTAGGATTTGGATTCGGGAGAAGGTACAGTCATTCCTTTGATCCCTGTTGTGCTCTGCAAATCAACCGGGACATACCTTTAGGATCTGCCCAGGGCGACACCTCGCCTCCTCGTCTATCTGGATTACAGCAGCCATGCTATTGGCCGTGTTTGACTTCGCCTATGCCGTTGATGAGGACGGGAATACTATCAAACCCTCTCAGCGCTACTGCTCAGGATTGATCCCGTAAGTGTCGGCGTAGACTAGTTTTCTCTGACGCGCTGATCCAATTGCTAGGTCGCCGCTTCCTTTTAAATGCCAAATTTTACCGCGATCGCAAGCCGCTAGAGAACTCATCCAAGGGATTTCGTGACCCCGCCAGACAGTTGTGTCGGTGAAGGGAGGATCGACATTCAGTATGATGTCCCTCCTCACAGGAATGGAAACAATGACGTTCCCCCGATTTTCATATACTGAGAAGCCACATCGCCTCCATCCTTGTGATATCATCATACATTCGAGTTATTACATTCGGATCACTACTTAGATCACTTCAACGACTGACATTCGTAGAAATGCAGGTCCTTTCCTGCGAGTTTAGCAGCGCCGCCATGGTGAAATCCGTCGTGTAGGCGTCCGAGTTCGCTTCACCTAAATTCGCGACCAATGGACTTGGAGCCTGGATTAAGGTCGCCCCTTCGATCTCAGCCAGCGCTTTCGGATTCGGATATGCGTAAGGTACCACTTGGTCGACGATCACAAGCTTTGTTGTTGCCGAAGCAGACTTCCGCAGTTTCTGGGCCAGTCATGCATGTTGAGGCGCAGGAAGAACACAGATGCTTGCTTATCAAGGTGACTTGGTTGTGGCTCGAAGAACTCTTGGCCTAATGAGAACTACGCTGAGTTGGTTCCTCTTATGCGTACTATCCCCGACGCACCCTCAAGCTTGACCTGACCTGATTCCAGCATCTTACAGTGGACTCGACTCCCACTTTGGATGCGCTATCGGTGACATAGAGACCCCTGGTACCGGCCTCGCGCAGGATACCGGTCTCTGCAACGCTCCTCAAGGCGGACGAGACATGGAACTATATCAAAGTATGTCAGCGTGCTCACTGACTTATCAGTAACTAACTGACAGCGTTAGCGCGATCCAGCAAGACTAGGCCTGGCAGCGTCAAAGTTGCAATTAGCTGTGACGCGGCCGACGTTGCGAGTAGCGAAGCGCTCAAGACTTCTGGCTGGACTGTGAATTTTTCAGATTGGCTGTCTCCGTCGTAAAGGGTGTCGATTGTCGGGTGCGAGACTCCTTGTTTCGTTGCTAACTTCTCGATGGTATCCACATTATGGAGGATGATGTTGGCGAGGAGGCGCGGGCTAGATGTAGGCGTTCCCATTTGGTGAGTTGCTTAGTTATTCTGCATCTTTCCTCCTTTTTAACCTATTTGCGAAGGAAGGAGTGTTTCTGCAGAGCACTCCCAGAATATCGCCGTCGCATACCATGGCATTGGCGTTGGCGAAGAGTCACATTCTCACGAATTCTTGATCCATCAAGGGTTGTGCACTGTGGGGGGTTGTATGTGGACGGTAAGCTTGTTTTATGCAACATCCACTCGCTAGTTATGCTCTATATATCAAGGGTCTAATTTATCAGCGTCGAGTCAGCTCATATCCACGTCATGGACGTACTTGGAGTCAGCTTCGTGTGATACTGCTTTTCGTACCTTTGTTTCTCTTGCCTCTGTGGAATTGGTGCGGGATGCGGCAGCGTCGCACGCAGAACTTGCGCAGACCTCCGTCTCCGTCGCGCTTATTATGCGATTTGATTCCATCTGTTCATCTGCGTGGTGCATGCCTTACTAGAACGATCATAGGTTATGTCAACGGGGCAGTTGGGCACAAATACCATACTCAAATCTTACCCCCATATGGACCTATCGCCCAGGCTTTGCCGTCAGTAGTCCCGCTCTCAATACTTGCACTCTACTGAATAAGCACTGCCAGGAAGAACGAATCTACGTTTCAGACCCTTTATCTGTCAGTCTCATTGTTCTTACGCAGCAAGCAGCGTTTAGTGAAGCACCCTTGTTCAGGTGGGTTTCTGATGCATACCGGTGATAGGTTGGCACTGGAATTGATTGCACGCAGTGGGCCATGCCAAAGGTTTGATCAATATTGTCGCCTAGTGTCGTCCAAATGAGGTTGTGTGTCTTATTCTTTGGGCTGCGCTGTCTGATATTGATGCGGATGACTCCCGCTTTTCTCCCTGTAATACATACAGAAGACTTCATCCAGGTCGTATAATCATATATATACATTTCTTTGACATTCTGATTACCATCCGTCACGACTAAACAGCGACATCCTCCGTTTGCAGCCCTAACTGGGACTCATAGAAGTGCAACTCCCGTTGGAGTGCATCCTTGATAGTTTCCTCTAGACGCCACCCATGACCTTCGCCCTCGTATAGTTTGTAGCACACGACACCACCATTTGCGCAGATAGTATCTCGCATCTGTTCAGCTTGTTCCTTTGGAACGACTCGATCAAGTTCTCCTTGTAGTATCTACGTTGGTATGCAGTGAGTTATTCCGTTCTGACATAGACGCAACGAGTACTGACCAAGAGCGGGGAGGTGATTTGATCTGCATGGTAAAGCGGAGATCTATCCCTGTATAACTGGGGATCCTCTTCTAGGGAGGCTCCGACGAGCTTGTTCATGTAGTGAGATTCAAATTTGTGTGTGAACTCGGCGAGTTTGGCCAAGTCAGAGATACCGTAGGACGAAGCGCCGGCAGCGAAGGCAGCTGGATTCGAGCTTATCGATAACGTGGCAAGCGTGGTATACCCTCCTGCGGAGCCTCCCCGGATAGTGCTTCTCTTAGCGTCAAGAAGATTGTTGTACGGCGCTTGTGAAAGGATCTTCACCGCGTTGATCGAATCCTCCGTATCGACAATTCCCCATTTTCCCGCAAGGCGTTGGCTTCACATACGACTTAGAATTTGGTTATGAAACAGTGGAAGACACGACGTACATATATTCGCGACCGTAGCCTGAGGAGCCCCCGTAATTGACGTCCAACCTGTGTGAGATATCGCATGAGGGCACACCACATCACGCTTAAGTGCTACGCACCAGGCCCAACCTCGGCTTGTAAAATATTGCTTCTTCCAGTTCAGAGCTTGGCTTTCGAGGGCCGTCGGACCCCCATGGACATTCACAACGCAAGGTGGCGATTCATTCGGGATGCTGCTGCCACTGTACGCTGGGTTGTTTGGGGGATAATAAACGACGTGGACTGGGGCATCTTGGGGACCAACGTCGAGGGGCTGAGGAATAGAAATAATTCCATCCGGGAACGCGGCTAATGTGGTCTTCTCTGGAGCAGGGCCAACCACCGTAAATTCGGCGCCTTGGGGATCAAGCGACGAAGGGAGCGAGCAAAGGATGATGGTATTGTCTCCATCAACCTTGGGAGACGAGAACACCGCTTGACGACTTCTGGCGGAAACGGTGCGGATCGTATCGATCGCCACGAACGACGACTCGACGAGTTGCGGAGGAGCTCGGCTTGAGATGTCGACGAGGTATATAACGGTCCGCCCGTCCTTCCACGCCGTGCATAGGATATGTTCTCCGGTCTCGTCGATAGGGGCATAGGGTGACCAGCCTAGCGTCCAGGCCGGTTGGCTGAAGTCCTGGGTAATCGGTTCCAGCAAGACTGGCGTAGCTTGGCCACCTGTAAACTTGTGGAGGTTTTGATACCCGGACTGATCACTAGTGAACAGGAGGGTGTCATCGTCGACCCAAGATGGAAATGCGACGCTGATCTTGGTTGGGGCACCGGCGATGCTGACGATGTTCGTCAAGCTCACTTTCCCCTCCACGATGGCAACGTCGGCGTGCATCAGCTCAGAGCCCTCCCAGGGCATGTCAGGGTGGAACCACTGAAGCCAGACGAGGCGAGTACCGTCCGGTGAGAACCGTGCACTGGAATAGAAGTCGGCGCCAGAAACCAAAGGGTTGACGGTCTTCGCCGCCGCGTCGATAACACAGAGAGTGTTCACAACTTGTGATGGGGTTTCGCCTGTAGGATCGTTTGTGTGGTCCTCCATGATCGCCACCATAAGTTGAGGATTCTTGGGATAAACGCTGAAATCGGCGAAACGATGGAGGCTGTTGCTATCTATAAACATGATTCAGAAGTGTAAGGTAATTACTAGCTGCTTATATGCTAGCTGCGTCAATCGCGTACCTGGAGTGACGGCCTCAGGGACAGCCCCCGGGTTGACATCGACACTGTAGACCCTGCCATCGACGTAGTGGGAGAAGTAGGCGATACCACCATAGACGGTTACAGCGCCCCCGCCGTACTCGTGCACCCCTGTACGGACATTCCACTGTGTACCAACCAAATCCCGAGCGGTCTCGGTCTCAACCAGGGCGTTCCTCCCGTCCTCTGCTGGCCGCGATTCAACGTGGTAGATTTTATTGGTGATGGGGTCGACAAGGAGCTCTGCAATCGGTTTGGACTAGACGGGCGGCCAATTAGTCTTGAGCTCACGATCATTGTCTGCTACTCACTCCCTGGACAATATCATCGGCAGTGATTGGCGATTTCCAAGTGCCGTAGGGAGCTTGTATGGGGATGGACATATTGCTATGAAGTAATGAGGGGTAGAGGATGTAAGCCCTGTTACTTATAGACAGCCCGTATACAGGCCCACATACAGCATGGCGTCATTCGTATGCATCTAAACCGAACAAGCTGCAGAACATCGGAGGCATTGAGAGCCCGTTGAATTGGCACCATTTCTTGCTGTACAACTTTCGTACATGAGTTAGTAGAAGATTCCCAGCGATGGCGGACACGTACGTATATGATAGCCCCATATATCGGAAGAGGGAACAGCAAGGAATACCAGACCTCAAGTTTCCGATGTCAAGCTTCGTACAAGTGACTCAAGTGCCACCACGCGCTATGACCTAAGTTGCTTTCGACTTGGATTCAGGCGTAAAAAGCGACAAGGCTCTGTCTGTTTGTTAATCCTGGGACTCCCAAAGCGAGACAATCCAGACCTTCTTGGCCTTCGAAGTTCGTCTGGACAGTGTAGTGGTCGGGAGGTGTGGAAGTAAATATATTTACGGCATAGCTATGGGTGGTATGTCCGAATACACTCAGAAGACACGGCGAACCCTGTTAAAATGAGTACAAGGTGCGAGGTGTTCCCGAGGACGATCATTAACACGTACATTCTAGAGCACCCGAATTTCACTCATTACTGTCTTTGTGGTATCCATTGTTCTCTAGAAGTCAGAAACTCGGTACGTTGATGAAATCATTGACGGGAGGACTTACGAGAGGACTTACGAGAAACCGAGCATACTCCCTAGTCACGTTCAAGTCCCAACAGAAAGATGTATGGTACGACTCACGAGATAGAATGGACTATCCATTAAGATAGCGATCTAGCAGCCATTGGCGCAATGACCTGACTGCGATTCTCCCCTCGATCTTGTGGAAAAAGCGAAAATCGTGATCATGCATCACTTCAGCTAGGCGTCGCATATTTATCACAGCGCCTTGAACCGTGTAAAGGCCGTGTCTTTCACGGCCCATTGGTGGATCTTAAGATTGCTCGATAAGAGCAGGAAACAAATAACGAAGCGAGCTCGGCAGTGCAAGTAATTGAATCGAAGAAGACTGCCGGGAATGTGTGAAAGACTTAGTCGTCCCAGCGAAATCGTTCGAGAATATTAAGAGCAGGGTAGCTGCTGAAGGACAGGGTCTTGGTCGGGCATGCTGTGCATAACGACTTAAAGGTGTGTCCTTGCTTTACGCCGTTCTTCATCCGTTTGTTCTCACCTTTCTTCTAGGCCCTGTCTCTCACACACCCACACTCGCGGACCTCGACACGCAGTGCTACGCATGGCGCCACAAAGTCGCTGACACCAAACACATCGCGCTGCGGGATCTCGTCAAGCAGGAGCTCGGGCTCACCATACAACAGGGAGAACACTCGTCTGTGAGCTGCGCCGCTGGGGTTCGGCTCGTGTGTTGAAGCTGACTGGGTGGCAGGTGACTGACGCGCGCGCAGCGATGGCCGTCTTCCGTCTGCACGAGCGCAAGTGGGAGGGACGCCTGCGCCCGTGCGAGAGTCTCAAGAGAAGGCGTGCTCGCGAATTACGCGTGCAACAGCGGGTACGTGACGAGCTAGAACCTGTGGTAGACTGGGGGTGGGATGAGCCAGGACCGCAACCGGGGCCAGAATGGGAGTGATGGGATGGAGGATGCCAGCCGTCACGCAGGAAGATCAAGCACTCGAAGCTCGGCACCAAAATCTCCTCGACTCTCCCAGTGTACGGGAGGCCATCAATGCACTGCCTGCCAATTCCCCATGCAATCCACCATTGAAAGGATGCTATCGCCAACTCGTTCTGACACCTCGCTTGTACCACCGCGCACATTCTGCTCTCACCTTGTACAGTATCGCTCTCTCCCCTTGTTCCTGGTTTCCGCGTCCGTCCGTCCGTCAATATTTTGCCCTCTTGTGCTCGCTGTGCTATCGCTTTGGTTTGCTTTTTGTTCCACATTTGTACTAGTACCCAGCTGCCTTGTAGCCTTGATTCCTTTCCACACGGTTCTTGCTATACCTATTGACCGCCCAATTATCGCAATTGAGGAAAGGGGCACTCAACACTCAACACTCATCCCCTATCTCACTTCTCACCCAAGCTGGCTTGCTATCATGGCATTCTTTACCAAGGAAGACGACCGCACCACCGTGCATTTGCAAACGAGACGGCGGCACACATAAGCGGCTCAGCGGCGTCTTCACCGAGTCGCTCAGTTCGCAAACTTACTAGCTCAAATACGGCGTCTCGCACAGACTTGCGAACCTGTTTGCGGCCGCTCAGCGTGCTGATGCCATCCGCATCCTAGAGCTCCTATGCCACCTCGAGGAGGGGGGCATATCATACGTCGTCACGAGGACATCCAACTCGTTACTGTGCACGATCCCTCCGACATGGACACCGGATTGAGGACGCGCTGCGGTAGCTCTCCTCGTTCGGTGGCGACAAGTTGAGACCCGCAGGAGGCAAGTACATCATCCACATCATCCACAAATTCTTCAACGATAAAGCGCCTCTGTCTTTCAAGTCCATCGAAGCTCTCGAGATTTACATAGAGAAAGTACGTATCTAGTACTAGTCTCTGTCCCCCCATCGTCGCAGTAACCTTGTATCTCTTAAACAGGGCAACCACGAACAGAGACTGCCGCACGTCTCCTTCGAGGGCGAGAAGCTCATGCTCGTCCAGGCCGACGTCGACAACGCCACTTTGGCGCAGACACGCGCGGCAACACGGTCGGCATGGGTTTCAGGAGCATGTCGTTCCTTCCCGAGTTGTTCGCCAGATTCGCGCTTACGTCCGCCCACAAACCGTCGCTCGTCGCCCGCAGGGTTCAAATATGAAGACGCTGGTTGAGGTGCATATGAATTTGGCAATGACTGGCGAACTGAGTCTCAGTGGGTTATCACTTTGTTCTGGTATACCTCGAATCGAGGTGACCTCAACGCATTAGGTCTTGACGACTACGGCAAGCCCAAGAAGAAGAGTGAATAAGACATCCCCAGGTTAAGTTTCTGTGCGTACATTCACAGAGCACCCGGGTTCGGTCCTTTACGATCTTTGCGTTACCCATTGTTTTCAGAAGGATCAGGAATCTTGCCCGCTACACCTTCTACCTGGTAACGCAGAGATTAAGTAGAGAGAGAGGGCAGGACTGGTAGGAACGATAGCCAAAGAAAAATGTACGTTAGTAATGTACGTTCAGAATTCAGGATCACGCAAAGTGATTCCGAAAAGAAGACCAGTGAGCGCGGGAAAGAATATTCACACGGTTACAACCTTCCTTCCAGCCATCACCTATGGCCAAAAAACGCTCTAAGACCAAATCGTCGTCGCATGATTCGCATCAGGTATCCCCCAAGAAGGTATGATAGGGACGGCGAGATGGTGGATGGCTGGATCCACTGACCTCTCATTACGAAGCCTGCGAAGCGCAAGGATCGCGAGGACGAACACCTTGAACCCAAACTTCCCAAGCGTAAACGCCAAAAGACAGACAATGGTGGATATCGAGCTCTGTCGGCAACACTTGAAGCTGGACCGAGTCGTATCACTCTTGACTTCGTACCAACACCACCCGATCCAATAGATCTAGATGAACAAGCTCCGCCTGTCCCGGTAAACCCTTCTCCAAAGGGCACACCAAAGGTCGCAGGGGATTTGAAGTCTACGTTGCAGACCATGATCGAGGGTAATTTATCGTACTCAAAGAAACAGAAACGGCCAGTATTCATAGTCTTCTATACATTGCGTCTTCAGCTTCAGTGCTAATCGGTAATCACAGACCAAGCAAGTATCTCGCTCTCGACTGCGAGATGGTCGGAGTCGGGCCCAAGGGCAGGCAGTCATCGGTGGCGCGGGTCAGTGTGGTCAACTACCGCGGCGCGGTGCAGCTGGACGAGTTTGTGCGGCAGACAGAGCCCGTTGTTGATTACCGCACCAAACATAGCGGTGTTCGCCAAGGCGATCTCGTCAATGGTATGGCTTATGTCCTCCAGTGTATGTGGACGCGCGCTGATCTGTGACTGTGACCGTTCCAGCCAAATCGTTCGACAAGATCCAAAGCCGGGTTGCGGGGCTGTTGAAGGACAGGGTCTTACTCGGGCATGCTGTTTACAATGACTTGAAGGTGCGTCCTTGCTTCACGCCGCCGTCTCTGCGTTCTCCTTACCTTCCTTCCAGGCGCTATCTCTTGAACACCCGCAAGCCCAGACTCTAGATACGCAGTCCTACGCATGGAAATTCAAACTCTCTAAGGTCAAAAACATCGCTCTCCGGCATCTCGTCAAGCAGGAGCTCGGGATAACAATTCAAGACGGGGAGCATTCCTCCGTGAGTTGCGCGCGTCCGAGCCGTCGCGCTTAGACTCTCGAGTCGAACTGACTACGGGGATGCCGGTGATAGGTCATTGACGCGCGCGCTACGATGGCCGTCTTCCGTCTCCACGAGCGCGAGTGGGAGGAAGGCTTAATCCCGCCCACCGCTGCGTCGAACAAAAACAAGAACAAGAAGAAACGTAAATTAGCCTGGAAGGAAGAACATGACCCGCAATCTCCAGCGGAGTTGGCGCAGGGGCGGGATGGACCGAATACGAACAAGCACGAGAACACGGACAAGAGGAATAAGAAGAAACAGAAACAGAAACAGAAACAGAAACCAGACACGCAGCTTGGGTCGGTATGGGCTTGGGACCCCGAACCAGATGAGTGGGTGGGATGGGAAGAACGTCCAAAATCGCAGCCAGGATTGGGATGGGATAGAGGACGACCGCTAGATGACTGGGGGCGTGCATGGGATGGTGATGATGATATAGGACACTGGGGGCAGGACGCCAGTAAAGGATGGAGTTGGTAGGAGATCTGCCAGGGAGGCCGCGCCCACGAAAGAAGATCGATCATTCGAAGTTTTACCAGCCTAGCTTTGCTGGTCGACAGTCTCCCAAATCCAAGCTTGCGGTGGCTTCGACGTCTCGGAGCTCGTACACGTGGAACACTACTTGACTAGTCATCATGATTCGATCCACCACCGTTCGTGAACATACCAGCCAATCCTATCACCCATCCCCGTCATATCACCCCTGCACTCTTTGCTTTCAACGCCGTAGACATTTGAAAATTTGAATGTTCATAGCTCTAACTTCGTTTGTACCACCACGAACATTTTTGCCATCCCATACAGTATCGCTTTCTCCTCGCTTCTGTTTGATGAACATCCCTCCACCTATCCGCCTGTCCTACTTTCCTATCTTTGCCAGACGCCTTCTGTATCTTTTGCACTACCTCGCTGTCGCTTTGCCTTGCTTTCAATTGCAGACTTGTACTACTACACCCGCGTACCCTTCCGGCCCCTTGATACCTTTGCGCATGTCGTCCCAGACGTTCTCGCTACCCTGTGCAGGACCCCCTTTATTGCTTGCTCAATGTCGAGGGAAAGGGCAATCATGCATTGGGCCCAATCCCTTGCGTACCCGGTGGGTTCTTCCTTCCTTCCTTCCTTCTTCCTTATTGTACGACGAGCACCGCGGACCCACGCCTGGACCTACTGAGGTTGCGTGAGCCTCCCCCAAGTTCACGTAACCTTTCTCCCCACAAGACAGGTAAAAACGCCCTTCCCTCTTCTACCATCAAGAACAACGTTGAGCTGTTGATACTCTCAATGCCCCTACCTATCCCACGAAGCATACAGGACGGACTTCTGGCACAGGTGCAGACCATCGACAGACCAGCGCCGTCTGCCATCGCCGCCGCGCCTGAAGTCGAAATCACAAACGTGGAATACATAGGATCCTACAACTGGCTGGATCGTAAAACACCTAGCCTCATCATTCCAGGTATGCTATCATGCAAACATGTTGCTTTCTAAAGCCGGAAACCTAATGTCGACCTCCAGGATCCCCGAATGAATGGGTGGATAAGCAGATCCCTTTCACGCTGAGGCCTGATGTCGGTATTGTCGTCGCAGACCAAAATGCCTACCGTGTCCCTACTGCAGTCCTCCTCCCCCTCTTCGTTGCCGTGAACGTAAAATCTAGCTTTGACACCACTTCCTCGTCCAATTCCCCCTCTTCCAGTGTGACCCAACGCCAGTTTGACTGGCCCTCCAACGACTTCATAACCGACCGCAACAACCTACGCAAGCTCCTCCGTTGGATCAACAACTCCCCGGATTCGGATTTCCGGATTGACATGCAGCTAGCGGGCAAGAAAACCGTGTTGATGTCTCGCTATACGAGGAATGTGCGCGAGAAGGCTGAGTATGGCTTCGGACACACTTTCGAGAAGGCGTGCGTGAAGGCCGCTGTGCATTGCGAAGGGAGCGTGAGCCATCACCGGATCATCAGATATGTGGGTACAGATTGAGGGCGCCACCCTGTTATCATGGTTAGTTTGAAATACTGATCGGCCGGCAATTTGTACAGGACATGAACGGACTGAAGATGGTCGTGCGATATGAAGTTGACGCGTACCTGCCTGATGCTAGCACATGCGAGGATTCCTGGCGCGACGCTCTGTCCGCCGCTGCCCCCACTGCCGTCAACAACCTCGCAGATAGCGTCAAGTTCACTACTGCCACCCCCAAGTCTACAAGCCGCAAATCCAAAGCCAAAGTTGAACCTACGGTGCACGCCGGGCTCACCGTCTACTCAGGCGGCTCGTGGTCGATCCCCCAATCCTCCATCCTCGAGATGAAGACCCGCTCCCAGCGCAACTTTGGCAAAATGAAGTGGTCAGAGCTGCACGGGCAGCTCTACGTCTCGCAGACCTCCCATTACTTTATCGGGATCCATCAGCAGGGGACGTTCACCACGCTTGTGCGGGAGAATCTGCAGTCGGCGACGATGGAGAGGGTGAGGGCGGCCGAGAAGCCGAAGCTGAAGGCGCTGAGGTGGGTGCTGGGGGTCATTCAGGATCTGTTGATCAAGAGGGGAGGGAATGCGCGGCTGAGTTTGGTTTCGGAAGCGGGGGTGCTGGGGGTTTATGAGAATGAGGCTGAGGAAGATTGCCTGCCTAGGGAGATAATGGAGTGTTTTGATTAGGATCAACAATCGCTACTTCGGTTTCATAGAGGGGGGCTGTAGATTTGTCGCTAAACTTTATGGGGTGTGATAACACCTGAGGAAGAATTTCCTCATCGCTGTCGATTGTAGTGTGTACTTACCGTAGAAGAGTTACATTCCCGCAAGTCGTGCAATTGCATGATACGAAACCTCCGCCGCCCCACCAACATTCTGGTCTCCTACATTGACCTCTCTACTAGAGGCATGTCACGCGCAGCCCCGCTGGTTGTCCACAACTTCTTGACCTAGAACCCGAATTCTCCGCCTCAATAAGCAACGCCCAGATTGAACCGCTCGAGGATCGAGATGCCTACACTCGTGGGGCCAAATATTAGATCTGTCTCGTTCGAGAAAGGGTGGAGGAAATGGGATTGAAGCGGTAAACAAGGATGCCCTTGCACGGGTACGTAGCCTTATGGAGGTACGAGCTACGTTCTGTGCCCGTTCATTTAATTCCATCACAGCTCAGGAGGATACGGCTCACTCCATGAAGGGTCGACAGAGCATACTTGGCCCTGCGTGCTCGCGTTCGACCTCGACTTCCACACTTGACCGACTGGAGAAACGAATAACCGTGAAGGTAGCCCAACAGTCACGATTGGTAGTTCGTTGATGCGCTGGTGTTGATTGGATTGCCAGAGAATTGAGATGTCGACGCCGCATAAATACTACACCCAGACAGCCGGAGTCGATTTATTGAACGGAAGGAAAGTCTGATAAATACATCAGTGATTCGGACTCTTCGATGATTTAATGTGCCTACCAGTATGATTGGTGCCTACGTGGCTGTATACCACTATATCTATAATCTCTCGGTTGTCCTATAACCGTTCTCCTTTGAAGCCCTGAATTCTCCCTATTAATCCCCCGCGTGTATACTATCCACACATCTGTGTCTGCATCCAGAAAAGCCCATGCCATGAAGCGTGTGGAGTCTCGAGTATTTGGAAAACAAGGGAAATAGTTGATGAAGGAGAGTGTAAGGCCGAGGGTAATAATACAAGACTTCTAGCGTTGCGTATATACCACGCAGATTCTGAACTCAGGCAGGTGTCCTCATGTCAATTCGGAGCGGAGGTAGACCGGCGAACCAGCTGCCCATTGATCGATTTACCTCTACCCAGCGTTCTACGATAGGGTCTCCGAATCTCGAATCCATGTGGACTAGCCTCCAGGCTCAAACAGGCGCGCTACGCGCTGTGCGAACGGAAGTAAATAGAAATGTGTAGGCCGTACCGCTGAGAGTCTAGTGGGCACCCTAAAGAGGGGGAGGAGAGAAGCGATTGGCTGTCGCAGGAAGCGTGTATGAGTTCATTTATTCTTAGCGTTGATCACTGGCACACGTACGTATGGGGTTGACGATAATGAATGTCTGCTCGTGATCGAGATGTCGGTGTCGCGTAAGTAGATCTAAGCGAGAAACAAGGATAGCCGTACACAGCCATTCCCCCATGTGAGAAGTACGTCCTCCGCCCTGTCTCTTTCGTCGTAATTGCTTTGACTGTCGTCACGATACACGAGGAGACGACTCACGCAGGCGAGTCCACGCCGAAGCGAGAGTTGTTGACTGGCTGAGCTCGAGTTATGCACGGAACTGGTAGCAGCTAATGTGAGGCCTAAAACGAGAACGCGGGGTAGGTAGATTAATTAGCCTCCTGGGACCTCCGTCCTCGAAAAGAATATTGATAACGGAGGCGCTTACCTGTGACGTGGACTCTGGTACTATCACCTTCGCCCAATTCGCTAATTCGATATCTTTCTGACGCCGCTTTCCGTTACTTTGCTCTCTTTCCATCATCCCTTGCTTTTACGGACCCTTGGTGCACAGAATGGGGATTGGAAGAACACAAGGTACGTTGATGAGATGCATACGTATGCGTAGCCTTGTCTGAGGAATTAGTAAGGCATCAGTGGGAGATTGAGGAGAGAGGAGAGGATTAGGGATAATTCAGGAGAACGCTTACGAGGATTTACGAGAGAATAGGGAGAGAATAGGGACAGTCAAGGGGAAGAAGCAGTCGAACACGCGAGACGTTAGATCCACGAAATATGAAGAACGACTGGAGAGGGAGCTCGGGATGTTCTGCCGCAATTAGCTGTCCTTGTTGATAGCATTGCGAGAGATATCGATGTCGCCTCAATACTACACACGGGGGACCGGACATCTGCCATCATGTCGCGATTTCTCCGGAGATCTCGCTTCGTTAGAGGAACCGGGAGATAGGAAGCCAGAATCAAGAATGGACGTACACAGCTATCTAGCCATGCGTTAGCCTCTAAGCTCCATTGCTGTACACATATTTATAACCTGGAAGCGTAAGGACCTGAATAGTAATGAGATGGGTGGGCGGACGCGTTACGTTGAATGGATAATTGATATGCTGCCATTAATTCGTGCCCATGTGGAACCCACTCAGCCGCAGTGACTTACTTACGTCGACTTCCGTAGGACGAGGAGGCTGACATTCCTCGCGAGCGGCGAGTAGTTATCGATGGAAGCTGTTGACTGTTGAATGAGCTTCTGTCACGAGCCTGGGCTGCGAAGTAATGGAGGACGATGCAATTTTACCGTTGATAACGGAGAGTCTTGAACGCTTGAGGTTTCTATACGCAGGCAAATCCGGTAGATGCTTCCAGAGGCCTGAAACCTCAATTGGGTGATACTAACGTGGTATAGGGAGATAGATTTAGCCAGCAGTTCACCTCCTCGGTTGCCGATGACATTGGTGCTTACCTGTATCTACGCGCGACTCGGTGCTAAGCCAGGAATTCGAACAGTTTTCAAAGCCGTTCATTTCCTCTGGAAGACTTGTGGCTCGACTATGGGCCCACAAGGCACATCTACGAGAAAAGAAAGAGAGAGTAGAGGGTGGGGGATAATTCAGGAGACAGAAGGCGATCATCCATCACGCGAGACATAGTGAAAGAAAGGAACAACCAAAGATAAGAGGATGGATCCAACCGTGATTCATTGTTCCGGGGGTCGATTGACGCGCTATTGACTCGATTAGCGTTGGTGTCGACAATAGAGACGTCGGCATCGCGTAAATGCTAAGTATACGCCAGACGACCTGTAAATATCTGATCATTGTCGAATTAGTAAAGTACACCATGGCCATAATTGACGCCCCTACTGTTTAGGGCTGATGCCCACACGCAAACTAAAAGGGCACTATCCTAGAGTCACATTCACTCGCATAACAACACTTTTGTGAGAATCTAGCCTCCACGCCTACGCCCACGCGAGGGTCGAAAGAGGGGAGTCGTTGACTGCGCTCCAGTCCCGGGTCTGGATTGCGAAGTAGAAGTCTCATTATAACCAAAGTTTGAGCTTGAGCTTGAGCTTGCTATTGACGCGCGCGCGAGAGAAAGAGATAGCACCTAAGACGAGACCTCGAACGCGAAGTTGGGGGAGGTTGTTTAATGAAGAGGTGCGCAAACCGGTCCACCAGGCACTAGGTCGCCGGGGAGTGCTGATGTGCCCTATTCGGAAGAGCTTAGTTGGATCCACGCGCGACTGGACGTTCGACTGCGGCGAACGCAGAGCTTGAATTATTCCCCTCGACCTTTCGGCTTCGACAGCTTTCATTGTCCTTGTGCTGCCTTTCCCCCGATTCCCATCGAGACGTAGTCTGATGCGGATGGACGAAAGACGGACGCACCGTTCTACAAGGCACGAAGTTCATGAACCGTGTAGAGAGGATAAAACAAGGAGAGGACTTACGGGAGAATCAGTCACAGAGCCAGCGCGAGTACATGTACGCAAAGTGCCAGCGGCTGAGGAACGACCTTAATGCGACCGAATTTACGAGTGCTCTCCAGAAGAAAAACGCGAGAGATTCAATATTGGACTGCTAAATGACAAACAAAAAGTATAAGAAGGTGCGGAACGCAGATATGATTAGGTTGAGATAAACTGCATGTGAGCGCTAATCGGAGGCATTCAGGGGAGCAAACTAGGCTGTCAAGTGCCCCCTGAATCTCCTATAACTGCAAGATTGGTGTTATGCCATTGCATCCTACCTGCACCTGGAGGCGGCTTGTAGACATCGCCGCACCGTATGATGGTTCCCTTGGATTCCCAAACGGTTGAGACTCGCCCTCTCATACTCTACATCTTTGCTAGCTCGAATACAGTAGTAATCAATAATGGCTTACGGATGCACATACTCCAAGGTACCTACTCAAGTTCGCCGAGCCTGAGAACTCAAAGACTAGCTTGAAGAACCCAATAGGAACTCTCCTCAACAGAAGCGCGAATTTCAAATACAAGATACAACAACGTGCTCAAATTTGACGGAGCCCTCCCACTCCACACCGCGAGTAAAGTGAGTACCAAGCCGAGTCCGACTGGTGCAGACTCGTTTCCGTGCAAGGTCCGACCTCCGTGCCTGCGTGAAGATAATAGAGGATGAAGGAGGGTGTACATAGGCGGCTTACTCAGGATCCCACAGTGACGAGCACCAATGCTTAAAACCTTTGTTATCTATTACTTGACCACATGCACTTGCTCCACCCCCGCGCGCCAAACACTCCCCGCCGACTGGCCGATGCACAGATATACCCATGCTCTTCATGGCCACGCCTATGCATTTGTATGCCTGGCTCGCGCCGATTCTTTGTGACGAACGGGGAATAAGAACAGGATGACGTGCAGGAAATAACGAGGACTAACAGGGAAGAATAAGGGTGAGGACCAGTAGGGGTGGCCTGGCCGCCGTTAGCAAGCAATCGCTGTTATCCATACCCAGTTGTTTAGACTTTGTATACCTTGGTGTCCACTGTGGTACCGTGGACCAATGCCAATATCACTCGGGTGCCCACTGCCCACCTAATAGCAGAGCATCGCATTATAAACTGGTGCAGATGGTGGCGTCTTGGCTGCATCCCTACCCGAATTCCGAGGATAAAAAGTTGAAGAGAATCAAGAGGAAAAGTCAAAGAGAAATTTCTTTGAAGACAGCCGTGAGTCGTGACATGCATATGCATGATGACATACTTACGGTATGGCCTAGCTCTGGTATGTTTGCCTTATTCCGCGTTAAGGACCCTCAAGGCTTGGACCATCTTCCTGGATCAACAAAATAAATCCTTTCGGCGAGCTGGCCGTCATCAAGCCGTTTCGCGTCTTTAACACCCACCTTACTTGGTATACTCGGTGCTTACCGCGAATCAGCATCAATCATCCGTCACTTCATCGCGGGATGCACCGCGGTCTACAATCTTCTGGGATGTCGCCTGCCTGCAAGATGCCGAAGAGAATCAGGAGGGATGCAAGAGAATAAAGACAGTCATGCACCTCCGCAGACCGCACCATGCGTGCGTGTACGGTATGCCTTTATTCTGCGTTAAGGATCTGTGGAGCATCTCGTGATCTCTTGATCATAGGTGCCGTGCACAACACAGGCGATCGAGCTAGGACCCCGGATTATGGTAGGAGAGGCCATTGGGGAGAATTTCGAGTTTTGTCTGAAAATAAAATCTACCCGGGCACAGTTTTGTCTGAAAAAAAAGTAGGCGGCCGGTACAAATCCCAAATTTGTCTGCGCAGGTAAAATAGCCTATTTTGGCTCACATTTTGTCTGATTTATCAAAGTAGCCTCTAGAGGGCGTAAAAGTGAGCGGGGAGCATCGGAAACAATGCCCCACATTGTAGATAACCTCTAAATGTATTCCTATGTGTCAGAATCATCATTTTCCGCCGTTGCCGCCCTAGACCGCCCGTTGAACCATTTAATGACTTTGAGAAAGTCTCCACTGCGGCCCTGAAGCGCTTTGAACAGCATCGTGTCTTCAGCTGATAGCGCAAACCCCACTTGCTGGATGTTGGAAGGCGATGTGATGCGACAAAGGAAGTTGATGGAAGGAAGGAAGGCAAACGATGATGTTTGCCAATCCCGCATGGCCGTGTGTATGCTGCGGAATTGACGTTGATGCATATGTTCATAGGTTTGTACGGCGATATGTGAGAGAGCGCTGATATTGAACGTTTGGGCAATGGCGTTGTGTCGACCGTGCTTCCCACCTGATTTCGAGTAATAAGCAAGTACTGGAAAACATGCGAGCCACAAAGTCAGACAAATCCGGACAGGAAATAAGAAACTCACTACGCCCAACCATCAATTTCCCAGTGCCGGAAATGACCAGCCCGTAGTCACCTAGGTTGAGGGGTTGACCAGGTATATCGTGCTTGGGGTCAGGCATTTCGAGCTCGGCATTCACCAAATGGCTTAGGAGCGGCGAAGCTTTGGTGAGAAATTTGATGAAAGCGTCTTTACGTCGATTCGCCGCCTGATACCACAAATGATTAATGAGTTAGCATAGTATCTATTGGATTGCATGTACCTCTGATGAAATAGTAGCTCACCTTTTTCTGTATTACAGTAGCCGCTAGGGCAGCGTTCGCAGCATTGCCCGTTGTTGGAAGTATGTCTGCAACGGTTGATCCCTCCGTGCGCACCTTGCGATTAATTCCAGTACCTGCTGCGACATCGTGTTCCGTCTCGTGCAGTATATCATTGAAGCGTTGAATGAGCGCGCGCCTTGTGGATATGTCTTCCATAGTGTCGGAAGCTGTATCAATCCGTTGCTTTCGCGTTCGAAGCCCTAGTCGTGCTTGTCGTGTCTCGTGTCGTTTGCGAAGGTCGACAAGAGATTCTACATTGATTTCTATGGCTTTCAGTCTCCCTAGTCCGAGGGGTTTACTAGTTTGTGATGTGCGGATATCAACGATAGTATGGGATATATCGCGGATGTTCTGGTACTCTTCTGCGAGGAGCTCCCTGTTGAGTTCACGGTCATCATCAGAGATGCTATATCTAGGTTGGGTTAATCAATATTTGTATGCAGATTAATCTTCGTCACATACACTTGCACCATATTATCAGCTATGAGTGCGAAGTTAGCGCAAGTTATTGATAACAGCGCATTTTCTTGTTTTTGTGTCCTTGATGACATGGAGTATGACGGTGTTCTTCGGACAAAATACACAATACCCCAAATTTTTGATCCGTGAAGTAAGGTGATCATCTGTGTTAATGGGCTCTCATACAAGAACACAAGAGATCATTGAGGATCACCGGATATCATGGATGATCATGCATTATGTGCAATGCTATACTCTCACAATTAAATACAATATCATAGATGATCATTCATGATATTTGCATCAACGTCACCACTCATCCATATGAAAACATATGATCATTACAAAAGACTACTGACAGTACCAGCCGGGGATCATTCATGATCATCCGTGATATTGTAAGATCATGGACGGCTGAGCATCGATTACCATCTATGATCACGACACCCACCACATTTGGAAGTATACAGCCAAAATAGGAATCCTCCTAAATTTCGTCATGAATTGACTCCTATAATCTGTTTTTCAACATCTCCTTCTTCGCTCTTAGCCTCTCTGTCACTTTCTGTCTGCCTTATCTATGGCCTCCAATCACCTCATTCCACCTCGCCACCAATGCAGCAAGTGCCATTGTGCTGCCTTCTGCTTTCAAGCAGGGCCTATCATTGAGACAGTGCGTACATCAAGTTTTTTCTTATCTCCCTCACTGACGGATATGTTCCCATGAAGATTCCTACATCTGTCAACCAGCCCTGCGCCTGTGGACATTCATATCTTGTCCACTTGCTGGATCCTTCATTTCTGGAAAGTGATAGACTTCGTGGAGGCACCTCTAATGGGCTCTGTGCTGTTTTCTATACGGTGAGTCTTCAAGTGCCGATTCCTGTGTTGTCCAAACTTTTCACAATGCTACATGACCTAGCCTTCAAAGCCTTGGAGCGTTCACTCTGTATGTGTATGTACTCAAGGGTACCTCAATCACTCTCTATCTCAGTGAGTGTCTAGCGCTGCGTCTTGTGCTCTACATGACTTTCACCTGCTATCATAGACCCGGTCCTCCTCAAGCACTCTCTAGAGATCCACCTCTCCTGCTGACACCGACAACATCATTTCAATCCAGTCCCATTCAAGCATTCCTTGTCCCTACTCCTGACTCTGGCACTTCATCTCAGAACCGTGCTGCTAGCCTTAGTCGTAATATCCAGCAAACTCGTAGCGCCCGTCCCAGCACCACCAGTTTAGGAGGCCACCGCCGTACGGCTCTTCCAAATGTCTTTGGCCCTCCAAGTCGGTCACCACTAGATCTAGCAGCAGGCCCATCAGTGGGAACACCAACAGTTGCTGGGCCCAGCGGTACATCAGACTCGGCGACAGTTTGGTTAGCCTTGCTTCCTTTTACGGTATGTCCATCTACCTCAGAACACGCTTCAGTAGTGCTCAACCATTTTTAATCCAGCGTGGCAAGCACGAGCATCCAGGTCATCCCTCCCCCGAGTTTAAATTCAATTACTCTGATATACGAGCACTTCTGGATACGCTGGAGCAGTCTGGGCTTTACTTCATGGTCAATGTACCGACAGCAGGGACAATATGGCAGACCTTCAACCTAGAGATAACCCGTGCTGCCTACACAGCTCTCGTCACGTTCCCCAGCAGATCTGGCACCCATCAACTTGTACCTCCGTCTTCGACCTCCATACCCTGGGCAGAGCTTCTCTGGCAGATCTGCTGTCTTGGATCGCCTTCGAAAGCTACTGCTTCTCGCTCCATTGAGAGCACAGAGATTCCAGAATATGGCTTTACCTTTGAAGCGCTGCGATCTTTGGATAAAGGCAAGAACAAGTTCAAGAATCCTAAGCATGACGCGCCTTTATACTTTATCGGTATTTTCCTTTCCCTCCTATCTTCTACGGAAATATCTCAAGGCGATCTTTTGCAGAGCCTATCTTCGGAAACCTCCAAGGCCCCGTTCCCGGCTTGCCCACAGGGTCCCATGTCTGCTTTGGCTGGCAGGTGTATAAACGAGCGAACTTATTACTGGACGATGATGATATGTTTAGCTGCAAAGACCTCGGCTGTCAATCAGAAAATGTTCGTGGCACATCGCCTGCCAATCATACTAGAAGCCATCCACGTTCTGACACGGTAGGCAAATGCTTTCAACAATGACATGTGCAAGCTAACAGCGTTTCCATACAGGGTAAAGAAGATATCGACGAGGAGGAGACAATGCCACCCCGAAATAGACCTCGTGTCCAGGGATCGCCTGAGCCGGCGATCATCATCCATGTGAGTTGTCCTTCCAAGCTCTTTTTACGGCTATCACTCATATTTTCTCCGCCAAGGATGAGCACCGCCAGGAAATAATCCCTCCTCGATTGCCGGTACCTGATATTGGTCAGGCCAGCATGGATGACATACTTGATTGGCAGAGAGCCACTCGTGCTTTGGCTGGTTTGGACTCGGAGCAATATGCCACGGTTTTTGCTAAAGATGTTCAGACAGCAGCCAGTGCCATTCGGGCTGTGCTGCTCTTCCAGGCGCCTTATGACAACTGCTTCATGCCAACATCTTTCCAGTGTCCAGAAGGTGCCGTTTTAAATGACGGTTTACCACCCATTAAGTCTTGGCTGTATCATCATTGCGATCTCCGAATGTGAGCATTCACATTGTCATTTGAAAGCGCCAACTCACGGTGTCAACCCAGTGGACCTTTGGACGGTGAACAAGCAGTTGGATTTGGGCCACTAAGAGCCGTACTCCGAGCTTTGCTTGACTTCCTCAATCCAGTCACTGGACACGGAGCATCGTGGTGGTCTGCAAAAGCAAGCGGCTATTTGCAGCTCTTCATGGGCCGAAGCACTCCAACCTTGGCTAGCGATCAGCGCCACTACTGGATGGCAGGAACTGTGGCAGCCATCCACACCCATTGCTTGCTCGTTGGACCTGACCCCATTTGCCCCTTTCTCTTCCTCACCGCTATCGTCAATAACATCTCAGTTTTTGATCACATCACTCTGGACTTTGTTCGAGTCTTTGATTATGACCTTGCAGATCGCCTCATGCCATGGTTCCAATTACAGCAAATGGATACGGTTGCTATATCAAGTCCTTTGGGCGAATGGCTTCGAGAAGAATGCGAGATATACGTGAGATTCAAGCAGACCAGAAATTGACGTGGCTAATGGGCCTTCACTCTAGGTATTTGGCTCCCTTGGTCGGCCGAGATCAGTGGAGGAGCATACTGCTTGGAACAGGGAAATACTTTGTCGGGCGCTGCTCGGTTCAGACAATGTCTTCCACCATCCCAGGTATCTTGCGTTTGCAGCTGGGTTCAACATGCAGCTTGAGAATGGCCATTGCCTTTGGAATGTGAGGTGGTCCAAAGTCTTGAAGCTGTATATCGCCTGGCTGACCGGCATATAGGAGTTCCGTACCAGAAACAACGATATTGGTCCCCGTAAAGCCATGGACTTTGTGGCCGCTCTCTACAACCGACGTGTGGGATCCCCTGATAGCATCACAGGCCTTCTTCGTTTCGAGACAATGGATGGACTCCCCACCCCACCTGACGCCTTGTCTAGCTTCCAGATGATGCAGTACTGCATCAGACGCTGGCTTAATGGAGTGGGGCATCCCAAAGGCGTCCGAGGCTTGTCTGTGGATGAAGAAGAGTGGCTGAAGCATAGGGATGATCCTGCGCTACGGTCAAGACTCTTCTTGCTTGCCATGACCGATTTGCCTCTTCTCCCCATCTTGCCGGAGTTCGAGATCACCGTGAGTTGCCAGTCTTCTCCTTTGCTTTCCATCTCGTGTATTGAAGCACTCATGCCAGGTTCGTCTCTCTGCAAGGCCCTTTGTTGGTGAATGGAACGCTGAAGCTGGTCCACCCATCCATTTCCATACTTGCACCGCCGTTGTTGAGGTCCACATCACTGATTGGCTTAGGCAGGCCCTGATGGAGGTTTGCGAACTTGATGACAGCGTATCAACTTCGTTTGACTCCTGGTGGCATTCTGTCATGATCTTGCAAAGCGGGCTTTACACGTCTCTCTAAATATTTATAAAGTAACAATCGCTATAAAGTTACAGCTCAACTATCTGTTTACACAACTGTTCAAGCTTCGGTATAGACATATTGATCGCCGATAGGCTGACTGCATCTTGGGTCGGGCAACGTACTATATCTGCCTGTAGAAAGACTTTAAGCGTATCAAGGCTCTTCATCTCTGCAGCAGTCAACGCATCCCTGGACAAGCCTGCGGCCTTGGCTAGGTGCGCCTTGGTGTACATAGTCTTGCTGTTATCAAAAGAGGGGAAGTCCGCGCCAATGACGATCTTGACAAGATCAAGATAGTGGTGAGTGTGTCCGTCATACATGAACCTGGCATTAGTGACCCGGCCGATATCTGACCAGACACATCCAAGGGTGGTCGCAATTTTGTGGATAGTGATGACCAGCCGCATGTTCTTGTATGCGGGCTGATATGAGCCGCTGTTCCAGACTGTCTGAAGATCGCTCAGGAGATATGGGAAAGACCGTTTGATATGTTCTTCTAGAGAAGGAGACAAAGAGTCAGGCAGCGGGGCGAGGCGAGTTTCTGGCGTCGGCTCAGGTGTGGCTAGGAATAAGGGGGAGGGGGATGAAGGCTTTTCTCTCGTGTTTGATATACTCTGTACTTGATGTCAACTTAAGACAAGATACGACACAAATGTTCTTTGCTTACCTTTGGTAATATGTAGAGAACATATACTTTCACCTCCTCTGGAAGCTCGTGCAAATAGCGGAGGGCATCTAGGTGGGGGCCATGGGGAATAGGGTGGAGAACGGTACCGAGGCAACTTTCCTTCCCGTCTTCATCATCCAGATACAACCCAAGTCCTCCAAGCTTCACCAAATCACCGCGAGACATCATAGCTTGCCAGTCTTCACTGCCAATGGCGGCAAACATTTGTGAGGTTGCAACAGCAAAGTTGTCTGCGGAAGATATCTTCATGAGTGCACGACCAATGCTGGTGGATTCAGCGTCATGTTTGTTGGGGTTCATGATGAAATAGAGGATTTCTTGAACAGAAGGGTGATCGTCTTGGAATGTCAGAGAGGAGATGTCAATGCACGCAGTGCGCACGTCCCGGTCCAATTGACCCATGCTCATAAGGACTGAGGACATGGAAGTGATTGACGGCGGCGCAGATGTCTTGAGTGGGGAAAGATGAGGGAACTGCAACTCCATGCGCTTGCGTGCTTCAATAAAGTCTTTGCTAGTATATGCAACATCTGGAAGCTGTAATGTTTGACTGGCGGTGTCTGTCTCCCTGGGGACTGCTATCTCCGGCCTTGTCTGGCCAAAGTCGGTGGCCTCAAGGACCGGGAAAGAACTGTCCTCATCCTCCTCCATCTCAGATTCGGAATCTACAACAATGGCAGCTGCTAGGCGGTGAATTAGCAGCATGAATATGGTAAGCGATCCTTGCTCACTTTCCGTGGTGTGCAGTGATCTGTTGTCGTCATCCAAAGTGGCAGACCAAATTTCCTCAACGTAGTCATTCTCCACCCTTGGCGATGCTACCAGCACTTTTAGGGGTTGAGCAAGTCGTGCGCAGATGTTGTTGCTTACGGGTCATGCGTCCACTACGGCCTCTCCCTCTTCTACCTCTGGTTCCACGTCTTCCTCGCATCCTGGTGGCTGCAGTGGAGCCTCTGACTGGCACGTCTGCAGCTTTGTTTTGTTAGCACACAAAAAAGAGAAAATGATAGGAGACATACTCTCTGTTGCTTCCATGCGAGCTTGTCCCCTGGTCAAATGATTGACTGCTGCAGCTCTCAGAGCGTGAGATGGAGGTGCTCTGGATCTTTGAGGTCTAGCAGAATTTTCTTCTTCGGTCATGACAGTAAGCAACAAAAGCCGAACTTCAATGTGATTATAATATGCATGGTCACATGGTCAGTAAACACTGCATCACTAGTTAGATCAAGGCGTCACAATCTGTAAGATCGTCAGAAACATAAATGCCGTCGTGACTGACAACTCACATTAAGGCTGCGGCAATATGCTAAAGTCTCTTGCCACACTTGCTTCCTTACATCCATGCTCTGGGTGCCAAGCGGAAAGCACCCATGCAAATATGCGTCCAATCCCTCAACTTCGGCTGGCGTCAAGGGAGAGTCAGGCGGATCACAGACAACCTCAGTCAGATGAGCGGGCCCAGGTGCTGCAGTGGAAAATGGATTCCCATCAGCGACTTCTGATATGTTCCTCTCCAAAGCTGCAGCCATCGCAGTGCCGTTGCTCCAGTCAACCCCGTAAGTCCCATAGTCAAAGGCTCCATTCCCCTGCTCTAGCATGTAATCAATACCACGACCGCCATCTTCCAGCAAGCCGAAGGTGAAAAGCTCCCTTGGGGATTTCTGGCCTCCTCCAGGAACGGCGATCTTGTGTAGGTTCCAGGCATCAGACCATTTCCGTATATCGTCCTGCAGGGTGGCCATGAAAAGATGATGAAGGAGCCAGATGTGCGCAAAGTTGTCATGATCAAGGCCATGGCTTGCCTCCAGAGCCTCGAAAAAAGGCTTCCATTTTGCCACCACCCCATGGGCGTAATCAAGCCAAAGTCGTTCAATGCGGCAGTTATGCACACTCCTGTGAAAGTGGTCAGCGAAAAGCTACTAAGCAGTCTCCATGCTCACCTTCCCCATATATATGAACCCCGTCCTCGCCCACGGTATTCCTCCATAGCCAAAGCACAAAGGCCATTCTCCACCCCGTGATCACCTCGCATGCGGCTTGGCCATCCATGCTGCTCAGTGGCATTCATAAAGACCTCTAGCACCGTTTCCTTGCGGTTGTTGTTGTTCGCCTTGATTCCAACAACATACCGGGATTTACCGTCAATAAATCCATGGATGACGAATCTCCACCTGATTAGATCTAGTCATGAAGTGAACATAGGAATGGCATCGCAGTGACTGCATGCTCACCGTGGTTCCCATCATGATGCCATAGCGAATTCACCCCAGGCACCCAGTACTCTTTGCGGATGATGGGGTGATCACCGAACCGAGCAGGAGCCCCCCACACTCGCAAGTAAGATTCTTGAACCCTGTTTTGAGATACACGGTGGCCTTTGGTGAGAAGAGTCGCAATAATCATCCGGCGTCCAAAGTGTGGAAACATGTGCAATATCTCTGCAGTCTCAGCATCCAGCTCGGCGTCACTTAGGGTTGACATTGGGGGTGTTGTCGAAGTCCACACCCGTTGAACGGCTCCAGTGCCATTGTCAACATCAGCATAGACTGGATGGCCTGGTTTGGCTAGCCCAAGCTCCAGAGCGCGGCGTCTGACTGTCCTAGAGCTACACTTAAGCAGAGGGCCGAGAGTATGTGGGCCACGGAGATCAAGTGCGTGTTGAAGAAAATTGGGATCAATTTCTATACGTGGCCTTCCAGCGTTGCCTGTCAGGCTCAATTGGGTTACTTGAAGGGAGGGGAGAGGTGACGGATCCTGTGAGCGCTCCGACAGGTCATTCAGCGCTGTTAGCATCACAGTGATGGAGCGTCGTAGAGTGGCCAACTCTGCTGCTGGAAATATATTGGCATGCTGAGAAGGTGCAGTTACTACCAAGGGAGTGGTACATTTCAGAAAAGGCTTACTCGTTCTGCAGACTCTGCGTACACTCGAACCTCGTTCATATAGCTTTCTAGCCGATTCTGGTCCCCAAGCTGAGTGCGTAGAGCAACCCGAATACGCTCTGATAGTACTTGATATGCGGCACGCAGGTTGTTTAGAGTACCATAAGTATCCATTGTGCATCAAGTTTCAACAATGAGAAGAAGGAGACGAGGGCAAACAACAAATTACGGATAGAATCAACCTGAGGTCATGTGCCATTCTTCCCCTAGGTCATGTGCACTTCAAATTCCACAGCAGCAAAGCGCGCTAATGAAAGTAGACACCTAGCAAAGTACAGAAATAACGTGCTAGTATACAAACAGGCATATGACTCTAAGCAATCTCATAGTATCTAGGAACTGCTCTAGTTAATTTGCATGCGGCATGCTCCACCATGAAGACGTCAAAATGCATCTCTGCCTTCTCTGTCGCAGTCAACTCGTTGTCCAGAAACTTGTACAGTATGACAAATGCCTCTGTGCAAGCCTCACGATCCGGAGGAGGTAAACGGCCATGTGAGCCTGCTGGTGTTTCTAGCAATCCAAGGAGGCGCAGGCAGCGCACGGCACCTTTGTTGAGCTGCCAAACATACTCCCCAATCTCCTGTGGTGATGGCATAGGGAATACGTCTGCATAAACAAAGTCCGCTGCAATCAGGAAGGATGTCAATGACCCAATGTTGAAGAATCGAGGTGACTTCTTTGGAGGCATGAAGAAGTTGTAGCAATCGGAGAAGGAATGGATATTTTGCTCTAGTTCCACGCCCCAATCAAGAGATTGAACCTTGTCAAAGTACAAGCGAACAAGTGAAGGTGTTCGGGAGCTATTTGCCGGTCCATAAGCTCGCATGTTGACAAAGTATGAATCGTTCCGGCGAAGGATATTGCCATCGGAGTCAACATCTGGGTTGACATGTTCAGCAATGAGCTCCTCCCACTCGTCCACACTGTATATGAGCTTGTCACCCTCCCGGGACAAAGGAGTGTTATAGGTGACACCACGATGCAGGAGAGCTCCAAATAGGCCCTGGTTCGTTTTGGCCAATTCTGAGCTATATGGGCTCTCTGGATGGCTTCTCCAACGTTTTCGATCTGGTGCCAATTCCCGGAAAGGAAGGAAATGATTCAAGTTTTCCTCCTTGTCGGCAAGAAGGGAAATGAGGCGAGATGGAGAAGGGGCCTCGTCAAACCTTGGATATGCAGCATAAATGTGCCGAAGGTAGGCAACCATGCTTTGCATACCAGCCACTTGCAAATGAGGTGGAGCGGCCGGCTGATACGGAATGGATTCTTGTCCAAGATTTCTGATACGTCCTTGCCTTCTCTTGCTCTGAACTTTGCCGAGACTGGGCTTGGCCGGAGGAGAAGCAAAATCTTCATCCACGTAGTCAGAATCGTTCTGATTGACATCCAATTGTTCATCCTCTATGTCAACATCGTCCTCGTCATCGGTCTCATCGTTCTCTTCCTCGGGCAGTGAGGTAGATGAAGGCGGTGGAAGATTGTGAAGTAGGCCTAGTTCGCAGATAAGTTTGTACTCCTCTGTATCAGAAAGCGCCACTGGTGATTCCGACAGTGCCTTGGCAAAAGGCAGGAGGTCCTTGAATTCGAGGATGCGACGTGGAGTCAGTGAGCTGATAAGCTGGGACCTTATATTGCTGTGCGCATACTGGACCGCTGGGAGGTAAAGAACGGCTGGCGGACAATACCGGAGAAAGTGACCAGTGACCCATGCTGTAGGTTGTGCATTTTCATGCGTAGGAAAGTGTAGCCATTCCGTAAAGGCTGATGCAATAACTGGCCAGAGGCTGCTCCAGAGTTGCTCCCGTGTCCTGCGCTTAGGGTTGGGCACATGTTTGTTACCCCAGACTTTCTGGAAAGGAGCGACGTGCAGATCTGGAAAGTAATCTCCAGGTTTCAGAGTAACACAGGGCAACCTTTTGTTCACTTGATAGTCAATGTCTTGAGTAAGACGGTCGACATAGCACGTCTGATCATAAGTGCTACTGATGTATGACTTCTCCGCACGCTGCTGAACATCCCGGTACAGCCAAGTGTGGGCCATGTAGTTCAAGATCAAAAGATCTTTTGTACGCTGGTGGACAGCTAGCTGGTAGTAGTCCTGGTCTTTGGATAAGCAGTCGTATTTGCCCCAGAAGCCGAGCAGAATGGAGGCTGTTTTAGCGCTAAAGGGATGGTGGAGGATACCACGGGTTGCCTCCCGTGTATACTGAAGGTGTGTAGTGTAGTCTGCCGGTTTGGAAGCAGTGGCAATGGACTGGAAGACTTTCTGCCGTTCCGCAAGGACCACTTGGAGGCCTTCCAAAGAAAAGGCGGTATCCAGAAACTTGGTAACTAGAAAAAATGTTCAATCGTATGTGAAGAACTTCGGGACATAGACTTACTGCGACTAGAGCTTGCTCCCTCTTCAATACCTGACATGGCTGGCAATGGAGCCGCAATTTCATGTTGCTGTAGTACAGAATCTTCTGTTGCACCGCTATCAGCAATATTGGCTTGCTTTTCCAACAGCTGTTGACGAGCTGCTTCTTATCAGAAGCATACAGAGAACGAACATGACATGGATCACGTACCAACCCCTCTGGTCTCTTTTCGTACACCCAAAGGCTGATGTTCTGTTCGACCTTCTCTATCAACTTCCATTGGTTCTAAATACATCAAATGATGATATGGAGACGGCTGGTGATGTCCATGCATACCTGGATTGATATTTGCCCTTCCTTGGCTACGCTTAGCTGGGTGTCGCGCAGGTCCTTCGTTGTGATCAGCCACTTGCAGTGTCTTCCCTAAACCCACTTTTCATCAGCTTCAATACAAGCATACTGAGTGCGTGACAATACCCTTGTTTGACTGAGCCTTGTCAGCAGCCGCAGGCAAAGCGATAACTGTTAGTGAGAAAGACATTAGAACCGTGGCCCAAGAAGAAGCCTAGGAAGCTCACTTGCAGAGTCAACATAGCGCTGAGTCAATTTTCTAGCCAGCTCCTTCATGGTGAGACCTGGATCAACAGGTTATGACGAGAGCATGTAAACCAAAAACATTGACTTACTTGACTCTGACGCTTGAAGCTTTGTCAAACGTAGACCCCTCGATTGCAAAAGGTCAATTCCTTGAACAAGCAAGGAACGGCCAGAAGGAATATGCATCGCATAACGTTCACGGTGGTCAAGTACTTCCGTCATTGCCTGGCTTCTAGCCGCATCTTGAGAGACTCTTGTACCGTTTTGGTCGAGACAGTAACCTGGCATGTGGGGCCAAGCTGAAGGCCTGATGAGATTCCCATCCTCCGCTTTCATGCTAAATGCCTCCAATATCTTCTGAGGATTCATAGCAACCTCGAGGTCCTTTGGAAATTGGGCTGTGAAATATGTCATCATTTGTAACAATGAGCGAGTATAAAAGTCCAGTTGTGACTGTCGGCTCATGATCAGATGGCCGTGCTCAACAAAAGTGGCATGGGAACCACTCGATCTAGGAGGCAGTGAATTTCTAACAGAACGGTCATGTCATTGGACAAGGAGAGCAAAGAAGAAAACACGTACTGAAAACACCGCATTTCAGGTGCAATCGTAAATATGCCCTTCTGTGGCAGGCTAGCAAAAGCCAAAGAGGCGGCACCATCTGACATTTTCGCATTTGGATAAGAGATAATGGTAGCTCGGATGTCAGATGGTTCAGGCTTCATTCCTGGGGGCGCAGTAGGTCCTGTACCTCCATGACGAAAGAAACCAGAAAAGGTAGCGCCGACAAACTCGTGGAGCTGGATATATAGCCCTAAACCTAGGATATGAAATCTGCCAGGATTGTGACGCTTTTCATATAGTTCGGAGAAGTGGGATAGCGCCATCATAACCGTAAGCTGGCCTAGGGTGTCACGCATGTCAAAGTGCGGTCCTCCAAAGGTGGAGCTCATCACCTCGGCAAGCTTCAGTGCTACATTTATGTTTGTTAGATATTGCAATATAGATAATCTCGTGGCCACCTGCCTTTGCCATGAGGAGCAGAACATGCGAAGTTGGCCTGTATCGTGTTATGGATGACATTGTCGTTGTGGCCAATCCGTGGTGTATTCATGAGACTGGAGGCCAACTCAGCCTGGCGGATGTATGCCGGATCACCGTAACGAGTAATCTCGACTGTGCTCGTTGCGATGGCCTAAACATATTTCTTGTTATCAACTTGAAAGATTGAAGGATCAGAACGTACTTGTACTAGCTCCTTGAGTATACCGAAGTGGCCTTCCCGAGACATCGGAACACCACCAAACTTGACGGCTGCCTCTTTGACCTGGGCATTTGGAGCATGAATTCCTGTTGGTGCTTCGATGGACGACGCCAGAGTATAACAACGAGGACTTCCATTGACTGTATTAGCCAGAAAAACTGGGTCTCGCTCAATGGCAGTCCCTCCAACTAATTCTTTCTCATGATCAATGTATGGTGGCCCAGGCTGCATGTCATGGTAAGGACCCAACATGTTGGTACGAGCCTTGGCCAGTAATAATTGCGTGTCTTCAGAAAGAAAGTCACTGTCAAGTATGGTTCAGTAACAGTAAGCAATGAAGGCAATGCAGCAGCTCACCGGTCTGTTACAAATGCTATCAAAACATCGTCCTCAAGATGTCCACTTCCATGGACGTCTCTGGAAAACAGAAAGTCGCCCGGTCTGAGCTCCTCTAGCCCTATTCAGGGAATATCAAACAATATCTATATTTGGTATGCAAATGTACTTACCAAGACCGTTCAACTCCTCCATCTCAACATTCGGAATCACCTGCTGGACCTCTAGGTCATGGAATGCTTTGACGCCTTGTGCAGAAATGTCCTGATGCCAGATGAGTATACGCTTGACAAAAGATGCCTTCTCCTGAGGGAGCTTTGGATGGATGGTTCCGTCCAAAACATATAAATCAGGAAAGCCCTGAGCTTTTCGGTGTGGATTTTGAAGTAGACGGCCTTCCAAAGGAGCATGGAGACTTGGATCCATCGCGGTGCGTCCTGATGATAGTAAAGAAGATGAGAGGGTGACAAAGAAAGCTAAAGACATCGAGCTTCTGCCTCACGACTTGCATGCTTCACTGACAAAATATTAGTCCAAGTTTAAATGTATCTGCTATAGTACAAGTTTAAATGTATCTGCTATGTAGCAAATGTACATGTAATAAGAAATTTGCCCAAAGCTGGAGCGATATGCAACGAATTCAGTGGTGTCCCTAGAATACAAGTCCAATGTTGCACGACAAGATGTGAGATTGTACATGTGTATCTTGAGAGAGGGCAGCAGGGGAGAGCAGCGTTGACCTGCCCATCTGAACACCGCAGATCGAACTCAAAAGACGTTACTCGATCAGATGCAAGCACCGAATATACTCGGCGTGCGATGTCCATATTTCAATACAAACCGCCGTGCACTGGAACTTGGTCTCGACGAGCAGCATATGCGGCTGGAGCAGCCATGTTCAATCCAGGTGTACCATACACGGACACCCAGCAACAACACACCGCCGCCGACTGTGAGCAAGCCCGAGCACCATCGCCAGCGAGGGCTCACACTGTCATTCCTGAGCGCTTCAGCTTCCTCCAAAGTGATAAAGGTCTTGAACGGTTTCGAAATTGTCGAAAAGAGCCTCCGTATGGGCGCAGGTTTTGGTATTGAACTGACGCATATCGCAAGGACTAAAGCAGCAGGGATAATGGAACTCCAAGAGTTCCTCACGCATGTACTCTTGAAGTAAGTGTCACCTCCTCCGGGGACTGGTCTGACAAATAGTACCAGCGATGACCCGGATTATACTTCACTGCGAAGGTCGCCCCCTCGCGATCGGGGTAGATGTGGCACGTCAAGACCAAGTCGTTGTCAACGTTGAGCGAGAAATAATCAGCGACAGCAAGCGGGTTGTGGGCAACAGGGTGTCCAATGGGGCGCCACACATTGATGAGGCATGAGGGGAACCCGCGACTTGAGCAGACGGTCAGCCTCGTTGGGAAGGTGGTAGCGCACACGGTTCACGCTCGCGGCGAACGTCTGGTCCATATGTACACATTGCTGTAGAAGCGGTAAGTCCTCGTCCGTTATTGAATGCACATAACTTACCACTGGGCCACGGACATCAGGATCAGCCCCGGGGTCGTGTCGTAATTGCGCCTTGACATCGTATCAGTGGGCGTACTAGATTGACAAGCCCGTGTGCACATACCTGATTGTATGGTCAAAAATGAACACCCGCTTCGCTCCTGTGTCCTTCTTCAGGAGCTCTTCCACCTCCTTGTAGTAATGTGTCTCAATCGCTTTGTCGTCCAAGAAGTCCTTCTCTTGGCTGACGTGTTTGACGAACTGGAACCCCGTCTTGTCGAGGGACACCGAATCTTCTTCGCCACGAACGTCATGTATGACGACTTCGTGGGGATCCGTGGTAATGTTCTTGCGTGGTACCTCAGGGGATACCTTGTAAACAATGTTGAAAGGAGGCTGTCCGTCGAGGGTCTCCTTGCCCAAATAGTTGAGAACGGCGGGGCAGTAGTGGGGAGGCGGGGATGGCAAGGAGGATGCCGGTTGTGAGCTCATCCTGGAGATGCCTGCCCGACATAAGTCTACAAAGACGATGGAGAGCGAAAGATCACTAACGGATCGTCTTTACGGATCAAGCAGCGTTGGACGCGATGACCGACTTCGCGAATCGCACATTCACGATATTGGCATCCGGCGTCAATTCCTAGGATCAATCAGCGGACAGTCGAGGATACCACCCTTGAATCACCCTACCCAGATCGCCGAGAAGGCCAGCCTTTCGACGTGCGGGCGTAGTGAGCAGAGGTTGGTGCCCAGAAGCACGGGCAACATATCAACTCGCTTGTCGACAAGGTAGACGGTGGTTCCTCTTGACGCTGCCTCGGTATCCATAGGTGTATCAGGGAGAACGAAGTTCAATACATCCGCGATGTCTCTGAGCCACCAATACGACCGAGGAAAGGGGGTACGCATGAACACCTGCCTCAATATTGCCATTCGGCAGATGGCGGGCATGAAGAGCGTCATCAATGTCCTGACAGCCTAGAGAGTACGTGAGTCACGTAGGGTGGCACCTGTGGGAGGAGCCGTACTGGGAGGATCGATACTGCAAATGATCATATCCCTCAAGTCTTCCCTATCTCGCCATACAGTCTTCGCTTTCACATCGACATCACTTTGGTTCGCCCTGGGTTTCGGCGGCACGACCCACTTATCATCCTCCTCCAGTAGGCACTCCATGACCTGCTTCCCAAACGGCGCGTAGACGACACCGAACTCCAGCATCAGGCTCTCCTGCTCCGTGTCCTTGTCGCCGACGGCACCAAGCTTGCGCACAAGGTGGCCCTCGGGATTGCGCTTGTTCGCTGGCCAGGTGTCGATCGCGACGAGTAGCTTCTGCCCAATGAGTGACGGCGCTTGGTGGGTGCGGATGCGGATGCGGGGCAGTAGCGGGGAGGCGGGGATGGCAAGGAGAGGCGTCAGGCCCCGAGATGTAGAGGTACCGGATGCCAAAGCGGCAGGAAGGGTGATGGGGTCGATATCACAAACCAAACTTGCGCACAGTTAGCATGATGTAGAAGAGTGACAAGAATACTTACGGACGATGACCTTGCTGGTCGGCTGCCTGCCTTGCTGCCTGCTGAGCCATTCCTCCGCCTGCTGAGCCTCAAGCATGGATTTGCGCCGCTCGCTCTCCACGATATCAGCCTCCATCTCTTCACCTTCCTCATCCTCTTCATCCCCGCATCGTCGTCCTTCAACGTGGCTAACACAACGTCAGCATCACAATCTAGTCAAGAGTTGGGCGAATACGTACCCTAGCGTCCTGAGCGGATTGAACAGAGGGAGTGATCGGTGTCAAATTTCTTCCATTACGGTCCGTAGAACGATGATCAGGGCACGAAACAAGTATGACTCTAGTAGATCCATCTGAAAGCACATAAACGAAAGCACATAAACGAAAGTCGGAAGGGATAATATGATGTCCACGCACCTGAGCTAGGAAGATATTAGTGTCAGGCAACACAAAATGGCCATCGGGAAAAGATATGTGGGATTTGTCGCCAAATTGCAGGCGTTGTTCTAATGGCGACTTGGATGAACCTTCGGAGAAATGGTCCAGCTGCAACGAGGAGCAGTACTGCACGCCGCAGCTCACATCAGTGCGTAAATATTGCTCTCGGAGCAGTCACATTGTGCGACCTGTGGGAAGTAGTCATGCTTACCGGAGAGTCTACCCGGCTATAGGTGTACCGGCTTCCGCTCACATCCACCGGCTATTGCACGGGCGCCTGCGACTTGGATAATGGATTAGGTAAGCGTACCATGGGCTGGGTGAGGGCACAAACGCAGTCGCAATCTGGAGGCGGGGATGAGTGTCACTTTGAGCAGTAATAATTCTAAAAAATATACCAGAATATCCTAGTGAAGCCATGCAAGAGACGTAGGCTAGTGCATTCGGGACTCCCGGCGACCTGAGAAGATGGGTGGAAACAAAAAATGAGGGGGAGAAAAACTGCACACACCCCATGTTTAGAGGCCTCTGTGTGCTAGATGACACATTGAGGGAAGTGCCTGGGGGTATTGTCCGGTGTATCCATTCCGTGGCATGAGTGGGCGGCGATACCAACCGTGCATAGTTGTGGTTGGAGACAAAGAAGCGATGGGCGGCAATTTAGGGCTTCCGAATTAGGCCAGGCCCGATTTTCATTGTTCGAGGGAAGTTCTTGACGTCTACGCAAAGAAAGAGGAAGAAAACGAGCGAGGAACGACACGAGAAAACGAGAGAGACGCGAAATTGAGAGGCCGGGGCGTTCGATGCCCTCCCAATCTCCATGCTCATCTACGTCTGCTGATCCCCGTGCCAATTAGAATTTATCAGCAAGCATCTTGATGGCCGATAACTCGACCACCTGGTTCATTCTAATCTCGCGGTATTCGAGCCAACGGGTGAGTTATACAAATGCTCGCTAACCTGACACAACTAACCTCGATTAATCATTAGGCCTTGTCTCTTCACTTGCACGCCTTCAAAGTTGGGCTTCGAGACGACGACAACGACCAATGGTGAGTTATCACGGTTACGCGAGTAACATAACCAGCTAACTCGTATCAGTCGAGCGCAATTCACACCAAGCCGTCAGCACCCGCAAGATATCCCTTCTGTCTTCTCGAGGCAACAGTGAGCTATCTGGACGCTCACTAACGCTGGTGTGACTAACCGCAATCTTTTTCTAGCTCTGACTTATCCATTTGCGCCACTTCGGGGAAATGGTAAGAACGGTCGTGACTTATCTCGATGTCGACGACACTAACGTCGCACTCTGTTATAGCTCTCACCCGGTTGATCTAGATTGCGAGGCAAATGTAGGGACTTATCTCAACGGCAACGATACCCGCTAACACAACACTTTGTTACAGCTCCTACCCACGCACTCTCTATGTTGGATTTTGGCGCAAATGTAAGTGACTTATCTCGACGTCGACATCGACATCGACTGATGCGACATTACGGTGATCGCTCATGGAGTCTTGAATCTTAGATTGCGAGGCAAATGTAATGACGGCCGCGACACAAGACTTATCTTCGCGCCGACAAAGCTAATTCAAGACTTATTCTGTTATGACCGTCGCCGCTTATCCACCCACGCCCTCTCTATCTTAGATTTCGAGGCGACTGTGAGTACGGCCGTGACTTATCTCGACGTCGACAAGACTAACACGATGTTACAGTCATCACTCGGACCTTGACTCTTAGATTTCGAGGCAAATAAATGTAACGACGGCTCTGACTTATCTCAATCACGACGACGCTAACACGACAGCCCCTACCCATGTGCGCAGTGAATTTAGATTGCAAGGCAAATGCCTTGTGGAAGGACGGCAACAAGCCGTGACTTATCTTCGCGCCGACGAATCACGATGTCCAAGTTCATGACTTATTCGGCGCTCGCGGCGATAATATTGCTCCCTCTCGCATGCTCATTGCTATCTACACCCACCGACAGCGCTCGCGACGACGGGTAAGTCAATCTCCCATATCCCACACACCTATTCTCAAGTAATCTAACTCACCCGACGGCGCAGACCTGGCTCAAAGCCCCACGCGCACGCGCCCCGTACTGGACACGCACACACCGCCGCCGTTGACTTAGCATATCACTGTAAGTCCCCAAATCCAACCCACGCGTCCTTTACCTCCGTCGCCGCGGCTGACGTCTCGCAGTTGTAGTACCACTCAAGAAATATATATATCACTGCAAGATACCTACGTTACACCACGCAGCGAGCTGCGCTCTAGACTACCAACTACGCACCCGCGCTCTCTCCCTCTCCCATAGCGTAGGGTCGGACAGTGGGGGACACAGCGCATTGCGCGCCAAGAACAGCCTGCGCTGTTGGGCTGTTGAACTGGGCGATGCGCACGCCGTTGTCGAAACTGCCACTGAGCTGGAGTCGGCGCGAGGAGATCTCGTGGTCGCAGTCTGCAGATGCAAAGAGCCGCCGACTAGGAGCGCACGCAGCCAGAGTGAGAAGTGTACCCCAAAGTGTTGCCGTCGTCGTCGTCGTCGTCAAAAGCGCACTGACCAGTGACCCCCACCGTGCCGTGTCGTGAATCTTGAATTGTGTGTGTCGCGCACTTGAGAGAACAGCCACCGAACACTAAGACATGCGCCGTGAGAATGAACGAACGAACGAACACAGCCGCGAGTACTCACCACGAGCAAGCGAGCGGGTGCGCCGTTCGTCAAGCGCTCCCCAGATGCCAGCAACGTCGTAAGCTGACTTGAGCACACTGCAAACGAGACATTAGGCGACGCATTAGCTATCCCGACGAAGACGAAACAGCGGACGCACCTGGTGACCCGCCACTGCGACCCTTCGACGTTACCGTCGCTCACCAGCCTCGATTTCAAGCGTCAAGACTTTTCATCGAGTCCAGGGGAAAGGTGAGTCGCTCGCCGTCGCCGGTTGTGTCTTGCTGACGTAGCCCGTGTTGCAGGTGCGCCGCTGGTGAAGCACGAAGAACGAGGGAGTGGGATCCCCTCGAGCGCGCGCGCCTACGGGAGACGTTGCTACTGTCGTCGACTGGTATTTCGTTGGTCAGCTCCACATTTGCGTCTGCGTCTGCGTTGACGTTGTCGTGTTGCTGTGTCCATGGTACGTTCCCTCATTCTCTCTGTCCCTTCTTCGTGCGCTCGCAGATGTCAGCGAGTCTTCGCCGCGACGTCGTAAGCTGACTTGAGAATGCTAACACCGCGAATGAAATACGACGAGCAAGTACAACGAACACGGCAATGCCCAAGTGGAGGGACACATAGAAGACGACGAGCGAAACGATACACACCTTGGAGTGTTAAGGGCATCGACGACGACGATGCAAGCACGCCACTGGCTATGGACGATCTTGAGGACGGTGCGCACTCAGCAATCGAGAGACGACGACAACGGAGACTGTCACTGGGACCACCGAGTACAAGACACAGTACCGACGCTCGACCTAAGCTGTAGCCCGCTTCCAGTGAAGGGCGGACGCGAACCTAGATGGGGATGAGGATGATGAGGAGGGAGGGAGGGAAGAGATGAAAGGAAGAGGACACCACGAAGAGACGAGGGTCGCGCGCGCGCGAGGGACAAGGAGAGGGCTCGCCCCCTTCTCTTGCAAGATCGTTACCAACATCCTGGACGCCGTAGAGGGAAATTAGCAAGCACGAACGAACGAGCGAACATGGTGGGCGCCCACTTACGATGGACATCTGTCGTGGATTACGATCAACGTCTGCTAATGGGGACTGGTCAGACGGTGACGACGACGACTGTAGGTAACGCTGCCACTCACCAATAACAGAGGACAGCAAGTCGGTAACGGCGGGATGCTTCGTTTCGCAGAGGTTGCGTTCGACGTTGGCGCGGGACTGTCGGGCCATGGTCTACCCTTCATGGCTGGCGTAGTGTGCCATTTCGTAACTCAGTGGATCAGTTCGCGGCGGTAAGCACTCTCAGTCTGTGGCATCTCGCGTCGCGCTCACTTAATTCTCAGCTCAGTTCACTCTCAGGTTAATCACGAAGGCGACGGGCTGAGGCGGCGGCTCAGCCTCACGAATGGCTCACTCAGACTCAAGATGGCCCTGCGAGCAAGATCGCCACAAGACTATGGGTGCGATAGCTAACGATGGGCCAGTGATGAGCCTGACAGCGCGCGAGTTACTCAAGGTGTTAGTATATCAGTAGGACGGCATTGTTAGTGCCCGCGTATAGGTTGGGTACGCAATAATATTCATTTGTGAGATCTGCGAACGGCGTGCAAACAATCGTTTGACGGGAACGGCAACCAATGACCGGGGGATGGCTTACATGTAGATAGTGACAAGGTATCTTGTACAGTGCCAACGGTTGACTACGACGGCGTGTCAGCTCGTTTCGTCCATGAATCGACCGGCGAGCTTGCACGGTGAATGACAGCCCTGGAAGACAATGTAAGTGTCGCGCTCTATATAGGTTAGAACGAACTGACTTACACATCAGTCGTTTGAAGTCGCGGCTACGTCGTTTTCGTCAGTAAGTTCGCGTGCACGGCCGAGTTGAGCTGGATGGGAGTGACTACTCCGTTACTGTGATAGTAACCGGTGCACTTACATCAACTATGGAGCCGTTCAATTGTCACGCTATGTCGATTAGCTATGTGCGTGGCCATAAGTGGTCTTGAGTAAGTGTCAGCAAAGGTACATGGATCGGGTCACTGCCGTATGCAATATCGACGAGCGGATTCAGCTACAACATCAAGGTAAGCCCCCTACGCAAGTATAATCAATTCATTGACTTACCATGACCCGTGGACGTAGATCAATAACCCTCGCGAACTATGCAGGACCCACGGTACTCTCGCTCGATTCAAGCGAACCGAGCCACTTGCAGCGCTTTGTTACTGGTGGTCAACGTCTCGTTTGGCATGTTCAGCTCATGGAGCTCATGGTGTGCGGTAAGGAAGTGAATGCTGAGAACTTTCTGAACCAGCCTGCTGTCGTTCGGAGTGTAGTAGCGAAGAATGCGATTGGGAGGGCAAGGAAGCAGACGAAGTCGAGCGAGGTGCTGAATTACGCTCAGATCAAGTTTG